>CAWWDR010000962.1:0-422504 GCA_963942565.1 Maea johnstoni | reverse complement strand
TCAGGTATTCTATGGATAATGAGATTGAGATTGAGGTGGATAAATTTTATGTATAAAAAAGCACTGACGAAAAAAGTATATGATGAAACATATAATTCTATTATTAATGGTGAAATAGACATCAATGACATTATATCAGAGAACATGTTGATTAAAAAATATGGTGTTAGTAAATCACCGGTAAGAGAAGCTCTATTGTATTTATGCAGTGTAAAATATAATTCAGAATATTCCACGTAGAGGATATAGATTATTCAGTTGTCACCGCAGGATATTGTGGAAATTTCTGAACTTAGAATGATCTTGAGACATCTGCTTTCCAAAGAACTATAAACAGCATTACGTCAAATGAAATTATTGAATTGAAAGATTTTATAGATACGGCGAAAAAGGATAATGAACATAATACTACCGTAAAGGCTAACTGGGATAGAAATATTGGATTTCACTTATTATTAGCATCGTTTTCTCATAATAGATATTTATACGATTCATTGCAGCAAACATTGAAAATATGTACACGTGCGGCTACTCATTATTTTCTTCATCGCTGGAAGTACGAGAAAAGTATACCACTATGAAATTACATATATCACTAGTTGAATCTCTGGAACAAGGAGATAAGAAAACAGTATGTCTATTCTAAAAGATGATATACATATGATGTTAAAACCAGTTTTTCTCATTTACTTGAGATAAATGGTATTATTTCAATTATCCTTTTTATTCTTTCTTGGAGGGAAGAACTGGCTGTAATCAAGATTCTGTAGCAGGATCATTAAAGCTGCTTCATGTTCAGTAAACCTCGAATGGAATTGAAATATTAAATCAAGAAATAATTGTTTATGATTAGAGAATGCTGTAATATCCATTTGTGTGTTCCTTTTATTGTTTCTACCAAAACAAAATTTTAACACACCGGGATTACTTTGTTGCCCCATTTCTTTAAAAATCATGCAACAGATAAGCTGTTAGAATTTGAAAAGGGCTATTACCAAAGTCTTTTTTAACTTTTGCAACAGCCCCTTTGTTATTCGGCTAGTGGGTGCAATAAAAAATAACTTATCTGACAAACTTATATTTAAAATATATAATGGATCTATGAGTACTTTCATTTCAGTCTGTTAAATCGGCTTTCCAGGATAAACGAGTTTTCTTGCAACTCCTGCCTTACCTTACTGTTTTAATTGGGATCATTTTTTTTGATTTATACTTCAAAAACTAAGTGTCGAGCATTAAAAGAAAGAGAAATTGCTCATAGTGAAGCCCTGTTGGATCAGCTCAGCCTTGTTGTCGATGGTCTGCGTGATGAAATAAATGTATTTGCCGGCCCACCTGGCAAGTCATGATATAATCCGAAGATTTGATAATGAAGACTTCAGCGACAATATGGCTCTACTGGCCGAACTGGCAGAGTTGAAGCGTGATAATTTGATTTTCCCTCTAGCAGTCTGTCGGACTTTACCCCCTTTCTAAAAAAAAGAATTTCCAGAATTCAATTTCTCGCATAAAAATTCCTTCATGAGTGCAAATTTTATAAATATTGACAGAGATACTCCGATGCTTTTTCCTGCTGACCTGCGGGAATGGCTACCCGAAAACAGCCTGGTCCATTTTATAATAGATGCAGTAGATACACTGGATCTAAGCAGTTTTTCTATAAATACACGAGGCAGTGGAAACGCCCAGTATCCACCGGCGATGATGCTGACACTGCTGATTTACAGCTATGCTACAGGAAGATTTTCTTCAAGAGAAATTGAACAGGCAACGTATTTTGATGTGGCAGTGCGATATATATGCGGTGGAGATAAACATCCGGACCACGACACAATATGTTCATTCCGTTTAAAAAATCGAGATGTATTCAAGGAATCTTTTATCAAGGTTCTGATGGTGCTTCTGAAATTGGGAACCTAAAGAAAGTCGGTGGTATCAGTGTCGACGGAACTAAGATTTCAGCCAATGCCAGCAAACATTCGGCAGTGAGTTATAAACGGGCTGTAAAGAAAATTAAGCAGCTTGAACTGGAAATTGAACAATTAACACAGAAAGCAGAGGAGGCAGACAGCACGCCACTTCTCGATGGCCTGACATTTCTGATGAAATAAGCCGTAGAGAAAATCGAAAGAAGGCATTGGAGAAGGCTAAAGCTGCCATTGAAGAACGTTATGAAGAGATCTACAAAGAAAAACGAGCTGAATATGAAGAGAAAAAGAATAAACGGGATAAAGTCCGTGAAAGTGGTAATAAACCACGGGGAAGAGAACCCAAACCACCTGGGGAGACACCGTCTGATAATATGCAGTTCAATTTTACAGATGAAGAAAGTCAAATAATGAAAGCAGGAAACGGCAACCACTTCCTGCAGTCATACAATGCCCAGCAGCTGTCGATACCGAAGGAAGCATGTTGATTCTGGGAAAGTATTTGACGGCTCATGCAAATGACAAACTTGAGCTTGAGCCGTGTACTGATAGTGTTGATTCTGCAGTTTCGAAATATAAGTGATGTCAGTTCTGATACTGGTTATTTCAGTGAAAAAGCTGTACTTGCAGTTGAAGATAAGGAAATGGCCCGATTGTCTATTGTGCTGTTGAAAAGCATGGTCACCACCGGACTGTTGCCGATTTGGAAGAAAAGGGCTGATCCTCCGCCACCTCCGAAAGATGCAACCACAAAAGAAAAAATGATTCATCGTCTGAGAACCAAAGAAGGAAAAGAAAGGTATAAACTTCGAAAACAAACGGTAGAACCAGTTTTTTGGCATCATAAAAACAGTAATGGGATTCAGGCAATTTTCTTTGCGAGGGAAAGAAAAAGCAGGTCTGGAATGGGACCTTGTCACTCTTTCATATAATTTAAAACGGCTGTACAAACTGAACGATGGGAGACGATTGTCTGTGATGTTGTAGGGAGAGTGCTTCCAGAGATAAAAAACGACTCTATAAAGGGTAAAATTGACGGAAAAATTGATTTTATTTTATATTTTCCGATTAAGTTGGTTAGAATTTCTATAAAGCCTAACAAACCGGGATTTTATTTAATTTTCGACGTTACGAAGGTTTATCAACCCGACAGACTGCTAGCATGGAGAGATCCCTTCGTTGCCGACTACTCTGTGATAAACAGGAAACATGCAGTTATATTCACACCGGATATATACCTGCCCCTTGAGACTTATTATTCATATCATAACTATGAACCCGGTATCCCATATACTAAATGGGTGGATAGTCTGTTTCAAAAAAACCGCACATATGGTTTCGATGATCCCATTGAGTTAGTTTGGAATGTTACAACTAATGAGATGAAATCTGTCATCCCCTATCGGCGGAATATAGGAAGTAAAAATAATCCCAGGGGAGTCATTACTATCTACCTCGATTATCATAAAATTAAGGATCTTCTGGATAAATACTTCGCTGCCGGACGCGGAGACATTATGATTCTTCGTCGAGATGGAGGATTATTTGGTTTTTTTTCTCCCGTTGGGGATTCATTGGGAAAGACTCCCGAGGTTCTAATTGAAGATCATTCTGATGATTTTCAAATAGAACTCATCTCAACCAGAACCGGATGGCGTTATATTTCCTTTATGAAGTACGATCTCCTTCGCACACAGACTGCATACATTCGTAAGATATCTCTTATTGCCATATTCGCCTGGACTGCCCTTATTATGATCATCGCGCTGACATGGGCAAAATCCATGAGCCTGCCCTTTCAGAAGGTAGAAGAGGCCCTCGCTAAAGAATTGAGTTTTTTCAAAGTTAAAAAACCGGAAATAAGAGGAATTCGGGAAGAGTTATCAGGTCTGGTAGATATCAATCAGCGTTTAATTGACCGAGTCCAGGATCAGGCGACATTTATCAGAATGCTATGGTCAGGCGACTGCTGACTGGAGTCATAAGTACAGAGAAAGAAAAAGAAAATCTCCTTTCCGCTATTGGTTTGTCTACTGATACTAAAACTGGTTCTGCCGCTTTGATCATTCGAACAGAAGACAGTGACACCCTCTTTAATGGCCTGCCTCTCACTGGAGTGATAAGATCTAAACTTGCAATGCTGGGCAAAGCTGACCAACTTCAAATACGGGTAATATCGGTTGATATAGGTGATGATTTTATAGTTATACTTATAGATGAAAAACCGGATAAAGAAAGCCTGCCTGAAAGAATAGAAATTCTGGTGGATAGGATTGTGCCTCTCATTCGAATGGATACTGATGCTTCGATCCGAATTGCCCTTGGAGGTATCCGAAATAATATTGCATCATTATCTGAATCATATCGTGAAGCAAGGGATTTGCTTTCCAACTCTGAGAATTTCCATTCAACCAATATACGGTATTGGGATAAAGAAACTTTCAAAGGTGAACTTTTTACTTATGACACCGAGACAGAAACGACGTCTTTGAATCTTACCCGTTCCGGTCGAACGGCGGAATTATCCATAGCCCTCGAAGAGATCCGGAGGGCTAATTTTGATGAAAAGCATCTGTCAGAAAGTATGAATACAGTGTTGGTTACCCGAATGACGTCGACCCTGGTCTGTCTTTCCAACGAGTATGGATCTGAATCAGAAATCAGTAAGAGTATTTCAGAGAGAGTCTCGACCCCTCCTGCGCTTTTTGGAGAAGAGGCATGGAAAGATCGTGCCGATTTCTTTTTAATAATGGCAAAACAATACGAATCAGAACAACACAACCGCCGTGATATTCTGAAGAGGGAAATCTCTCAAAAGATATTTGAATATTGTAGCAATAAAGGATTAAATGCTGATTCTTTAGCAACAGAGTTTAATTTTTCAATCAGTTATTTCCCAAAACTATTTCGTGAGTTATTCAATGTTTCATTTTCAAAATACCTTGAAAATATAAGAATAGAGAAATCTTTAACTCTTATAAAGGAAAATCCGGATCAATCATTAAAAGATATTGCCGGAGAGATAGGTTTTTCATCTCTTACAACTTTCGGGAGAACTTTTCGTCGGCAAATGGGAGAAAGCCCTTCCGAATATCGCAATAAAAAACAGTTAAACGTTCGAAATGATCGACTATATCCAAAATTGAACATAGCTAATATCCCGTTTTTGACGAACATATCCTAATCTGGCGATTTACAACACAAATTTCTCATACAACAATATCGATATAACCAATTATCAATAAAGGAGTATGAGATTTGCAGAAGTTTATAAAAAACATAAAAGAGAATCCCGGTTTGTACATTATGGTACTTCCAGGAGTACTCTTTTTTATTATTTTCAATATATCCCTCTGACTGGTAGTGTAATGGCCTTTCAGAAATACTCGATAGTTAAGGGTATATTCGATAGCGAATGGATAGGGTTTGATAATTTTATAAAAATTTTTAAGTACAAAGATTTCTGGAGAGTGTTATTCAATACGCTTCGAATTGGTATAAATGTACTAGTCTAGGCAATTTCCCGTATCACTGGTCCTCGCCTTATTAATTAATGAAATAGCAGTAACCTCCATGAAGCGGGTTGTGCAAAGTCTACTGTATATTCCGCATTTCCTGTCATGGGTCATTGTCGGGGGGCTTGTCTACCAGTTTCTCGGACTTGGAGGACCGATCAATACTATTTTTTCAGCTCTCGGACTTAAACCGGTTTTGTTTATACAGGTATCGAAGTATTTCGATTCCATTATAATCCTATCGGGCATATGGAAAGATGCCGGATGGGGAACAATCGTATATCTGGCCACTATGGCGACTATTGATCCCGGACTTTATGAAGCCGCTTTTATGGATGGGGCGAACCGGTTCAGATGCATACGCCACGTAACTATCCCTCATATAATTCCCACAGCTATCGTTTTGTTTCTGCTTCAGCTCGGGACGATTTCTCGATGTCGGATTTGACAGAGTGTATCAGTTCGTTACACCCATAACCAGCGACGTCGGAGATATCATAGCCACCTATAACTACAGGATAGGAATTCTCGGTGGCCAATATGGGATGACTGCGGCCATAGGTATATTTCAGGCCCTTATAGGATTTGTAATGATCTGGGGATTTAACCGTCTTGCAAATAAAGTTTCTGATACGGGGGTATATTCTAATGAATAATCACAGCAGCCTGGGAGAGAAAATATTTGGTGCGGCTAATACTATATTTCTCGTATTGCTCTCCCTTACTATGGTATATCCGCTATACCAGATAGTCATTTCATCTTTGAGCAGCATCGATCCTGTTCTGAAGAATAAAGTGTGGGCCTTCCCCGTAGAATTTACTTTTGCGACATGGGAGCATGTTCTCACAAATAATGGTTTATGGCGCGCCTTGTTCAATACTGTCTGGAGTACAGCCGTTGCAACAGGATTGGCTCTGCTACTATCAGTTATGATGGCTTATGCATTATCTAAAAAAAGATTTATGCCGGCGAAAATAATTTTGAGCCTTGTGATTCTTACAATGATACTCAAAGCGCCTATGATTCCCTATTTTGTTACATTGCGTTCATACGGTCTCTACAATAATCCTCTCGTGCTTGTACTGCCCCATCTGGTGATGGCTTACAATCTTGTAATTCTCCGAAGTTTCTTTCTGGGAATCCCGGCAGAATTGGAAGAGAGTGCTCGACTCGACGGTTGTGGTGATTTTCAGACTCTTTTCCATATCGTTCTACCTGTATCCAAGAGTGCTCTGGCTACTATCGGATTGTTTTATGCCGTACTCATCTGGAACCAGTTTCTGCATCCTAAATTATTCTTGAGAAGCGATACATGGATAACTCTGCAGCTGAAGCTACGTTCATTAATAGAAATTCCAGAAGAACTATACGAACAGTTGCTTGGAAACGGAAAACAGATTGTTGGTTTGAAACAATTCAGGCTGCATCAATTATTTTTGCAACCATTCCAATATTAATTGTTTATCCGCTTCTTCAAAAACATTTTGTGAAAGGAGCTCTTCTCGGATCTGTGAAGGGCTAATTAAAAATAGTAAATCAATAAGGAGATTTTACATGTTAGAGAAATTTAAACGAATCTTAGTGGTCTTTTTTCTGTGTTTGTTTGCAGGAAGCCCCCTTCTGGCTGGTGGTCAGGAAGAGGTTGTCAATGAAAGTGGAATTGTCAATCTGGAAGTGATGTACGGAGATGTACAGAGCACAGCGGTAAACGAAACATTGTTTGATGATCCGCACGTAGAGAGAATAATCGAAAAGATAGGAATCGGTTATCACATGCCCAAATATACCTGGAACGGTTTTGATGACTGGGGACAGCAGATTCGTCTTCGAGTTGCCGCTGATGATATGCCCGATGTGTTCCAGCTGGATAAAGTAGATGAGCTTATTTCAGATGATTTACTAGCTGATCTTACCGATCTGCTGCCTGTTTATGCACCTGTGACATGGGAAATCCTTGGTCCTGATGTATGGGCTATTGCTGCTTCTGCATCTCCCGACGGGAGAATTTATTTTATACCTAAAGCTGGGAAGTACCATCGTCTGGGTGCATTCATCCGTAAGGACTGGCTCGACGCTGCAGGACTCCCTATGCCTACAGATCTCGCATCATACAAAAAAGCTCTTGAAGCATTCCGTGACCAGGATGTAGATGGAGACGGTGATCCAAACAATGAAATTCCTCTTACAGGGCGTGACGGCGGAAAATTCCTTGACCATATTTTCGCTGCCTTCGGTGTACACACTTGGCAGGGGAATCCTGAATGGACACTCGTTAATGGTGAGTTGACTTATTCAGCTGTTGCGCCTGAGATGAAAAAACGCCATTGCTTTTCTTGCAGAATTATACGACGAAGGTCTACTTGATGCAGAAGTATTACTGCTCAACAAACAAACTTGGGAAGCAAAAATCCGACAGGGAAGTGTTGGTTCCTGGCAGCATCTCCCGGCTTATATTGGACAACGGATTACTGCTATCAAGAAAGAACAACCCGGTGTAGAAATAGCCAGCCTTCCCCCTCTCAGTGCCGGTCTCCCCGGAGTTAGTGGCACTATGCCGTTGAAAGTCTATATTAAACCTTTCTTCGCCATCTTTGATAAAGATCCGGACGAACAATTGCAGCACTTAAATTTCTGGAATTTCACATTGATCCGGCAAATAAAGACTGGCTGAATAAAGGGAATCGAGGGAATCGATTATACAATTAACGCTGATGGAAATGAAGTGAATGTACCCTGGGAAGAGCTGAATACAGGATATGGAGTTCGTGAAATTAATGCGATGATGGATCTCCCCAACCGGATAGATTGGATTCGAAATCAGGGATATGACCCCGACGTTACAGCAATGACTGAAGAAGTTCTGCTCTCTGCAGTTGAAGAGGCTATTCCCAGTGACGGTATGCCAACTTCTGTATTCCAGGATTATCCGGATATCGCATCACATAAATCATTTCTCGAATTTCTCGGGAAATCAATAATCGGTGAATACGGACCTGAAGATTTTGATAAGTATGCCGCTGACTGGTATAAGTCCGGTGGAGACATCGTGACTGAGAGAGCCCGGGAGTGGTACTCCTCGGTTCAGGCAAATAAATAATAGTAAAATATGGAGTTGTCAGTTTTGACAGCTCCATATTTTCCATCGGTGCCACAGGCAGGAGTTATATGAAGTTATCATTTAGATGGTTCGGAACTGAAGATTCCGTAAAATTATCCTATATTCGTCAGATCCCCTATGTCAGCACAGTTGTGGCTCAAGTCGGAGCTGATAAATTGGGTGGTATAATTGATAAAAGTACAATTATTGAATACAGGGAACAGATACGGAAAAGTGGACTTGACTTTGAGGTTTTCGAAAGTCTCCCTGTACATCCTGATATTAAACTGGGCTTGTTCAGTAGAGATTTCTACATAGACATGTTCAAAAAAAATATTCAGATTCTATCTGAAGCCGGCATAAAAGTAATAGTTTACAATTTCAGGCCAATTTTCCGTTGGGCGAGAACAGAAATATATAAATCCCTTGAAGATGGTTCAACAGTCTCTGAATTTTCTAATTTGGATGCGTCCAAATTAGATCCCTTTGAAAATAAAGTAACAGATTCACAATGGTATAGGGATAATTCCAGATTTATCTACGAAAGGCAGCTAACCACAGATCTGACTCTCGATGGATATTATACCGAAGAATCTACAGAAATACTCCAGGATTTAAGGACGCAATATCAGAATCTTGGAAAAGAGGGATTGTGGGAAAATCTGGAATATTTTCTACAGGAGATTATTCCTGTAGCGGAACGCTGTGGTGTAAAAATGGCTATACACCCCGATGATCCTCCCTGGGATATTTTCGGTGTTCCCAGATTGATTGTCGATGAGGAATCTCTTGATCGGGTGATCGCCTCATATGACAGTCCTTCAAACGGGATCACATTCTGCAGCGGTACACTGGGCAGTCATTGGAAAACAGATGTTGTCTCAATGGCGAAGAAATATCTGAAAATAGACAGAATTCCCTTTGCCCATATAAGAAATGTAAAAGCCAGTCCCGGTGGAGCCAGGGAATGTGCTCATTATTCTGATTCCGGTTCCATAGATATGGTCAGTCTTCTCAAAGCATTCTATGATAATCACTTTTCCGGATACATCCGTTCAGACCACGGGCGGATGATCTGGGGAGAAGAGGGCAAACCGGGAAATGGCATTTATGACAGAGCCCTCGGAGCTCAGTATATTCTGGGCATTTGGGAGTGTTTGGGGAAACTCAGTTCTCAATTTGGTAATAATTAGATCAATTATGCCAAATACAAGATCAATATAGAAGCATAGACTGATATAAAAATCAGTCAGGTCTTCAATGATTTGAAAAATAGGGAGATTATATATGCATCATAAATTCGGAAAAACAGATCTGGAAACAAGTAAGATTGTTTATGGATGTATGGGGGGAGCCGGAGCTTTTGGAGCTCAGGAGGAAAAGGATTCTATTGAAGCCTTGAAAACAGCCCATGATATGGGTATCAATTTTTTTGATACTGCTGAAGCCTATGGTGACGGCTATTCGGAGCAACTTCTGGGGCAGGCACTGGGTGACGTGCGAAAAGAGATTGTCATCGCATCAAAAGTACGGCCTGAGAATCAGAAATCATCGGACCTGATCGAAGCCTGTAACCGAAGTTTGAAAAACCTCAATACAGACTATATCGATTTGTATATGCTGCACTGGCCGAATCATGATATCCCTTTCTCCGAAAGTATCGGAGCTTTGGAAGAGCTGAAAAAACAGGGGAAAATCCGTTATTACGGAGTCTCCAATTTCGGTCGGGAAGATCTTGGCCAGGCCATGGAAATTGGTGATCTCAGCGTCAATCAGCTGGCTTACCACCTCCTGTTTCGGGCTGTAGAGATGGAATTGCTTCCCATCTGCCGTGATCAGGATATTCCCATAGTCTGTTATTCCTCTCTTATGCAGGGATTACTGGCTGGAAAATACAGAACTCTTGATGAATTCCCCGACAATAGAGCCCGTATCCGCCTTTTTGACAGCAGGAAAAGAGAATTGTGCTGTCATGGTGAAAACGGTGCTGAAGCTGAAGGATCCGAGGCATTGAACCTGATCTGGAAGATAACAGATGAAACGGGTCTGTCTATGGCTGAACTGGCTGCGGGATGGCTGAAAGCACAACCCGGTGTCGGTGGCGTCCTTGTGGGTACCCGTAATGCAGAGCAGAGTAAAGATTTGAAAAAACTACTCGATGTTGGATTGAGTGATGATGTTATCCGTGCACTTACTTTAGCTACTGATGCAGTAAAAGAGAAACTGGGACCCAATGTCGATATGTGGGAACACCGGATCAGATAAGAAATATTAAAAATAGTAACTGGAGATAATAATGACTAAATTTGAAAGAGTATTAAATGCCTCAAAAGGACTTGATGTGGATCACGTTCCGACAGGATTCTGGTTCCATTTTCCCGAAGACAAAAAAATGGGGGATGCTGCTGTTCAGGCCCATATCGATTTATACAAAGAAATTGATACAGACCTATTTAAAATAATGAATGAGAATAAATATAGGAATAATATAAGACCGGAAAAAATCTCTGATTGGAAAAGCTGGTCGCCTTTAAAAGTAAAGGGATCTTATTATGAAGAATCTCTTGATATGATTAAGAGAATCGCAGATAAAATCGGTGATGAAGTCCCACTGCTTTTTACCGTCCACGGTCTGTATATTTCAACCTATCATGGAACGCCTGATGCTCCGGTAGATAATTATGCCGATGTGAACAACATTATTTCCTCGCACCTGAAAGAGGATCCCAAAATGATGGAATCAGTTTTCAAAATGGTGGCGGATACGCTTCTGGAATTATCTGAAGAAGCCATGAAAGCGGGAGCTCACGGAATTTATTATGCTGCCCTGGGAGGAGAGAAACAACGCTTCCCCGAAGGCCACTATGAAGAGTATATCAAACCGACAGAGGTGGAACTTCTTAATGAAATTCAGAAAAGTACTGATTATCTTACACTTCATATCTGCAAGGACAATGTTCAGTTACCAATGTTTGCCGATTATCCCTGCAATCTTGTGAACTGGGCAATATATGAGAATGATTTCTCTCTTGAACAGGGGCGGGATCTCTTTAAAAAACCTCTTCTCGGTGGATTTGATGATCGCACGGGATTGATGGCCGGTAATGATCAGAAGGCGATTGCTGCGGAAACTCGGCGGATCATAGATAGCATGGATGGTAAAGGGCTGGTTCTCGGTTCCGATTGTACACTTCCTACAGAAGTCTCTCTTGATAATATCCGAACTGTTGTCAAAACAGCTAAGGAATATAAGAAATAAGCGTCCGGGGCTGGTATCAGCCCCCATGAAGGTAGAGATGGCTAGCTTTTTTAATGATGTGGAAGTGCTCTGGATTTCCAGAGTGGACTACAAATTGAATGACAATCTTTCATATCATAAACATGATGATTTCTACCAGTTGATATACTGCATAGATGGAGCCTGTACGGTAGAGATTGATGATGTTCAGAGAAACATCGTCTCTCCTGTTATTTTGTTTATTCCTCCTGGAGTAGATCACGGAATTAGCGACATCTCGGCAGGAGGGTTAAAAACTCTCGATACAAAATTTCTTATTAGTTCAGATGATCTCTCTTCTAATTGTCTGAATATACCCTATGTCATTAAAAGTGTGACAAAGAGCGTATATGCTCTTCTAACTGATATTCACCGCAATGGCAGTGCCAGAGGCACCTTTTATAGGGAGTATTGTGATCTTCTTATCGGTCAGATTCTCATTAAATTAATACGCAGGTTCAGTTACAACAAAGAGGATATTCAACATGTTACCTATCTCTTTCAGGATCGGGATCTCTCTCAAATTTCCACCTTGATTATTTCAATTGTCAAAGAGCTATACCAGTCCAGGATAACCACGGCAGTATTTGAGGACAGAGTTAATTATTCCTATCGCTATCTCAGTAAAAAATTCCACAGTGAAACGAATATGACACCTATAGAATATGTAGAATATTACAGAATTTCCAAGGCGAAAGAATTGCTCAGTTTCAGCGATTATACAATTAAATATATCAGTGAATATGTCGGGTTTATGAATGTTCACCAGTTCTCCCGGAGTTTTGGTAAAGTGACGAATATTCCTCCAGGTCAGTGGCGTAAAAGAGCTATTTACGGCATTGGAAAAGATGTTTCCATTCAGCCGAGTTTTATTAATATAAACCAGATAATGAAATTATAACAAAAATTGCTCACTTTACATCAGGAAATTCTGAGTATTAACGATCAAAATTCTATCCTTTAGTAGATCCGGCAGTTAAACCGGAAATCTGAAATTTCTGTAATATAAAATACATAATTATTAGGGGAATTACAGATATAGTTGCTCCTGCCATAATTACAGGCCAGGGAGTGGAGAGCCCTTCGGAAACAGGCAACTGTGATAACGAAACCATAAGAGTGTATTTGTCAGAAGTGCGCATAAAAAGTAATGGCCACAGTAACTCATTCCATCGTGCAATCAAAGTAATTGATCCCCAGGCTGCCAGAGCAGGTGTGACTACAGGAATAACCATATTCCAGTAAATACGGAATTCGCTGCAACCATCAATGCGGCTTTGTTCCATTAAAGAATCAGGGAAACTTGTTATATACTGTCTCATGTAAAAAATACCAACAGCTGTTGCTGCCCTGGGAATGATCAGAGATATTAATTTATTTATCCATCCTAGTTTACGCATAATCAGGAATACCGGAATTACACTGGTTTCCGGAGGAACCATCATTGTTGCGATAAGCAGCAAAAATAGAGCCTCTCTACCGGGGAATTTGTATTTCGCAAATGCAAATCCTGCAAGTGAACAGAAGATAACAGTTAGAAATGAACCGGCCAGTGATACGATCATACTATTCATAAAGTTTTTCCAGATAGGAATCAATAGGCTGACATGATAAAAATTCTGTAATGTAGGATGGGTGGGAATAATACTCTTTATACTTCCCAGACTTTCCGTAGGATTTTTAATTGACATCAATATCATCCATAAAATTGGGAAAAGAGCCAGAAAACAGGCAAGAATAATAAATATATAGCTGAGTGGATTGATTTTGTTCTTATTAATCATTTTAACGTTCTCCTTTTCGAGACTGCTGACTCATCATTCGCAGCTGAAAACCTGATATTATAATAAGTATGAATGTCAGAGCATAACCAATAGCAGAGGCGTACCCAAGTTTGAATAATGTAAATCCATTATTATACAGATACTGAACTAATGGCATCGAAGAGGTCCCGGGACCTCCGCCTGTCAGGACGTAGGGTTCTGAAAATCTTCTGAATGATTCTATAGACAAATTGATAAAACTAAAAAAAAGAATAGGAGCCATTGAGGGAATTGTGATTCGAAATAATTTCTGTATTGCATTGGCTCCATCAATCATTGCTGCTTCAAATAATTCTCTACTAATACTCTGAAGCCCTGAATAAAAAATAAGCATATACCAGGGGACTACTCTCCATGTACTAAGTATGATTACAGGAATTTTGGAAAGTCGGGTACTGGTAAGCCAAGGCACTTTCTCCAATCCCAATCCGATAAGAAGATTATTGATGATACCGGAATTGAAATCAAAGATTATGTAAAAGACTAAACCTATCGCCACAGCTGCAGAGATGTAAGGGAGGAAGAGAATCGTCTGAAGATGTTTAGCCCCTTTAATTTTGGGGTTATTGATAACTGCAGCCAAAATAAGAGACAGAGGGATAATGAGTAGAATGCTCGATCCCCAATAGATGAATGAATTAGTCAGTGATTCTAGAAACATACTATCAACAAAAAGAGTTTTATAATTTGACAATCCTACAAATTCAATTGGCTGTAGCCCATTCCATTCATAAAAACTGAGTATAAACGACCAGACAAACGGTAATAACTGGAATATAAGAAAGAGAATAAAAAACGGTGAAATAAATAGGTAGACAACTCTCATTTTCCAAATGCGTTTCCAGACACTGTTTTTATGCATATATATATATATCCTTTGATGGTAATCTGAGTAAATGAAGGAGGAGGTTCCTCCTGTCCTGTGACAGTCCGGAGGAACCTCTTCTTGTATTTACAATCGTGGAGATGTCTTTCCGATTTTACTTTTGATATTTTTAGCCATATTGATAATTGCTTCATCCATTGTCTGGTCTCCGGCAATAAATTTTTCCAATTCAATAGAAATCAATTGATCAGCTTCTGCATCATCGACAGTAACCCGAAGATTCGTAGAGGGATTGTTCAAGCTTTGGCCCTCTATCTGACGGAAAGATTGACCACCGTAATACGGGGAAGGTTCTTTCCAGAATTCATTGTTCAACATTTCTGGTGTGATGGGATTTGGATATGGAGCATTCTGACTAACCATACTTTTTGTCCAGCTGATCCTCGAATCTTCATTAAAATTGAAATCAATCCAGTATTTTTTATACAGTTCAGCATAAGTGTTATCAGGTGTATTTATAATAGCCTCAAAGTTGATAACCGGTGCACCACGGGTTCCTATCTCTTTGTACATTGGAGATGTCAGACCTCTCCATTTTCCCTCCATATCAGGAAGGTTTTTTCTTAGGAATTCACCCCAGAATGCTCCAATATAATAAGTAGCAACAGTTTCATTTCTTGTGGCATCATATAGTGGCGGCTTGAAGATGGCTGATTTCATGACAAGTCCCTCATTATAGAGAGTCTCTATTGTTTCAAAGGCCAATCTTGCACCGGGATCAGTATCAATTACTACATTTCCCTCATCATTCCAGATTCTAGCATTCGCCTGAGGCATAAATCCTCGTCTTCCATAATATCGCCATGTCCTGCTGCCTGGATCAATATACGAGAGGAATACAGTACCGTTGCTTTTTTCTTTTAATTCTCTCCCTACTTCAATCCATCCTTCTATTGTATCCATCCGAGATGGATCTATGTTGTACTTTTCAAATATATCATTGTTGTAAAACAGCATATTGGGTCGAAGAGATCTGGGTAGTCCCCATACTTTGCCATCATATACCATCTGTTCCAGGGCACCATCTACAAGTTTATCTTTGAATGGAGCAAGAAAGTCTGTCATATCCTGGAGTAATCCCGATTTAGCCATTGACTGCATACTGACGGGCGCTGTCATACAAGCTGTAGGAAGTTCATCGTATGCCCCGGCCGTATAAGAAAGGATGATTTTTTGGCGGACATCTGCCTCTCCTTCAGCTGAAACCATTTCTATTTCGACCTCCGGAGCAATATCTCTATTCCGACTAAGGAAATCCTCAAAGTACTGTTTTCGGAACTCTGGATTTCCATAGGCATACAGTGAAATTTTTCCAGCAGGAAATATACCATCTACTAGATCATTTTCTCTTGTTCCATTTGCAATTAGTGTTGATAAGGTCAGGCTGACCATTAACAATCCAGATAAAAATTTCTTCATATTAAGCCTCCAATATTGAATTTATTAAAAGTATAAAGTCTCGATTTGCAGTTGTATTTAGCAGAAGTGATTCAAAATTTATCATATGTGGACTACCTGTAGATTCTTCAAAATCACTATACGAGTTCCTGATTTGATAAAAAAACGATCAATTATGCTAAATACAGATTATCTTGGGGACCATATAGTGGTTAAAAGGAGATATACTTATGATAAATACGCAGATTATCTATAAAGTCAAAGATAGTATTATTGGAAAAGATACAAAAATACCCACACCCTTCGGCAACAGACTGCTCACATATGCAGACTATACAGCCTCGGGACGGTGTCTTACATTCATAGAGAATTATTTGCAGAAATGTATGGAAACTTATGGAAATACACATACGGAAGATGATGCCACAGGAGCCATTTCAACAGAGAAACTGCATCTTGCGGAAAAAATCATAAAAAGAAGTGTCAATGCGGGTGCAAACTACGCCATTATCGAAACCGGTTCCGGTGCCACGGGAGCCATTCATCATTTACAGCAGTTACTCGGCGTATATGTAGCTCCGGCCGGAAAAGAGCTGTTTAATGAGTGTTTTTCCCCAATTGTTGAAAATAAACCGGTTGTCTTTATTGGATCCTATGAACATCACTCCAATGAAATATCCTGGAGAGAGTGTTTCGCAGAAGTCGTGGTTATCTCACTCGATGAAAACGGCTTTTTTGACCTTGAAGATCTTGAAAAAAAGGTTTCCAAAAAAGAATACTCGAACAGAATGAAAATTGGTTCATTTTCCGCGGCAAGCAATGTCACAGGATTAAAATCACCGGTTTATGACATAGCAAAAATTTTACACAAATATGATGCCCTTGCATTCTTCGACTATGCAGCCGGAGCACCTTATCTGGAAATCAATATGGAAAGAGATGAAGAATCGTATTTTGATGGCATCTTTTTCAGTCCCCATAAATTTATCGGGGGGCCCGGTGGATCGGGAATATTGATTATTAAAAGAGATATCTACAACAATGAAGCTCCACCAACTATTGCCGGTGGTGGAACTGTTGATTTTGTAAATGCTTATACTCATGAATATAGCAAGGACATTGAGGTCAGGGAGAAAGCGGGAACTCCGGGGATTCTTCAGGTTTATAAGTCTGCACTCGCAATAGAATTGAAAAATAAAATCGGCATGGAATTCATTGAAACCCGAGAGAAAGATATCATCGGTATTGTGAAAAAAGAGTTCAGTAATTCTTCTAAAATTGTTCCAGTGGCTTTATTTGATGAAGAAAATAATCTTCCTATTGTCTCCCTGAATATAAAAAACGGGAAATCATGGCTTCATCCCCGATATATCGTAAAACTGATGAACGATTTATTCGGTATTCAGACTCGTGCCGGATGCTCCTGTGCAGGACCTTACGGACATACGCTCCTCGGTATTGGAGAGGATATTTCTCTACGCTATAAAAAGGCCATTGATAAAGGTGATATGGGCTTAAAACCCGGTTGGGTGAGAGTCAGTTTCCACTATCTTATGGATAACGATGAGATTCTCTTCATTTGTGATGCTCTCCGCATTGTTGCTGAACATGGAGAACTCTTTCTTTCTCTCTATGATTTTGATATAAAATCTGGTGCCTGGAAGAACAGAACATCCGAAGACGATCCGGTTTTTTTCAGCATTGATGAAGCACTGAGAACTGATCTTTGTCTTAAAGAAGAAAATAGTGAAATAACATCTGTACATACTTTGAGGAGTGAGTATATGGAATATGCAATCCATCTTGCCGGTGAACTTGGGGATAATCATGATGAGAACATAATCAAATCGACACAACCGGACCTTAAGACTTTCAGTTATATATCTTTGAGTGATTAATTAGTAAAGATATTTTATATTTATAGAGGAGTGAATACTCTGAAGAGGAAGAAGACACCCATGAGAATTGGAATGCATCTTGTTGATGGATATTCGGATCCTGATGACTGGATTGGAAAACTAAAAGAGAGAAATTGCACCGCAGCTTATTGTCCCGTCGATTTTAAGACTGATAGCAGCTTGAGTGCTGAGTACAAGCATGCCGCTCTCGAAAATGATATTCTGATCTCCGAAGTACATTCCTGGAGTAATATGGCTTCTTCTTTCGAAGAAGTCAGATCCGGTGCAGTGGAATATTGTATTAAGCAGTTGTCTCTGGCAGATAATATGGAAGCTTCCTGTTGTGTGACAACCGCCGGATCGGTGAATAAAAAGAGGGGACCCAATAAAGAGAATCTTGACAGGAAAACATTTGACCTGATTGTGAATTCAGTGCAGAAAATTATTGATTCTGTTAAGCCTGAGAAAACTTTCTTCACTCTCGAATGCATGCCCTGGATCTTCCCACATTCTCCCGAGCGTTATCTGGAACTGATTGATGCCATCGACAGAAAGCAGTTTGCCGTTCATTTCGACCCGGTAAATATCATATATACATTGGATAATTTTTATCACAATGATGAATATATCAGGAAATCCATTGAGCTATTAGGACCTTATATTAAAAGTTGTCATGCTAAAGATGTGAAAATCGGACCATCATTTCCCATCGAAATAGTGGAAACCGCACCGGGAAAAGGATCACTTGATTATAGAACCTTTCTCAGTGAGATCTGCAGGATCGACAGGGATATCCCCTTCATGATTGAGCATCTGAAAACCGATGGGGAATACCGGGAAGCGTTTGAATATATCTGTACTATAGGGAAAGAATTAGAACTATGAGAAATCACTATAAAACGGCACTACTATTTGATAGAGAAACAGCACGGAATTTTCTTCAACCTGAAATCATTGATCTATTATATTCTTTTACAGACTTTGAAAGCGTTGAAAGTTTTCCCCATCATCTGGATGATACCTTTTTGAGTTTTGCAATAAAAGATGCAAAAGCCTGTATCTGTTGTGATGGAGCAGATATATTAACGGATCAGTTGCTAAAATCGGCGCCTGATCTGAAGCTTATCGCCGATATATCGGATAATTTTAAGCCGATTAATTCTGAATATATTGATAGAAAAAATATCAAAGTCATTAATATAAATTTAATTAGAGATTTTGATATAGCCGAAACTCTTCTTGGTATTATTATATTATCATTAAAAAAGATATATAGTATTGAAGAGTTAACAGGAAAAGGACTCTGGCGATCTATAGATAATCCCATCGTAAAACATGATGGAGATCCTGATATTGACGATCTAGTCCCATAAGATGAAGAAACTGAACAGCCATGTTCAAATCGGATTTGTCGGTATTTCCTGCTGCAGTAGGAATCTTATTAAAATGCTTCGGTTGTTTGATGTCTCACTGGTTTTTTTCGATCCTCTTATCAGTGAAGAGACAGCAAAGGAATGGGGTGTTAGAAAGATATCTATTGATGAACTGATCTCCCGCAGCGATGTCATTACAGTTCACAAAACCGGTCTTGAATATGGATACAATCCGGCTTTGATTAAAGAAGATGCAGTTTTTATTCATATTGAAAGATTTTCCCCTCAAGAGGAGCAGACTCTAATTAAGGAGTTGGAAAGAGGTCATATTTCAGCTTTCATTAATCAGCATTCTACAACTCTTCTAAGTAACTTAAAAAATGTAACTTCTCTTCCAACTTCCGGTGGGCACCGCTTATATGGATCTTATATGGTCAGAGAAGTACATCATTTTCTGAGAACCGGTTGTTTGGCCTGTCATATCTCAAATAATTCCGATGGATTCATACAGGGAAATACAAATCATATATCTGATCAGTATAATAAAAAGAAAATAAAGGTGGCTATTCTTATTGATAAAAGAATACTGCACCAGATGCTGCATAATGATGATATTGCTTATCTCCGGAGTTTTGCTGATATCAATAATCCTGATGATTTACCGGAAGTTCTCGATGAGGCTTTCGTTCTCAACACCATTAAAGACGCCCAGGTCTGTATTATAGGATGGCGTTCAGTTCCCTTTAATGAGAAGATTCTGCAAAATGCCCCAGAACTGAAACTGATAGCTCATACGGCCAGTTCTCTGAAAAGATATATAAACCAAAGTGTCTGGACTCGGAATATCCGGGTCTTCAGTGCAACACCTGTTATGGCACTGGATGTGGCGGAAACTATATTGGGATTGATCATAAATCACCTGAAAAGGATCGGTAGGTTTAATACTTTAACTGATCCTCGAAATGTGAGTCATAATATGCTATATGGGGATATGACTATAGGAGTAATAGCTGCATCGACAATAGGGAAATACCTTATAGAAATGCTGAATATTTTTAATGCACATATGATAGTTTATGATCCTTATCTAAGTGATAGTAAGGCAGAAGAGCTGGGTGTTCACAAAGTCTCATTAGATGAATTGATGCGAAAAAGTGACATCGTTACTTTGAATGCCCCTAAAACTCACGAGACTCTAAAAATGATTAATGCACAGAATCTGTCTCTTATGAAAGACAACAGCCTCTTTATCAATACGGCCCGGGGAGCTCTGGTCGATGAGCAGGCTTTGATAGATATTCTGAAAACCGGTCGAATTTCTGCATGTATCGATGTGACTGATCCAACAGAACCTCTTGCCTATGACCATCCTTTCCATCAATTAGATAATGTATTCCTGATTCCTCATATTGCCGGAGGGCATGCGGATAACGGGAGATTTCAGCAGGGAAGTTTTGTCATACAGGAAATCTTTAATTTCTTCCAAAGCAGTAAGTTGAAATATGAAGTTACTAAGAAAATGCTGGAGATTTCAGCCTGAAATTATTTATGATAGTTGGGATGTGTGTGACGCTGAGGACTTTATGTTCCTCTCGGATTTCATTTCTAATCCTCTAATAATTTTCATCATAAATATATCTCCTTGTCTCTGTACTTCTGCCAGATCAACTCAAACCAGAGTTCGTCTCGGGGGATTTCCCTTCTCTCGATCCACTCGTTTCTAATCTCCCCATCATGTCCGTACACCGTCTGTTGGACCTTTGTTCTGAATGAAAAATCCTCTTTCTTTATTTTCCACTTATCTCCGTTCAGCAGGGGAATGTGATCGCCGGTGGAATCTAGCACGAGAGAGGACCCTCTGCTACCCACATTTTCATTGATGACAAAGAGAATGGAATCGAGGTATATGAGATGTGAGAGGCATAACTGCCTGTTCCGGAAGTATTCCCGCTTTTCTCTTCCCGTCCTAATGGCCGATCCTGTTTTTGTTATTCTTTCCAGTTGGGCTTTCGCCTCTTCAATGGAAGATCTCAATCGAGACTCAGTTCTGATAAAAGCACCATTTTCAGACATTCTGCGATTAAATTCACCTCTGTCGCTCTTCCAGTCGTATTCTGATTGAGCACAGTTTTTGATTGTTTTCTTTATATCTTTCAACCGTCGATGCACTTCATCTTGAAAAAGCTGATTATCGAGAGTGATCATGCCATAGCAGACGCTTATGTATTCTGCTGCTCTGTACCCACCTACCTGTCCGCTGTTCAGGGCCGATCCACCGGGGCGGTTGACCCCATGGGATCCGTTGACTTCTCCAACGGGAAAGAGATGCGCGATGTTTTCAGACTGCCACCAGTGATCCGCCGCCAGGCCTCCGTTGTTGTGCTGTGCGCAGACGGCGATTTCCAGTTTTTCTTTTCTGATGTCGATTTTGTGATCGAGGTATAAATCAATCGCTCCGGGATTCATCTTTTCCAGTCTTTTGATAGGTGAATCGAGAAGAGAGTCTGATTTCTTCAGGTACTCAAAAGCTTCATCCGACAGGAAATCGAAACTGAATCCCGATGGATCTGTCCGGAAATCGAGATAGACTTTTCTCTTTCTCTCCACGGTTTCAATGTAGACCAGAATATCGATGATTGAAGATCCTCTCTGAACTTTTGTCGAGTCGAAAGGCCATTGGTAGCCTTTGAGAAAAATCATGGAATACATCTGAGCGGGATCGTCGAAGTACTCCTTAAGGAATTCCCGCTCCTTTTCAGGCTCTTCGGGAGAAACACTTACAAAACGGGGGATGACCTGCATATAGGTTCCCGAAACATTCCATCGGAATGAAGTTGAGGCCATGCCGAACTGGCTTTCAGGGAGGTTCGCAGCTATAGCTCCCTCACTCAGTGCCAGGCCGATGGCTCCAGTATGGCAACCGGGGTAAACACTGGTTTCATAGAGTCCCCCCGGTCCTCCTACGGCAAATATGACATTTTCCGCTTTATATACTTCCAGCTTGTCATTCTCACCTATGGCGATTGCTCCGGCAGCTCTTTTTTTACCCTCCTGCTCTACTGTAATCAATTCAATGACATCACGATTTTCAAGAAGGGGAATTCCCTCTTTGTTGACTGCTTTAATCAGAGCCCTGCACATTTCCCTCGATGTATAAGGACCAATTGATGTCGCTCTCTGAGAGGGATCGTGATCGGTTTTATACCCGGCATATTGGCCGAAACTGTCAGTGGGGAAGGGGACTCCCAGATCGGCAAGATTGAAAAAGGCTCTAATCGAGGTAGAAGCTTCCACCAGAGCCAGGTCTCCGTGCATGGCGCCGCCGTTGAAGTAGACTTCTGCCATTTTCAAAGGGCTGTCGGGGATTGATCCGCAGAGCGACTGTTTGTAATAAGTCTGTTTATCGCTGCCTGTGTTTATTGAAGTTCCTTTGTCGAGACCCTCGCTTAGAATGAGAATGTCTTCTATACCTTTTCTATAGAGCTGGAGTGCAGCATTGAGCCCTGCTGCCCCACTGCCGATTACCAGAGTGTTTACACATCTTACTTTCATCTTATAACCTCTGTATGGATAATCCGCCATCCACTCTGATCATCTGTCCTGTGGAATAAGCCATGTCTCCACGTGCCAGCGAAGCCACTGTTTTTCCCACATCTTCGGGAATCCCCCACCGCGGTTGCAGGAGTAGTCCTTCGTCTATCATTTTGTCGTATTTTCCCATCACGGTTCTGGTCATATCGGTTTTTATGATTCCCGGCTGTACTTCGAAGACTGTTATATTATACTCTGCCAATCTGGTAGCCCACAGTTTTGTGGCCATAGCTATGCCTGCTTTTGAAATGCAGTAGTCCCCTCTTGACGGAGAAGCCAATTCGGCAGAGACGGAACCGATATTAATAATCGAACCGGCCTGTTTGTGTTTAATCATCCTGTTGGCCACATCTCTCGTGAGAAAATAGGGACCCTTCAAATTGATGTTAATGATTCTGTCGAAACTTTCCTCTGATGCGTCGAGGATATCCACTCTTTCCAGAGGGGCGACTCCGGCGTTATTGACAAGCAGATTCAGTGAGCCAAAATCCCTTTCAATAGATGAGATTAATTTCTTGTGATCCTCTCTGTTTGCGATATCGGCCTGATAATACCGGACTTCCATTCCAATAGAGCGCAGATCCTTTAGAGTGTCCTGTAGTTCCTCTTCGGACTTTCTTCCACAGATAGTAATATTCCACTGTTCTTCGGCCAGTTTGCGGGAGATCTCCAGACCTATACCTCTAGCACCGCCGGTGATTAGAGCTGTTCCTTTTTTCATGCAATTATTCTCGCTTTCTCTTCGCTAGTTTTATTGAGGGAACATCTCTCCATGCTGTATTGATAAAGGTTTCCCCGTCTTTTATTAGAGAGAATGAACTATCATAGATCATTCTCTCCTCCTGATTGTATTGCCCTGAATATGTATGACATCCAATTCCATCTGAATGGGCTCTTTTTGTTTTTCAATAATCTGACTGTAAAGCCATTCTCCCGCCGCTTCTCCCATTTTCTGTACCTCCAGGTCTATGGTATCAATTTTAAAGGGGAAGATATTTCTCAGGGGGGAGTTGTCAAAACCTGTTACGGAAAAATCTTCCGGTATGGATAAACCCGCAAAAAGAGCCTCTGAGGCGAGGGATACAGCGACAATATCGTTAAAACAGACAATCCAATTGTTATTCCTTCCTTTTATATAGTCGAGTAGTTCTCTGTTAACCTCTTTTAAAGAGTGAATTTCCAAGATCTCGAAATGACTGATCCTATGTGTTTCACAGCAGTTCAGGAAAGCTTTCTTCCTATAGTAGTTGACTTTTTCCGCCTCTTTGAATCCAAGATAGAGAGGTCTTATTTTTTCTCCTCCTTTGAGTACAATATTGAATAGCTTATTCATGGCCTCAGTGTGATCATGGGAGATATAGTTGAATTCTTTGTTATTTCTGTTCAAGAGGAGGAAGGGAATCTCTCTTTGTCCGAGAGTCTCGCAGACAGATGAGAGTGGATCTGTAAAAGCAAAGACCGCACCGTCTATATCTCCCAGCTTTCTGTTTTTCAGTGCCAGTGAACTACCGTCGTTGAGTTCTGTTATGATATTGATTTTCGTATCATTGAAGCCAGATTTAATACCATAAATTAATTCGACTGAATCGTAAAACATCTGATATTGCGATTCGCTTAAGTGGGGAATGAAGAGGATGATATTCAAAATGGTTCTTCTCCCTGGTCGGCGTATAATCCGT
The DNA here is from genome assembly GCA_963942565.1 of Maea johnstoni. Lineage (NCBI taxonomy): Eukaryota > Metazoa > Annelida > Polychaeta > Spionida > Magelonidae > Maea > Maea johnstoni. Next base: position 398,038 of record CAWWDR010000962.1, on the reverse strand, counting down.
TTCTGATAGCCCATTTTCTCAGCCGTTTTCAAAATCAATTCGCTTTTTTCACTGCTGATAAGAGAGGAATTGTTGAGCACTCTTGAAATGGTGCTGGTGGAGATGTTCAATTTTTCCGCAATATCGTAAAGAGTAATTTTATTGCTCATTCAACTGTTCCTGTGCAGGTCTCGGTAAAATTCATCGTAGAGTATGCAGCCATCGTTTATCTGTCGGATCATCAATCGGGAACATCCAGAACATGCTGTACAAAAATTGATATCTTTCCCTCTCCGAAGTTTCTCCGGATAGAGGGGATCAGCAAAGCTCTGTCTGCCCAATCCGGCAAAGTCCACATTGTTTTTTTCAATGTTCTCTTCGGCGAAAAGAGCTGCTTCCTCTTTCAATATGCTGTATCCGGAACCGAAAACCTGAAGATTTGTTGTAAGATCCTTCACATGCCGGGCATAACGAGCGAGGTGCAGGTAGAGATATTTAGAGGGCTTCGTCGGCCTCGTCAATTCAGATGTACGGCTGGGAATTCCTGCAGAGATATTGACATAATCCATACCCAGCGAATCCATAAGCCGGACCACTTCATCCATTTCGGAGAGATTTTCAATAATGTTGTCCGGCGATGTTGTTCCGCAGCCTCCTCGAATCCCCTCGTAGTAAGAGAGTCGTGAACCCAGAATAAAGGAATCGCTTTTCAAACGGGATTTTATTTCACAAATCCCTTCATTCAGAAACCGAGTTCTGTTTTCGAAACTCCCGCCCCATTTATCATCGCGGGTATTCATCGGCCTGAGCATTTCCGCTCCGAAATAACCATGACACATCTTGAAATCACAACCGTCAGCACCGGCCTCCTCTGCCAGGAGAACAGCCTCGACAAAACTTTGTTTAATATCTTCAATTTCATCAGTGCTGAGAAAATGAGTCTCTGCTATTGACGGGCAGATAGAGGTCTTTTGGGAGAAAGAGCCTGTATTCAGTCCCGAATGGCTGATCTGAAAGAGGAGAATTGCCTCTGGATTGATGGATTTGAATTGACGTACTAGCTCTTTATATCCCGAGAGATTTTCCCTGTTCATCACCATGCCGTTTTTTCGGGCCAGGGATGTCCCGGTCACGGATAGGGCTTCTACAATAACGACACCCCATTTTCCCTTCGCTAGTTTGCAGTATCGATTGATAGCTCTCTTAGAGACGGCACCGCCGACATCACCGTCATTGCCCTCCATAGCCTGGGAAACCAGTCTATTCGGAGCTGTTCGATTTCCAATTTGTCCCGGAGAATACAGATTTTTGTAATTCATATTTGTTACCTTTAAAAAAATCTAATTGTTGCATGCAACTATAAATCTGAATGATTTATTTGTCAACAATTACCTGCATTCATTTAACTTTGTTAAATTTATACTGCTTTTTGGATCTCTTTTACTATTATTATTCATCTTAGCCTGTAATCAATATAATTGGTTTATAGGAGTTCTTACGAGGATTGTTCACTTTCCTGCTTATTTTTGATGATCCCAGTAATATTGATCCTCTAAGTCATTACATAACTGAATTCCTGGACAGTGATCAATTACAGAATGCATTGTAAATCCTTATTGAAATCGAAATCCTCTATGGAAAGGATATACGTTTGGTATCGATTGCCGATCAGATCTGCAGTTTCCTTCATGTTACAGATGGAACTTTTCCGCAAGCGGAAGATATAGCTCGGGAAATGGGGTTAAGCCGTACACATCTTTCTAAAATACTAAAGAAAGAGGTAGGTCTTTCATTGAAACAATTTCTGGATCAGGAGCGTATTGCACGTGTAAAAACAATGCTGCAATTATCAGACTTGTCAATTACCGAGATCTCCTATTAGCTTGGATTTTACGATTTGTGTGGATTTTTAAAGTTCTTTATGCTAGTCGAGCATACAAGCCCAAATATGTTCAGACAGAATATCGGAACCTCTTTGAGCCTGTAATCTTATGGAGATATATTCTCTATCTCCATAGTTTCAAAATCAGGAACAATTCCCAGGCCGGGAGTCTCATCCAATATCAGATACCCATCCTGTATATTCAGTGCTTTATCGAAAAAGATCTCATTTGCCTCAATATTTTTCCTGTAGACAAATTCCTGCATATAAAAATTGGGTAGGGTGATATCAACCTGTGCGCTGGCAATTGTCGCAACAGGTCCGCTGGAATTATGAGGGGCTATCTTCAGGTAAAAAGCTTCAGCCATAGTGCTCATCTTTTTGGCTTCCATCAATCCGCCGCAATGGGAGAAATCCGGTTGGGCTATTGACAAATATCCTTCCTGATAAGTTTTCAGATGCCCGAACCTTGTAAATTGTCGTTCTCCCGCAGCCAAAGGGATATTGATTTTTGGTTCGAGTTTTTTAAATCCGATTATATTATCGGGCTGCATAGGCTCTTCAAGAAAACCGGGTCTGAAAGTTTCAATGGCTTTAGCGAATCTTAGAGATTCATCATAATCGAGCCTGCCGTGACATTCTATGAATAATTCTATCTCGTCACCGACTGCTTTGCGCACATCTCCCACTTCTTTGATAGCCTGATTTATAGCTTTATTGGAAGTTAGATGATAATCTGCAGCACAGACATCGTGCTCTGGTATAGGATTCCATTTCATTGCTTTGTATCCCAGTTTCACCATGTCTTTAGCATTTTCTACAGCAGACTTTCCATCGAGATCCTGCCATCCATTGACATAGAGCAGTACCTTGTCTCGTATTCTTCCACCCAGAAGGTTATAGACAGGAACTCCAAGTTTTTTACCGGCAGCATCCATCATAGCCATTTCTATTCCACTTAAAGCGGTGTTCATAATGACTCCGTTTCGCCATCGGTCATGATAAAACTGTTCAAAAAATATTTTTTCCAGTTCGAATATGTCTGTTCCGATTAATTTTTTTTCAAGAATATCAATACATGCCCTTACAGCAGGGACTTTTTCCCGGAGCGAGGCTTCCCCGAAACCGAATATATTTTCATCAGTTTCCACTTTGACAAAAAGCAGTTCTTTGCCTGATACGGATACATGAAACTGTTTTATCTTAGTTATTTTCATAATTTTTTTTACCTTTTTCCAATGTCTCCCAAATCCCCAAAATGTATTGTGCTCCCAGGGCTCTGTCATATATACCGTTGCCCGGTTTGCCTTCTTCACCCCAGATCATTCTTCCATGATCGGATCGTATGTAACCCTTGTATTCATTATCATTGAAAGCTTTTAGCAGTCTTACCATGTCGATTGATCCGCAGTCGGAAAAGTGAGCGCATTCCTCCATTCCATCGGTTACATGTTTTACATTCCTAATATGGGCAAAGGGAATCCTATCCATTTTCAGGTACTTGTCAGCAAGAGTGATGACATCAGTTTTCAGATTGCTTCCCAATGTTCCGCTGCAGAAAACCAGGCCATTGCTGGGACTATCGTATGAAGCCAGTAAGCGGTCAAAAGATTCTTCATCAGTCATCAGTCGGGGAATTCCGAAGATATCCCACGGCGGATCATCGGGGTGGAGAGCCATTTTTACATCACAGGACTCGGCAACGGGGATTATCTGTTTCAGGAAGTATTGAAGATTTTCCCATAAACCTTCTTTACCTAAATCTAGATACTCTTGCCTGTATTCTGATAATTTTTTCCTGGACTCTTCTGTATAATACCCTTTAAATTCCAGATCTGTAGTCAGTTGTCTGTTGTATACAAATTCGGAATTATTTCTGTGCCATTCCGAGGTTGCAGCATTATTTGTAAAGGGATCTATTTTCTTCGCATCTTTTTTCATAAATACTGAGACTGTTGACCCATCTTCCAGAGGTTTGTAGATATCTGTTCTTGCCCATCTGAAAATTGGCCTGAAATTGTAGACGATGATCTTAATCCCGGCTTCGGCTAAAGTTCGGATGTTCTTTTTATAGTTATCGATATAATAATCTCTTTCGGAAGTCCCCAGCTTTATGCTTGCATGAAGGGGCAAACTCTCAAAAACATCAAAACTCATGGCATTGCGGTTTACAGTACCTGTGAATTCCTCTATTTTTTTCTTCGGAATCAACTCACCAAGCTCATGGGCAGGTATATTTGTGACAATTGTCGAGACAGCAGGGATCTGCCGGATATATTTCAATTTCACAGGATCATTTGGGCCGAACCATCTAAATGTTAATTTCATGTTTGTCTCCAATCTATTTACGGTTTTACAGAAGTTCCATCGGGTAATCTTGCATTAGTCCATTGAGGAATATCATGTCTGCAGGGGTATTGTCCTGCAAGTTCCTCATTTATATCAACACCTAGTCCAGGTTTATCAATAGGATAAAAATACCCTTTTACAGGCTCCGGAGTACCTCTAAATATTTCTCTCATAGCATCATTTACGGCACAATATTCCTGAATTCCCGAATTGGGAGAAGAAATATCCATATGTATATTGGCAGCCATTCCAACTGGTGTTAAGTCCGGAGGTCCATGCCATGCTGTTTTCACTCCGTGAACTTCAGAAAAAACTGCAATTTTTCTGGCTGGAGTTATACCCCCGATATCACTGATGTGAACTCGAATGAAATCAATTAATCTATTGGAGATAACACTCTTCCATTCTAATGTATTACTGTATAATTCTCCCATAGCAATGGGTATAGCTGTCTGATTTCTCAAAGATTTCAACCATTCCTGATTTTCAGGAGGCAATATATCTTCTAAATAAAATAAGTTATATTTTTCAAGTTTTTTTGCAAATTGAATTGCCTTAATAGGATCCAGTCTTTCATGTACATCGTGCAGAAAATAGACTTTTTCCTTTATTTTATTATCTAAGTATTCAAATAATTTTAATGTATCTTCTACATATTGTTCCGGATCAAAATAGATTCCATCTGGCAGGTTCTCCGGAACTGAGAAAGGGTTGAATTCTCCCCCGTATTCACCGATCTGACATCGGATATATTTATATCCCTCATCAATAAATCGTCGAACGTTTTTTTCAACATCTTCAAGAGAGTTTCCCTTTGCATGGACATAGGCTGATATTGCTGCCCTGGATTTTCCACCAAAGAGTTGATAGAGAGGCAAATCGGCTAATTTCCCCTTAATATCCCATAATGCCATATCGACTCCCGATAGTGCATTATTTAAAACAGGTCCATTTCTCCAGTAACCGCTTGTATGAGCGGAATGCCATAAATCTTCAATATTTGAAGGATCTTTGCCTATTAAAAATGGTTTCAGGTATTCTTCTATGGCTGTTTTTACAACGAGGTGGCGCTGATGAAAAGTTCCGCAACCTAAACCATATATTGATGGATCGGAGGTCTCTATCTTTAAAGTTAATAAGTTTTTGCCATTGGGATTGCATTCAATGACTTTTACATTCTTTATAGTCAAACTGTTCATAATCATCACCTTTTATTTAAGAAAACGGGGAATCAATCAGCAATAACTGATTCCCCATTTTTATCAACCTTTAATTGTGTAGGTTATTTTGTATTATCCATGTACCGTTTATAGGCGGTCTGATATACTGCATCAATATCTTCCAGGCCAAGTTTATTAACCTGTGACAGATATTTATCCCACACCTCATCTGTGAGGTGAGAAGAAGGTGAAACAATCCAGCTGTGCACTGATTCATCGAGAAATGTATTGATGTTGGACAGATACTTATTGACGATTTCAAACTCTTCATCGGTGTAAACCAGAGCAGGTAATGTCGGAACATCAAATTCTCCGGATCCATAGATATCAATAGCTTTTAAACCACCTTCGCTGGTCCATTGTCTTTCGTATTCATAATCCTGTTTAAATCCGATAAAGAGCTGCGCTCCTACATTGTCCCTCAGGTACAGGTTTACTGGTTTGCCTTCAGGATTGTTTAAGACAGCCTCTGTGAATGTAGGCAATCCATTGACATATTCCCATTGCTTACCTTCGACTCCGAAATTCGCCACGGTTCTACCATATTCTGTAAACATCATATCAAATAGAGCTATAGCTGCTTCAACATTTTCACACTGAGCTGATATTCCCCAACCGTCATTTTTCACAATCGGTCTGATATGCTCATTAACCCGGTTCCCATCAACATTTACAGGAGGTGCAAAGGGAGCTAATTCAAAACCATCTACTATGTTTTTGTTATTATATCCACTTGTTGATGCCATCCAGTCATAAGTCATGGCACCGAGATTATTTAAGAGGAAATGATCTCTTCTTCCTCTTGGATTTGTCAGGTACTCATTATCAATAATACCCAGGTCATACCAGCGGGATACTTCTTTTATCGCTTCCATAAATTCCGGTTGGATCCATGCGTGGTAAACTTCTCCATCTGCAGGGATAAACCTCTGTGAGAAACTGTCATTACCAAATGCTCTAGATCCGAACAATGTTACCAATCTTACAATTTCCTCAATGTTTCTACCAAAAAATCCGAACTCGTCATTTTGTCCGTTTCCATTGGCATCATTTTGAATCAGTGTTAGTAGTGTTTTCTCCAGTTCCTCTGTTGATCCCGGCATGGGAAGATTAAACTTCTCCAACCAATCTTTTCTGATAAAATATACTTTGGATGTAGTAACATCTGGCTGCATATATGGTATGAAATAAATATTTCCATCAGGTGATGTAATTGAAGCAGCAACTCTCGGATCCTTTTTCATAAATGCAGAGAAATTCGGCATCTGATCCAGATAATCGTTTAAAGGTATAAAAGCTCCCTCAGCACCGAATTTCATAAATAGATTCCCGAGTTTATTTCCCGCATATATGTCATCGGGAAAACCATTGGCTGCAGCGAGGTAAAACTCACTCAGACTATCGCCGGAACCGGGATTGGCTGTTCCTATAATATCAATTCCTGTAGTTTCTGATAAATATCTGTAGAGTGGTAAATCTGTTGTTAAAACATTTTTATTCTCCTGAGACAAATGGATTTTTAATTCTACAGATTCCGTTACGATTTTTCCAAAACTTCCATCGTAGACAATATTAGAGTCTTTCTGTACGGCAGTTCCTTCTTCCTGTGATCCTGTTGCAAAAACCATTCCGCTGAATAGGCTTAATGCTAATAATAATGTCAATTTCTTTTTCATATAATTTTACTCCTAAACTTTAGTTTTCAGTTACAAATTTTAACTAACGAATTCCTCCTTTTATTGATTTCTTTCATTCTTTGACCCCGCCTAATAAAATCCCTTTTTCAAAATATTTTTGTATGAACGGGTAGATTACGAGTATGGGAATTAGTGCCCCGATAATTGTTGCGTAAATAATTGTGTCTGGAGAATGAACTGTATTGGTCATAATCCCCTGATCAGACATAAGTGCGTCTCTTTCCACAATGATCCTTCTCAGGTAAACCTGCAGAGGTGTTTTATTCACATCTTTGATCAGAATCATTGTCCAGAAATATCCGTTCCATCTGCTGATGGCATAAAACAATGTGACAGTTGCAATTGCCGCTTTCGATAGAGGTAAATATACATGATAGAGAATCCTGAAATGGTCGGCTCCATCAATATAGGCTGCTTCTTCCAGAGACTCTGGAACTGATTCGAAATAGTTACGCAGTATGATTATATTAAATGCCAGAACACCGAAACCTATGACTATTCCCAGTCTGCTGTTTTCCAGTCCCAGCTGTCTGAAGTTGAGGTATTTGGGAATAATTCCCGAATCAAACCAGATTGTAAAGGCCAGTAAAAAGTTGAATAATCTGCGGTGTGGCAGTCTTTTTTTTGCCAATGAATAGGCAGCCAGAATTGACACAGCCATACTGAATAAAGTCCCGAACAGCATATAAAACATAGTATTTCCATAAGATGTCCAGAATATAAAGTCTGTAAAAATGACTTTGTACGCTGAAAGTGTGAACTCAACAGGCCATAAGAAAACTTCTCCTCTTGCGACTGCGCTTCCACTGCTCAAAGAGGAAACCAGAATGAATAAAGGCGGGTATATTGTTATAATCGCAATTATTGTCAGAAATATATAATTCACTGTCTTTAGAGGTTTATCCTCTAAGTTCTCTATATTCTTTTTCATATGAAATCCTCCCTACCACAATCCTGTATCGGCTATTTTTTTGGTCAATCTGTTTGTTGTAAATACAAGTGCAAAAGCAATCAATGAATTAAACAATCCTGTAGCCGTTGCTATATCCAGCATCCCGTTTTCCTTTAAGCCGATCCTGTATATGTATGTGCTGATTATGTCTGCCACCTGGTATGTTTGCGGTGTATATAAAAGCAATACACGTTCGTACCCGATATTGAGTAATTTACCGATTCTCAAAATGAGCATGATTATGATGGTCGGGGTTAGACTTGGAAGAGTTACATGCCAGATCTGCTGAAGTTTCGAAGCACCGTCTATTTTAGCTGCTTCATAAAGAATCGGGGAGATACCGACTATGGCTGCAAAATATATGATTGAGTTGAAACCGGACATCTTCCAGATATCGGAGAAAATAAAAATGGATCTGAAAAATTTGGGCTCTACTAAAAAATAGATACCTTTATCCAATAATCCGAAGTGAATCAGAATATTATTGATAACGCCAATATTTGGGGAGAGCAGAGTTATGATAATTCCGGCGATGACAACATCTGAAAAGAAATATGGTAAATATACAATTGTCTGGACCGCTTTTCGGAATAGGGGTTTTCTAACTTCATTGAACATAAGAGCCAGGATAATGGGAATGGGAAATCCGAATATAATGTTATAGGCACTGATGATGATTGTATTTCTAAACGCTCTCCAGAAGAAAACGGAACCTGGTCCGAACATCAGATATTTGAAATGGTCCAATCCAATCCAGGGGCTTTCTTTTATGCCTTTGAATACACTGTAATCTTTGAAAGAAATAATCAATCCGTACAGTGGTTTGTAGGCGAAGAATAGAAGCCAGAGAAACAGTGGGATGAGCATAATAAAGAGCTGCCAGTCTTTAGTGAGCAATTTGTTCGATTCTTTTAATTTAGAATTCTTTATTTTCAAAATAGCAACCTCCAATTAATTTTTATAAGTGCAATCTACTAAAGCGATTTATGAAATCGGAAAATAAAAATAAATCGATTTAGTTTTTATATAACAGTCACTAAACCGATTTAGTAATATGATAAAAATAAAAAACTAATTAAGTGTGAAAGTCATTTATCTTTTAATAAAATGATCTCCGATAATTATTTACTAAACCGGTTTATGAATGTATTATATATCTATCTAATTCTGACGTCAATGTTTTTTTTGGAAATATGAAAGACCGGGTATATATCGTGCAACAGGAAAAGAAAATAAGACTTATTGATGTAGCGACAAAAGCAGGTGTCTCAAAGAGCACGGCCTCACAATATCTCAATGGAAGATATGAGTATATGTCCGAAGAGACCCGGCAGAAAATTGAAAGGGCTGTAAAAGAGTTGAAATATATCCCCAATCCAATTGCGAGGAGCCTTAAGACCGATAAGACTTTTACAATAGGTGTTATCGTCAGGGACATAACGGGATTTTTTTCCAGTAAAATACTGAGAGGAATCGATGATTTTTTCAAGAAGCATGATTACAATGTTTTAATATATAATACAGATTTTGATCCCGAATTAGAAAAGAAATCTCTCGGTATACTTCAAATGTTATGTGTTGATGGGATCATTATAGCTTCTTCCGGAAAAAACAATGAGTTAATTAACGATCTGGACAAAAACGGCATACCTATCGTCCAAATGCATTTGGAGTACGATGATCTGGATACGGGAATTGTATTATCCGACTATAGAGCCGGAACTTATGCTGCAACTGAATACCTGATTGGATTAGGCCACAGGAATATCGCTCTGATCACTCAGGATTATAAGACTGCCCGATCGAGATTTAATAGATATCTCGGTTATCACGATGCTCTTGTAGATAATGAATTACTTGTCAGAGAAGAAAACATAATTTACTGGAATAGAGATACAGGTCTCGATGAGTCGTTTTACGATCTTCTGAAGAGTAATGATAAACCCACAGCTGTCTTTTCCATGCACTTATCTACAACAATTAATCTGCTGAATTTTCTCCAGGAGCACAATCTGAAAGTCCCTGAAGATGTCTCTGTTATCGGGTTTGATGATCTTCCTCTTTCCAACCTTCTGAAAGTTCCCATTACAGTAGTGAGTCAATCTCCTTATGAAATGGGGGAAAAATCTGCAGAATTATTATTAAAGAAAATGAAACCCGGAGGGAAGGCCATACACAGTAAGGTCGTTCTCCCTTGTGAGTTAATAATTCGGGAATCCTGTAAGGAATTAAATCATGGATAAGATAGATAATTTTTTTTAAAATAAATGGTCCAGCCTTCCAAGCTGATGATGCGGGTTCGATTCCCGCCAGACGCTCAATTTAATGGACTTAGAATTAAAATTCTAAGTCCATTTTTTTTGCGTGTTACCATTGTGTTACCATTTTTTTTCTTGCATTTAGTGTCTTCTAGTCGTAGTTTTAGGGCATGAGACAAGATTTTCTATTATATAAAAGGACTCTTAAAAAGGGCACAATGTACTACGTGAAACTATGGGATTATAAATCCAAGTCCTATAATGAACGTTACTCAATTGGTGTTATAAAGAATCTTCTGGGAGAAAAAGCAAGAGAGATACCACACACAAATAAAGCTGGATCTGACAAAATTGTACGAATGTGGCTTAATGAAGGTTCTCCCATTGAGAGTAAGAAAGGGTTTATAGAATATCTGGAAACTTTTTGGGAAACAGATTCGGAGTATGTAAAATCCAAAAAGTTAAGAGGACAAAATATATCAGCTGCATATTTGGCTAACAATAGATCAGCTATTTCAAAACATGCAGTTCCATTTCTGGAAACTCACACAAAGCGAAATCTTCTCATCACACAAGTTACACCGGGATTACTTGAAAATATGTTAATATATTTATCAGATGCAACAGATCTTTCACACAGACGAATCAATGCGATTCTTCAAGCAGTAAGTGTTCCACTATCAGAAGCAAAAAGGCTTGGAGATATAAAAATCAATCCAGCAGAATCTGTTAATAAACTTATGGAGAAGAAAGTAGAAAGGAAAATATTGAATCCTGCTGAGGTTAAGAAATTCTTTTCTCAGCCAATAGGTGATGATCCAAGGTTCTATGCAATAAATCTACTGGCAGCTACAACTGGAATGAGGCTTGGAGAATGTAGAGGATTATTAAAACAGAATCTCCATGAAGGTTGGATTGATATTAGGGAAAATACAAACTGGGTAGATGGAGAAGGTCTTAAGAATCCCAAATGGGGATCGATAAGATCAGTTCCACTTCCAGTGACAACCTACGAAATCTTAAAATCATTAATAGACACTAATCCATGGAGGAATGATTTTATTTTTTATGGTACTCGAGATGATCTACCTATAAGCAAACGAATGATTGAAAACTATTTTAAAAATACATTACTAACAATAAAAATATCCGATGAAAGTCGGAAAAGCCGTGGATTGAACTTCCATGCTTGGAGACATTTTTATAATTCAATGCTTCGCGGACATATTCCCGATCATGCTCTTAGAAAGCTTACGGGGCATAAAAATGATGAGATGACAGATCATTATTCTAGTGTAACTGATGATCAAAGAGAGGCTGTTGCCAAGCTGGCCGAGAGTATTATTTAGTAGAGAATATTAAGCTACTTATCCCGATCTAACAATTTTATATGTAAAAGTACTTCAAGGCAGAAGGTCACTTATTTGAAAAATCCTGAATACCAATTAATTAGTTAAATGGTAAAATGGTAGTTAAGAACAAAGAATAAAGAATCAGCTAAAAAATTGCATATTTTGATCAAGGATTAAAATACAAGTGCTAATAAAGGTTGATTATGCTTAATTACTAAATGCTTATTATTTAAAATAGTTTTCCATATATCTGGATCAATAGAAGGAGTTATATTGCTATTTATTTAATTTCTTATGCTCGTTGACAATATAACTAGGCTATATAATATATATATAGTTAGTCTATAAATGGTAAAAAGCATTGAAGAGAAAACTTGTAATATAATATGTTCTACAGACACTAGGGGCGGATTACTTTTATTTTTGAACAATTTTTTAGTTCAAAATCAGAACATTTTAATCCACCCTTTGGTGGATGGAGATTATTAGGTTATAAACGTAAATATAGGAAAGTATACCAAAGCATGCTAAAATCCGTATTGATTCATCAGTTAACTATAATTGTAACTGATCCATAAAGGGAGTCTTTTGAAAGCTTATTATAAAAATATTTGGTTAATTCTTTTTTCTATAATATTCATTTCTGGTTGTAATTCGAAGCAAACTATTGAAGTAACATTCAAAGGAATAGCCAATACTGAATTAACAGCTGCAGAAAAAGCCCTTATCATCGAAATTGCACAAGATACAAATAAAGAAGTCAGAAAACTTTTACCTCAATTGACAGAAAATATAAGATTAACTGTTTCAATAGGTACGAATATATTACCTGAGACAGGTTCAGGTGGAGCAGCACTTGAGATAGATCACATTTCCTGGATTGTTGATAATTTACACCGGGATGACATCTCAACGATAGCTAAGTCTAATCTTCGATCAGCTTTGTTCCATGAGATGCATCACCTAACAAGAGGTTGGGTCATTTCTGGTGGTGAACCTGTTCTGTCTATTATGGATGCAGTAGTTAGTGAAGGTATGGCAACCGTATTTGAACGAGACTATTCCGGAAGTGAACCAATTTGGGGAAACTACCCAGAGAATATTAATGAATGGGTAAATGAGCTAATGGTACAACCAGCTTCTGCACTTAATAAATATGGGGAATGGATGTTTAGGAGCAGTGATGGGCGGCGGTGGATAGGATATCGCTCAGGTACCTATATCATTGAACTTGCAATGACAAATTCAGGAATGGATTCAGTAGATCTTATCAATTATTCTACAAAAGACATCTTACAAATGGCTAGTATAAACAATGAATAAAAAGTGTTGTACAATAAAGGGGAGTTAGTTTGTCTTTTGGTAAATACACAGATTTCGAGAGAGTAACAGATTATCCTGATAAACCAATATACAAATTGGATATGAAGGAATTTCATCCTCTAATTACACTAAAAAAAAGATTAGAGTATTTTGATACTTTAGATTTGTCAAAAGTAGGTTATAAAAAAATACGAGGTATGCTTTTTGAACTGGTGCATGGAATTGAATTGAAAACCCCAGCAATAAATGCTCCTCCTACAATATTCAGAGGAAGAAATTTTATACCAGAGAAAGAAGATATTACGAATAAAAGCCAATTCTGGTATCCAGAAAAAAAATATGTGACAAAAAGAGGTCGAGTAAACAAAAAAGATGAAGTCATTTTCTATGGCTCTACTTCTTTTCATTCAATTTTTTCTGAGTTGAGCATAAATATTGGAGATTTTCTTGTTATAGCAGAGCTGAATCTAATCAATCCTAAACATGATGATAAACTCATTCAGCTTGGATTTACTCAAAATATACTACGAGAATTGGGAATTCCTGAAGAAAAAATAGATCAAACTACTTCAGTTGAAAGAGAATTATTTCCATCAAGATTGAAAATAGATGATATATCAATATCCGACCAGAGTGAAAGTTACTTATTTCTTGATTTTTTTAGTAAATATATGGCTATGAAAAGAAAAGATACAAACTTTTATAAAATTACCAATGCAATATCTGAAACATGGTTTAGTGATGAGAGAATTGCAGGAATTACATATCCAAATATTGATACAAATTATTATGACAATGAAGATATCTTACTTGGATATAATATTGCCATGAAGCCTTTAGTCGTAGATAAACTATATAATGTTAAGAAAATTTGGGTATTAAAATTACATAATCGTGATTCAACTAAATTACAGTTACAAGTTATTAAAAGTTCTGTTTCATTAGATAAGAATGAAAGTATTATATGGAAAGAAGAACCATATTCAACTGAACTGCCGATTGATTCTCGAAAAGTTGAAGTAGATGCAATGTAATATATTATTGGGGAAACTAAAAGAATAATTCCGAGAATGATATGATCAATGGTTGTAGAACAATCAAATGGACCAGATTTGCTATGTCAGTGAGCCACGAAAGCACACTTTTATATATAAAGTAGCTATGCTACAGAACAGATGAGGGTAGGCCCTTCGAAATCGGCTTACAGGAGTAGGTTTCAAACCACCGGAAACTGCTGTGGTAAAGAGCCATGGTGGCGAGCGTTTCGGTCAAAGGTTGCAAAATATTGTAATCAGGTGTGATTTGAAGAGACGAAAGAGATTGAACCATTGATGAGGTGCCGTAAGAATCTCCTTTGAGGTCAAAAGTGATGCACTGTCAAGTATCATTATTAGTGTACTAGAGACCTGTTTACCGGGTACATGGCCTCCGGCATAAAGATGGCGTGACTTCATATTAGGCTGTTCTGTGGAACGTGGGAACCTGTCGCATTCATGTTAAGAGAGAGTCACGGAGTAACCGCTCTAGTGATTGAGTATCAATGGAATGCACAGGGACGGATCAGTTCGTAGTAGTGATGAAAATTCTGTAATGGAATGGGAGCGAAGGTGCTGACATATTCAGTTTGAACAAAGGTCAACTGGAAACAGGAGGAACTTTTGGTAAGAACAAAATCGTATGAAATACCAAAGAAGATGGTAATGGATGCCTACAAGCAGGTTAAGAAAAACAAGGGTGCCGCAGGGATTGACGGAAAGAGAATTGAGGATTTTGAACTTCATCTGAAGGACAATCTCTATAAGCTCTGGAACCGCATGTCCTCAGGGTCTTATTTTCCCAAAGCTGTGAAACGGGTAGACATTCCGAAAAAGGATGGGGGGAACAAGGTCTCTAGGAATTCCAACTGTGGAGGATCGGATTGCTCAAATGATTGTAAGAAATGAACTTGAACCGAAACTTGATTCAGTATTTGTGGATGATTCTTATGGATATAGACCCAAGAAATCAGCTCATCAAGCTTTAGCTGCCACCAGAGAACGATGTTGGAAATACGACTGGGTAATAGACATGGATATCAAAGGATTCTTTGATAATATTGACCATGAGCTGTTATTAAAAGCTGTGTATTTTCATAAACCACCAGTCTGGGTCAGACTCTACATTGAAAGATGGTTAAAAGCGAAAATTATTGATGATGAAGGAAGGGAACGTACACCGGACAAAGGCACTCCGCAAGGTGGTGTTATAAGTCCACTCCTGGCAAATCTGTATCTTCACTATACTTTTGATTTGTGGATGAAACGGAACTCTGGACATGTCTTGTTTGAAAGATATGCTGATGATGTCGTGATTCACTGCAGATCAAGAATTGAGGCAGAATATTTACTGGAAGCTATTGTGAAAAGGTTTGATGACTGTAAACTAACAGTTCATCCGGTGAAGACAAAGATTGTGTACTGTAAAGATGCTATTAGGAATGACGATTTTGTGAATACAGAGTTTGATTTTCTCGGCTACACTTTTAAGTCTCGATTTGTAAAATCCCGCAAGGGAAGATATTTTATGGGTTTCACACCTGCTATCAGCAAAGCATCAGAGAAGGCCATTAAACGGGAGATTCGGAAGTGGAAACTATATAAACGAACAGATGTTGATATCTTCTATATTTCGAAGAAGTATAATCCTAAACTGAGAGGCTGGTTTAATTACTTCGGTCGTTTTAGAACCTCTGAATTGATTCGAATCTTCAAAATGTTCCAAAAGATTTTGGCCAAATGGGCTAAGAGTAAGTATAAAAGGTTTAAAGGGTATTGGCGGTATGCATATCAATTAATTGAAACGATAAGCCAGTCTGAACCTCAACTTTTTGTGCACTGGAAACATGGATGGAATTTTCAAGGTTGAATATGAAGAGCCGTATGACAGGAGACTGTCACGTACGGTTCTGTGAGAGGCTTGGGGTGAGATTCCCCTTGTCTACTCGACTGTATTCTGCTTTTCTGCTTCGCAGGCAGAATAAATGCCATATACGCAAACAGGTCATTTGGGCGTTATGTTTATAAATGTAATGTTTAAAATTTATTTCATATTATTAGAAACTGCACACTTTTATAATAAAACTATGTTAACATATTATTATCTGATCAATTAATGTGACAAACTATTTTTCTATTATCTGAAAAAAGTACATATTGATTTGTTCTATTATTTACATTTTTATATTAAAAGGGAGATCGAAAAATGTCTAAAAAAAGAGTCTTTATTAGCTTTGATTATGATAATGATTTAAGTTTGAAAAACTTATTAGCAGGTCAGGCAAAAAAAGAGGATTCACCTTTCGAAATTTCAGATTGGTCTTTAAAAGAAGCTGCACCTGAAAAAGATTGGGTAGAAAAGGCAAAATCTAGGATTAAAAAATCCAATATTATTGTAGTTATTGCTGGAGATAAAACATATAAGGCTAGTGGTGTAAAGAAAGAAGTAAAAATAGCTAGGGATAATAGTATTCGAATTGTTCAGATAAAAGTACAAGGTTCAAACCCTACTAAAGTACAAGATGCAGGCGTTTTGTATGACTGGACATGGGAGAATCTAAAAAACATTCTGAAGTAGAGGTTGATTTGAAAAGAGAATTACTATTATTTGTAGATAAATATGTAAAATCTATAAGCAGTGAAAATGCTGCTATATTTGCCGGAGCGGGATTATCTGTTGCCAGTGGTTTAGTAAATTGGAAAGAATTGCTACGTGATATTGCAACGGATCTTAACCTCGATATAGAGCAAGAAGATGATCTAATCTCTTTAGCACAATTCTATGAAAATGAGAAAGGTGGCCGAGGCAGTATAAATTCACAGTTAATTGATGAATTCACAAAAGATGTATCTATAAATATCAATCATGAAATATTAGCAACACTTCCAATTACTTCTTTTTGGACAACAAATTATGATACATTAATTGAAAGATCATTAGAATCATATGGTAAAACAGTTGATACAAAAATTTGCTCAGAAAATCTAGCCTTCAATAAACCGAGAAGAGATACAGTCGTATATAAAATGCATGGAGACATAAGTTTACCTCATGATGCAGTTTTAACAAAAGATGATTATGATAATTATAATGTAAAAAGACAATTATTTACTACAGCACTTCAAGGAGATTTAGTTTCAAAAACTTTCCTTTTTATTGGATTCAGCTTTGAAGATCCAAACTTAGATTATATTCTTAGTCGAATAAAAATATTATTAGGAAGTAATAGAAGAGAGCATTTTTGCTTTTTTAAAAATGTTAAACGTTCTGATTATAAATCTGATGAAGAGTATGGTTATTCAAAAATTAAACAAGAATTGAAAATAAAAGATCTGAAAAGATTTGGTATTCAAGCTTTATTAATAGATGAATACTCAGAAATTACTGAAGTTTTAAAGTTGATTCAAACTAAAATTAAACGTAAAAGTGTATTAATTTCTGGTGCTGCTCACGATTATGGGGTTTTAGGCCAAATTAGATCAGAAAAACTTATATTTGACCTTTCCAAAAAAATTGCTGAGAACAACTATAAAATTATTTCAGGATTTGGTTTAGGTATAGGAAGTTCTGTCATAAACGGGGTCCTTTCATTTGTTTTTCAATCTCAAAAACGACACTTAGATGATTATTTAATCTTAAGACCTTTCCCTCAGAATATTTCTGATGCGGGTGAGAGAAAAAATCTTTGGAATAAATACCGTAAGGATATGATATCAGAATCAGGAATTGCACTATTCTTCTTTGGCAATAAAATTGTAGATGGAAATATTATAAAATCGGATGGATTATTAGAAGAATTTGAAATTGCAATTGAACAAGGAGTAAAGGTTCTCCCAATTGGTTTAACTGGATATGTAGCCGAAGATTTGTGGAATAAAGTGATATCGAATGTAGAAGATTATTATCCGGATAACTCAGAAATAATTGATGCAATTACGAAATTGGGTAACAAGTCTATCACCGATCTTGATTTGATTAATAATACGATAAAAGCAATAAATTTATTGCAAAAGCAGGTATAGAATGGCGAAACGAGTTTTTTTTAGTTTTCATTATCAAGATGTTATTGATTTTAGAGTAAATGTTGTCAGAAATCACAAACTCACAAAAGAGAATAATTCTGGGTATTTTGATGCATCAATTTGGGAAAATGCAAAAAAAACTAGTGACTTAGCACTAAAAAGATTAATAAATAATGAAATTCAAAATACTTCAGTAACTTGTGTATTAATTGGAACAGAGACATATAATCGTAGATGGGTTGATTATGAGATCATGAAGAGTATTAGCAAAGGAAATAAAATCCTTGGAATACATATCAATGGTATAAAGGGTAAAGATAAGAAAACAAAAACAAAAGGTAACAATCCGTTATATTATCTAGGATTTTCCTATGATAATAGTGGCAAAAAATTAAATTTACATAATTTCATTCAAGGGAAATGGATTCCTTATAGTGATCTAGATGGATGGTCAGTAAATGAAGTGGCTGAATCAAAAAGAAATAAAATCCATAGATTATCTAGTATATATTCCACCTATGATTGGGTAGAAGATAATGGTTTTGAAAACTTTTCTTCCTGGGTTAAATAATCAAAACATAACAATTTCATGATCCCGACCCGGCTATGTCACATTTTTTGTAAGATTTGTCCTGATAGGTACAAGAGGGTACAGGCCGACTGCAATACATAAAATCAAATTTTTCTAATTACTGTGTTATTATTTATGGGATTGTAAATAGTTTATTTAAAAATAATAGTTATCAATGAAATATAAATTATTAAATGTGTTTTATGAAATAGGAGTATAGTTATGCATTTAAGAACATTATTAGTAATATTGATAGTTTTTTTCATTTCATTTAGTTCCTTTACTCAAGATAATGATAGAATTAATATACTAGAACAAGAAATTCAGGATTTGAAAACACGCGTCTTGAAATTAGAATCTATGCTAGAACAGAAAAGTGTCGAATCAGTAATTAAGCTGTCGGATGATGGATGGAAATCACTTATGAACTGGAGGAAATTAGTCTCTGGTATGAGTAAAGCTGAAGTACGAGAAATACTCGGTGAACCGATGAGAATTGATGGAGGAAATTTTGCTACTTGGTATTATGAGAATTATGGGCAAGTAAATTTTTATGAAGAGAGATTGGACCGCTGGTCAGAACCGCACTAGATCCATTTATCAAATCCGGATTAATTATTATTCATATAAGTTTTAAGTTTATATTTGTATCAATATTAAGGAATATAATACAGAGTACATTTACTGTTCCAAAACTTCATCCAACGAGTTTTGAAAACTGGAATAATGGACGTCCCCCGAAATCTTAGACACTTAATAGAATTTTTTTAATAATTTTTTGGGATGACAGAATTATTCTTCAATTTTGTAAAACAAAAAAAGGTGACGAATAGCCACCTTCTATGAAATTCAAGTTAACTATTATTGGCAGTGAAACCCAAATTATCATTTTAATTTTGATATAATCATGTTCAAATAATGATTTGAGATCACTGCCTTCCAAATTTATAACCCAATAATTATTAAGTACATTCTTCATAGTACTCATCATGGCGCTTATTGTAAGAAGCAAAACGGGATTGCCCTTTATGCTTTTGATCTGAGCATCCATGCCCATCACGGATAAGGGACATATTTCGCTCATATAGATGTCTATAATGGACCCATAAATATGGACAAGAACTTTAGTTTGATTGTTTAATGTTTATGGAGGAAGAAGTTGAGTAAAAAGAGAAGATCATTCAGTTCAGAGTTAAAATTCAAAATTGTCCTAGAAGCAATTAAAGGTCAGCGTCAGATAAGTGAGATAGCGACTGAGTTCGATGTTCATCCGAATCAAATATCCAATTGGAAACAACAATTTCTGGAAAACGGTTCTACTGTATTTTCCAAGAAACCAGATACAAGAATTACAGATATGGAAGAAAAAGAATCTGTTCTCTTTAAGAAAATTGGAGAGCAGCAGGTAGAACTCGATTTTCTCAAGGACTGCCAAAAAAAGTTGGAGTCCTGGAAAAGCGGAAATTAGTAGATCCAGGACATAAAAAATTGAGCATAATGAAACAGTTAAAACTTTTGGGTGTTGCCCGTTCATCATACTACTACAGGGATAAGCCCAAGAGTGATTTCAATCTTCAGTTAACGAGGATAATCGATGAAATATATACAGAGAGCCCTGAATATGGGAGCAGAAAAATAAGAGATGTAATTCGCAGAGAGAACAAAAATATTAAAGGACTTAATAAGGTGAATAGAAAGAGGATTCAACGTCTAATGCGGATTATGGGCATTGAGGCTATTTACCCTAAAAGAAACCTTAGTAAACCGGGAAAAGGCAGTGAGCACAAGATATATCCATATCTCTTGAGAAATATCACTATAAACAGACCTAATCAGGTGTGGTGCACTGACGTGACGTACATTCGCCTTGAACACGGATTTGTATATCTTGTGGCTGTAATGGACTGGTACAGCCGTCGAATTCTAAGCTGGGAGATTTCTACTTCGATGGATAAAGAGTTCTGTATCTCAGCACTAGAAAGAGCTATCAGGATTTATGGAACTCCCGATATTTTCAACACAGATCAGGGGGCGCAGTTTACAAGTAAAGCTTTCAGAGACGTTTTAGAGAATAGAGGTGTAAAAATAAGCATGGATGGTAAAGGAAGAGCCATAGATAATATTGTAATCGAGAGATTTTGGCGGACATTAAAATATGCAGATATATACGCGAAAGAATATGGGTCTGCTATTGAAGCTGCTGAAGGAATTGGGAAATATATAGAGAAATATAATATGAGAAGACCTCATGAATCTCTTGATAAAAAAACTCCCGATGAAGCCTATAGAGAAGCTTGTTAGCAACAACTAACAAATGTATTTTTGGAAAAGTTTTCAAACTAAAAAAAGATTAATACATGTCTTGACTATGGGGTCCACTATAGTCCTTCATCACATTTCATACACCATATTGTATTACTGTCCTTCCGGTAGGAACTGAGAAAATTGCTATTTACATTCTCAGATCGTGCTTGAATATCAGTTTCACTCAGTTTTCGGTTATTCATATTATGTTTGCACCATTGACCAGCAAGTAATTTATGTGGTGAAAGCGAAGTTACCAAGTGTCCTTTCTCACAGTAAAATCTGATTTTGTCAGTAGCAGTTAACACAGCTTGGGTCTCCAAACATCCTCCCTTTGATTCAATGTACTCCTCAATTCTGTAATGGTAAGCACTTCTGAATGATAGTGGAAGGTCTTGTGTCCGTTTATATTGGGGTATAGTTATTTCACTGTTCTTAAGGGCCGTTTCAACAAGATCCCATCTGTCAGGATTCAACTTTGGAAATTCTGGAACAATTACAAGCTTTATTCCGTTTTCGATACAGACCTTAGCCTTTTCTGCATCGTTTCTTAAAGTTTCTGGACTATATAATGGGTGAGTCTCATCTTCAGTATGGTATATTCCATTATATTCAAAGGCTAGCTTCAGACCGGGAGCATATCCATCAAGTTCAAGTTTTCGATCATATAAATCAAGCTTTACCAAATTTGTTTTCTTGAACTCAGTTGCGAAAATTGTATTGAAAATAAATCTGGTGTACTCTTCATTTTTATTTCTATCACAACAAGAACACCACCGATCTAAATTAACTATGACATTATATTCCAGGTCGAATAAATGACCGTATTCACATTCCCATTTTAATTTATTTGTTGAATATTTTATTGAGAGACACTTCCCATTATGCTCTGCAGCTGTAGCCTTACAGTCTTTAATTGTATATTTCTGAAGTTTTTCACTCCGCTGTTCGTCATAACACTTTTGACACCATGTGCCATTCATTACCGATTTGGCAATTGCAGGGAATACATCATGATTTGGATTGGAACATTTCCAATTATGATACTCATTTTGCCCCAAATATTTAAGTTCTCTGCAATGTCCATTTCCATTAATATCATTTTTTTTTGCCCAGAGATTACAATCCTCTATAGTGTAATCACGTTTCTGTTTATCGGGAGTGTACAACTTGAGTTTCTTTGCACGTATTCGAAAGTAACCTACTTTCAATCCAATTTTTTGGGCAATCTGTTTTATTTGTCCAGTTTCCTCAAATTCATGCCATGCGGCAATTACTTCCTGATCACTAACTTTGCATTCATTTTTATTCATATTTTCTCCTTGTAGTAAATAATACCAAATAAAAAATGTTTTGTCAATGTACTGTACATGCGAAGTACATACTTTATTCATTTGAAGTAATAATGTATTGTTTGACATATATGCCTCGTAATAAAGATTTAAAGCTATTTCAAATTCAGCTTCCTCAAGAACTTGCCGATGAAGTCGATAACCTTGCAGAGGAAGATAAGCGTTCTAGAAATAATCAAGTGATCTATTTGATAGAACTTGGCATGCTAAGAAGAAAACGTATGCTTGATCTGATATCTCAAGACTCTGAAAAATCACAATCTACCGATGATAACTAATTATTTTTTATTGCAATTTAAGTACTAACAGAAATAGAAACTCCTAAGATCTTTAGACTTTATAAAATGAATAATTATTCCCAACTAGTGTCCTTACCCTATAGGGAAGGATCTATTTTTAAAGGTAGTAACAAAAGGCACTTTTAGTGCCTTTTGTTTGCCTGGCAAGATAAAGAACGTTCAACAAACGTCTGATTGGGCATTTTTTATTTTTTTATTTTCTTACTACGTAAAGAGTTAATCTATTGTACATTTTAACCTTCATGTTCAACATTGGGGTTTCTGTTCAACAAGCCTATTTTTAATTCCCTCTCAATTCCTTACTAGATAAATATTTACTCGATAGTGCGGTTGTAAAACAAATTCATAATTACTTGCGGAGTAATGATTTACTAATTCCGTTGTGCTCCGGGTCGCATTGGCTTGTCAGTGTAGCGAGATTGATCAAATAAATGTAATTGCGATCCGGGTCGCATTGACCTGTCAGCGTAGCGAGATTGATCAAATAAATGTAATTGCGATCCGGGTCGCATTGACTTTTCAGCGTAGCGAGATTGATCAAATAAATGTAATTGCGCTCCGGGTCGCATTGACTTTTCAGCGTAGCGAGATTAATCAAATAAATGTAATTGCGATCCGGGTCGCATTGACTTTTAAGCGTAGCGAGATTGATCAAATAAATGTAATTGCGATCCGGGTCGCATTGATTTTTCAGCGTAGCTGGTTTGATCAAACAAATTGAATTGTACTCCGGGGTGCAATGGCAGATCATTTCTGATTTTATTGATGATATAGAATATTATTATCTTTGTTTTTTATAGATTTTTATCTTTTTGTTTCAGTCCACAATCTACTACTTGATGAAGAGGATTTTCTTTTAAAAGATAATACGAAAAGACACTATTTGTGACTTTTCGTACGCCTGGCAAGATAAAGGACGTTCGACAAACGTCTGGTTGGGCATTTTTATTTTTTTATTTTCTTACTCGGTAAAGAGTTAATCCACTGAACACTTTAACCTTCATGTTCGACATAAGGATTTTTGTTCGACAGCCCACTTTCCGATTCTTTCGTAATTCCTTTCTGGTTATGCACTTATGCCAACCGGCAAGTGTTCGACAGATTTGTAAATCGTTACAATGTAAGCATTTATAACATTAAGTAATATTCATGCTTCATGATACCATCCTAATTGAAGATAATATTCAACGGACCGGTCAGTCGTCGCTTGCTGGTGAACGATATGCGATCATAAAACTCATTCAACGGACCGGTCAGTCATCGCTTGCTGGTGAACGATATGAGATCATAAAACTCATTCAACGGACCGGTCAGTCATCGCTTGCTGATGAACGATATGTGATCATAAAACTGATTCAACGGACCGGTCAGTCATCGCTTGCTGATGAACGATATGCGATCATGAAACTGATTCAACGGACCGGTCAGTCATCGCTTGCTGGTGAACGATATGTGATCTTAAAACTCATTCAATGGACCGGTCCGTCATCGCTTTCTGGAGACGATATTTGATCTTAAAACTCATTCAACGGACTAGCCCATCATCGTATAATGATGGTTATTGGAGAGATTATTTATTGTGGATTTAGACCGGTTTATTTCTCATCCCTGAGGGATTCAAGGTGATGACAAATTGAAATCACTTATTTATTTGTTATGTTAATTTGCTAATAATCATGGCTCGAAAATTGGAAATCTTATACTCATTTCAGGTTTCTATTGATAATACATTTTTAATTCAGTTGGTGCTGTCTTTAATCCTATTGATAAAGATAATTTTACAAAAACACATTTGCAAATAAAGTAGATTTGTGACTTTTGGTGTGCCTGGCAAGATAAAGGACGTCCGTCAGACGTTTGGTTGGGCATTTTGTTTTTTATTTAATTCTCTACGAGGTATAACTTTATGTAAGTTTGTGTTTAACACTTTTTTGTCTGACTTTGACTATTCTGTCCGACGGTGTTTTTTCTGTTTCTATCCTAACTCCTTTCTGGTTATACATTTGCGCCGAGCGGCAAGTGTCCTACTTTTCTGCAATTCGTTATGTTGTATATATTTATGGATTTTAAAGAGTACTCTGTTTCTTATGAACGTTCTGCGATCATAAAACTAATTCAACGGACCGGTCCGTCACCGCTTGCTGGTGAATGATATGTGAGCTAAAAACTAATTCAACGGACCGGTCCGTCACCGCTTGCTGGTGAATGATATGTGAGCTAAAAACTAATTCAACGGACCGGTCCGTCACCGCTTGCTGGTGAATGATATGTGAGCTAAAAACTAATTCAACGGACCGGTCCGTCACCGCTTGCTGGTGAATGATATGTGAGCTAAAAACTAATTCAACGGACCGGTCCGTCACCGCTTGCTGGTGAATGATATGTGAGCTAAAAACTAATTCAACGGACCGGTCCGTCATCGCTTACTGGAGAACGATATGTGATCTTAATACACATTCAACGGACCGGTCCGTCATCGCTTACTGGTGAACAATATGCGATCTTAAAACTCATTCAACGGACAGGTCCGTCATCAGTTTCTGGTGAGTGTAGTGTGAGTAAAAAAATAATTACATGAGCTGGTTATCATCGCATACTAATGTCTTTTATATGGTTTATATATTGTAAATATGGATCGGTCTGTATTCGCTTAATGACAATCTAAAGGAGATGTTAAATTTAAATCATTCATTTATGTGTAATAATATTTTTCGAATGATTATCGATAAATCATTTGTGGATGCATTTGGTGTAGTCTTTAATCCTTTTGATATGGATATTTTTTCTGGAACACAATTGCATATAAAATATACCTAATTCCATTTTGCATTTGAAAAGTATTGACCTATGTGTATAGTTATGGATGAGTACCAATTCTAACAATTTTAGAATAATTACAGTTATATAAATTGGTTGATAATACAGTCGGAGAATTCTTAATATGGATACTGAATCATTATTTACAGAACAAGAAAAAAAACTTCCTAACAATAATAAAGAAATAATTCTATTAAAAAAGGGACTTTCAGAACTATTAGAATCTTCTCAAAATGAAACTCAATTCAATAAGGAAGTCATTGATGTCAAAGATTTTCAATATTGGATTGAACTTATAGGTAAACATTATTATGCATATGAAAATCATAAGGGAATCTTTGAAAATCTAAAATTTAGTGTTAAGACAGAGAATGATAGAGCATTATTATACCTCATTATTAAGCAGTTAAAAAAATTGACTCTTTACTATGAAAATCTCATAGAGGATCTTTTTGAAAGTGGAAATAATCTAATTTCTGGTATTTGCAAACCCTCTGCTCCAGAACTGACTTTAGAAGAAGAAATTGATATCACATTTTATGGAGCAAAAAAAATGGCAATAATTCTTCATCAATTCCAAGATTTTTTAAAAGAAGCCCAATTGGTTTATAATAAACCTCAACAGCTAACATTTGAGGAACAGATTATTGAAATAGCAAAAAAATATAACTATGTTTTGGAAGATGAAAAGGGGTATATATGGAGGAAGTCTTCTAACGAATTAAGACTTTTTAAGAATCTAGTAGATTATTGGACTTTTGAAGAATTAGCTGATCTTTTCAGGAATAAAAAAAGAGTAGTGCAATCTTCTCATACGATTAAAAATGCTAGAGGGGAATTTGATGAGTTAATTCCAGAAATGGTAACTGAAATTAAAAAGATTAGATATCAGAAGTAAAGTAATACAGAGTAAGTTTTTTGTAAGTTTATTGTAATTTTTTTCATCTAGAAGTTCTTCAGTGAGTATTGGTATCATTAATATGAAAGGAGAATAAATGGAAAATAAGCTTTGTTTTACTATACCGGAAGCAGCTGAATTATTATCTATTTCAAAATATACACTTTATAGAATGATTCACCGAAATGAAATTACTTATCGAAAAATCGGAAAAAGGCTTTTATTAGAAAGATCCACAATTGAAGATCTGGGAAAAGTCCCTCAATGAGTTCTTTCTCTTGATAGATCCTCTCAAGGTTAATTGGAGACCAGAAGTAATTTGGACCATCTTATTATTGATCAAGTGAAATGGTAACCTGCATTCCTCAAGGGATGCGGAAAACTGGTTCTAGTCATATCTAATTAATTTTTAAGTCGATCAGAAATCTGTGAAATTTGAATAGTAATTTATTTTTTAAAATAGCCTAATTAATTTGAGCCATTGAATTATTAGGATTAGCATTACAGAGAGCATGAGAGATGAATTTCTCTGTGATCTCAAACAATTGGAGTCTTGTAATGGGATTAACAATAAAGTGGCGTTTAATACTTTTATTCCAAAAAATATTTCCAAGGAATGTTTCTTATTGGGATGGTACGGAAGAAGAATTGGATGATTATATTAATGAATTATTCAATCCAGACATAATTCAATTTCCGATACAAGAACTTGGTCCAGAATATATAGAACCAGAACTTCATTGGATTTATTCTTTTCCTGATGGCCTTCCGTATTTGGAGGGATCTCCTCTGGATCAAATCAGATGTGATATAAACGAGAAAAATTATGGAAAATAAAAAAGATGAAACTGATTATCTACTATCCTCAAATGCTAATGCAAAGCATCTTGAGGATTCTATTAAGCAAGCAGATAATGCTGCATGGATGGATAATTACAAACCTAGTGGTTCTTTTTGGGATGAACAATCTAGCAAGAACATGGAAAAGTTATATGAGAGAGGATTAGAAGTATTTGGAGATAAGGATATTTTCAAAGATTGGATGATAACTGATATAATTGCTCTTGGAAATAAGAAACCAATTGATTTAATAGATACTCCAGAGGGGATTCAATCTGTACTCACTGTTCTGGGGAGAATAGAACACGGGATTTTTTAATTTTGGAAAATAAAAAAGATGACAAATCCTGGATGGATAATTACAAACCCAGTGGTTCTTTCTGGGATGGGAAAGATCTTAATGGGAGAGAGGTTGAAGTTCCATCTGTTGAAGAATTGATCGACAGTCTCGATATGGATAAATTAAAAGATCCTAATTGGGGTAAAGGATTTATGAACAGATCTCCCGGTTTTAAAGATGAGGAATGAATCTAAGATGGTTGATAGTAATAATACTGAGACTGAATTTGATCAGATGATGTCAGATCCAGAATTTAAAGAGAAGTTTGATGAAGAGTATGCAAAGTTCGAGGCTCGGGAGCAATTGTTGGAGCTTATGGAAGAGGCAAAAATCTCTGTACTCACTATTTTGGGGAGAATAGAACACTGAATTTTTTAGGTGATTCGCTACCTTAAATGCGAACTTGAAAAACTATTTTTTGGATTTTTTTCTATTGGGATGGATTTTTGGAAACAGAAAAAGATTATAAGCCAGAAATAATAAAAACAGATGAAGATCTCGATAAAGCACTTGTTTTGATTGAATCTCTCATTGATCGCCAAAATAATGGAGAGTTAAATCTCTCTTCTGTCATTGATCCCATTGCTTCTTCTATAGAAACGTATGAAAGCAAATACCAGGTTGAAACATGTAGTGGTGTTGAAATGCTAGAATTTCTTATGAAGCAAAACAATCATAAACCCAGGGATTTACAGAATATAACGCCGCCTTTAGAATTAGAGAAAATACTATCGGGAGTAAAAGATCTCGATGATTCGCTAATATACGCTTTGGCCTTAAAATATCATGTGAGTCCCGTTTTATTTGTTAAGTAAATAGATGGATGTGTTGAAGACAACTTTATTAGCAGTTTAAATATTTCTCTTAATCATTTCCCATGTTTCAAATCTTAAAAGTTGACCGTAAATATCGATCGCAGACTGTAAAGGTCTTTGTTTTTTAATCAGAGAGATTGAATTTACAATTTGATAAACATCTTCAGCCTTAACGTTTGAATACAGAGATATATTGAATACAATTTTTTCTATGTCAGATTTTTTCTTCTTTCTCATCAATCTTCTCAATAATAATAGACTATATACAATTTTCAAGTCAAATAGAATGGCCCTGACTTAAAGGCAGTTGTAATTATGTATCCAATTAAGTTGAACCACCAGTCGTAATTGAACTATTAAGAACTCATATCATTTGGATTATTAATGAAAAATTGTATAACTATTAGAACAATAAGATTCAAATAATCTGCTACACTAAAGTAATCTAGCGGATTATTTTACCATAGCCATAATTTGTGGTGAAGGTTGTCATTTTGTCATTTTACAAAACAAAGGTCATGACGTACTTTGAAATAACCCGTCAAAAAAACATGACGTTCAAGTCCCAGCATGAGCATTGTACTATGATGATGAGTCCACAAGGACTTGAACCTAATTTGTTACACTGTAAAGAATTACATTATTTTGCCTCATTTTGTTTAACTCTGTGCTAGGCAAAAAATTAGTAATAAATGCTACTGTTTTATTTTGTTTTGTTCAGCACCTCATTGTTAAGTTTTTTAGGTTGAATTGGTCACATAAGTGGTTACAGGTTTAATCCCATACATTTGAGTTTTAAAAGCTACAAGAATATAATCTGGATTTTTTTTTTGTTAAATTTAAGTGATTTCTTGTATTTTATTTGAATAATAGATTCTGAGTAAATTATTCTTTCCATGTTATTTCCTACCCTTTATATATTTTGTATGGGCACATTGGATTTTTTCAAGGGATTCTTTCAGTATCGACCGGGAACATCCAATATTCATTCTCATAAATCCATTACCAGGTTCTCCGAAAACTAATCCGGAACTCAGTATTACTTCCGCCTTATGGTAAAAAAACTCTGTGAGCTCTTCCTGATTCATTCTCCATTTTCGGCAATCCAGCCATATTAGGAATGTTCCTTCTGGTTCGACCATTTTAATATCAGAAAGATTGTCCTGAAGGAAATTACGGAGAAAAATGATATTTCCTTCAAGATAGGCCAAGAGCTGATCCAGATATTCAGCTCCATCTGTGTAAGCTGCAGTGATTGCGGCTAGGCCGAAGCAGTTCAATCCGTCAACGTGATGAATATCGAGCATAGTATTGTATTTTGTCAGGAGGTTTTGATTCTGAGAAATCACTACAGATGTTTTCAGTCCAGCGAGATTAAATGTTTTACTGGGGGCGACCAGAGATATTGTTCTGTCTGCAATTTCCTCAGACAGTTCCATCATAGGATAAAAGGTATTATCTCCATAAATAAAATCACAGTGAATTTCGTCAGAAATTATCAGAACATCATTTGCGAGACAAAGTTCCCCCACCTTCAGTAACTCGTCTTTTGTCCAGACTCTTCCCACAGGATTGTGGGGGCTGCAGAGAATTATCATTTTTGTTTTTTCATTGCTCAATTTTTTTTTCAGATCATCAAAATCAATTAGATACTTATGATTATCATCAAGAATCAGCGGATTTTCTGAAATAATGCACCCATTCTTTTTTATAATATCATAGAAGGGATAGTATACGGGCGATTGGACAAGGACTGAATCTCCCGGTTCGGTGAATGTCCTTATCAGCATTGTCAGAGCAGTGACTATGCCGGGAGAGTAGGATATCCATTCCTTTTCTAAAAGCCAGTTATGCCTTTTTTTGAACCATGAAATAACTGAGCTGTAAAATTCATCTGTTTTATATGTGTATCCGAAAATACCGTGATCCAGTCTTGCCTGCAAGGCATCTATGACCGGCTTGGGAGATACAAAATCAGTATCAGCCACCCACATGGGCAGGGCATTTTCATTTCCAAAACGAGCTCCGACCTGATTCCATTTCACACTATCAGTTTGTTTTCTTTCTATTGGCAAATCAAAACAATAATTCATATGTAGCTCCTTAGGGCATCTGAAGATTCGGTAGAAGAACCTTTAAAATATGGGGCTCTCCTTAGTCAGTGAATGCAGACCCTGCTTCTATGTAGTTTCCTGTCATAGGATTTATTTCCTTTGGCAGAATCTGTTTCCTAAATCCTCTGTGATCCCATAATAGGTTCTTTTTGATAGATGTCAAGAAATTATTTCTAAAGACTAAAGGTTGTTTCATATTTTAAGAAATAATTTTTTTTGTAGGTTGATGCGATGCATTGTTAGTTTTCTGTAGTTGCTAGAATTTTAAATAGGAGAGAGCCTGTCTGGTTTTAGACATGTGTGACAAAGCTGGCTCTCCTTTTCTGATGGAAACAGATATGTATAACATGTCCATTATCATGCTCTGTATATGCCTGGCGATCATCACATCGGTTCGGTAATTCAACTCTTCAGTTATTGTCGGAAAGCAGATATCTGCTATCTGCCCGAGGGGAGACTTGCAGGTACCGGTTAAAGCAATAATTTTAGCCACAGGTTTACATTCCTTTGAGGGAACGACAACATCTTTGGATAGGCCTGAAAAGGATATGCAGAAAAGAACATCTCCTTCTCTCGGGTCAGAAAGATGTATTGAGTTATAGTGGCTGTCAAAACTATGGTAACACTCGAAACCCATTCTCATAAATTTAAATGCCGCGTTGGCACAAATGTTCCCTGATTGTCCGTAGCCAATGAAGAAAATCCTCTTTGCTTCTGATAATAGATCCACAGCTTGCTCTAGAAGTTCGTCAGTTATGAGGGAATAGTTTTCATGTAGAGTTTTGATAAGACCATTGAAAAATTTTTCCTTTACATCATGGACAGTATCGGAGTCAGTTAACTCAGAATAGGTATGATAGTACGACTTTCCGGCAATCTCTGTTGCCAGAGCGACTTTAAACTCGTGATAGCCGGAAAAACCGAGAACTTTGTAAAATCGGACTATTGCAGACTCGCTTTTTGCACCGGTAATTGATGCCAGTTCCGATATGGACATTTTAATTACTTCCTGGGCATGTTTCTTAATATAACGGGCTATCATTACCTGAATCTTTGTCATCTCTTCAATTTTGGAATTAATCTCTGCAAGAACCGGTTTGTGTTGATACATCTTTTCTTCCTTTATAAGTAAATAGTTTTAGTTAAATTTTGTAAATAAAATGGTAAAAATTTATTATATATGATTAGGAGAGACTTGTAAATGGAAATTATTTCCATTATCTCTTGACATTGCCTTTTTATATGCTATTATGAATTATAGAAAAGAAATTTTTTCCAATTAAGACTAATTAAGAGTATTGTTTTGGAAATAAATTATTTACCCATTAATGGTTAAAAAAGAGGGAGTGTTATGTATATTGCATCCATAGATTGTGGAACCACAAATTCCAGGATTTACATCATAGATGAAACGGCGATTATCCTAGGAAGAGGTCGTCGGAGCGTCGGCGTGCGTAACACAGCTATGTCCGGTAGTCCTGCAGAATTGGCAAAGGCTCTGAAGGAATGTCTGGCAGATGCCCTTGAGGAAGCGTCCTTAACTATAGATGATCTCGATTTAGCTGTTGGAGCTGGTATGATTACATCTGAATTGGGGCTGAAAGAGATTCCCCATATTGAAGCGCCAGCGGGAGTTCCAGAGATATCAAAAAATATTTTTCAAGCTGTTGATGAAAGGATTTTTCCTAAGAATTTGCCAGTTTATTTTATACCCGGTATAAAAAACAGTTTACCTGAAGACGTTTTGGAATTAGGTGATGCCGATCTCCTTGATTTTATGCGCGGAGAAGAAACCCAGGTTGCGGGTATTCTTGAAGAGCATGGAAAAGGAAAGGCTTTAACAGTCGTCGTCCTTTCCTCCCATACAAAATTTATATCTATTCAAAAAGATGGAGATATTCGAGGGAGTATTACGACTCTTTCCGGACAGCTTTACAATGCTATTAAGAAGGAAACTTTTATTGGAAAATCTATAAGTGGGGCAGATGATGATCATTCAGATTACTTTGATGAAGATCTGCTTGTTCAAGCCTGGAATTGTGTCGAGTCTTCAGGCTTTTTGCGATCACTTATGATGAGTCGTTTTTTTGATGTTCTGATGGATACCGAATGGTATCAGAGAAGATTCTTCGTTGAGGCCTCTTTAGCCGCTGAAGATATGCGGGCATTGAGCCACTTTGAAAAATTAGGTTTTAAGTTTGATGCAGAGGTAATTCTCATCGGTTCTAAAAGGAGATGTACCATCTATAAATATCTAATCGAAAAGTATGCCACTCCAAATGATCCCATATCAATGATTTTCGAGCAGAAAGATATCGATCAGTTAAATATTACCGGGGCATTGGCCATTTTAAAGACCGCTAAAATTATTAAGTAAAAAAAATTAGAATTAGGAGTTGAAATTATGATCAAGATGAAGGGAGTTAATCCTCCAATGCTTACCCCATTTAAAGAAAACGGAGATCTCGATGTTGCTGGACTGAAAACTCTTGTACAATTTCTCAGCAAAGAAGTGGATGGTCTTTTTATTACGGGATCTTATGGGGCAGGGCCTATGATGAATCTGGAAGAGCGAAAACAAGTTCTTGAAATTACCATGAAAAATATATCCCGGGATATTCAGGTAATTCCTATGATCGGAACCACAAATAATAGGGATTCAGTTGAATTGAGCCGCCATGCTGCAGCGAATGGTGCCACGGCGATAGCAGCTGTCGGACCATTTTATTTCACTCATAATGAAGATGACCTCCTGGATTTTTATCGGGCTCTCATCAAGTCTGTGGACATTCCTGTGTATCTCTATAACAATCCGGGATTTCAAGGATATGAGATAAGCCTCGAGACGATTAAAAAGCTCAAAGCTGATGGTTTGGCGGGTATTAAGGATGCCACCTTTGATATTCTTACACATGCCACTTATCAACGACTGCTTCAGGACGATGAATTTGATGTTGTACTTGGAACGGAATCAATGTTTGCTTCGGCTAATATTCTGGGCTGCAATGCCTTTATTCCTGGAATAGCTAATGCTTTTCCTGAAATCAATCAGAAAATGTACCGGGAAGCCTGTGCAGGTGATATAGCTGATTGTAAAAATACTCAGTTTCAGATTAACCGGATGCGGGACATTATGTATTTAGCACGATCTACTCAGCTTGCAGTTTATGCCATGTTGGAGATCCGCGGGATTTTAAAAGCTTACCCGAGACGCCCCTTTGTTCCGGCAACTAAGGAAGAGGTCGCCTCAATACGTCGAGAATTAGAAACTTTGGATTATATTGAAATCTGATAATTTCCTGTAGTTAGTTTTACAGTGAAAGATATAAATGTAAGGAGAAATAAAGATGAGAAAATTGAATTTGGTACTAGCAGCATTTTTGTTGTTTGCCCTAACAGTGAGTTCGGTATTTGCCGAAGGTCAGACTGACGATAAAGAATTTCCCAGTGATACAATTACAATCGTTTGTCCCTTCTCTCCCGGAGGAGGAACCGATGCTCTTTCCAGAATCATGGCTGAGATTGTTCAGGAGCAAACAGGCCAGAAAGTTATTGTCGTTAATAAAACCGGAGGATCAGGTGCCGTAGGGATGGGTGAAGGAAGTATTGCAAAGCCCGATGGTTATACCGTAACTATGACTACAGTTGAATCGGTACTGCTTCCTCTGGCCGGTCTGGCACCATTTCAGACCAGTGATTTTTCACAGGTAATACGAATAAATTTTGATGCAGCCGCTCTCATTGTTCGAGCTGACGGGCCTTATGATAATCTGAATGATTTTGTAGATGCAGCATTAGCAAATCCCGAACAAATTACTCTCAGAGCTGGAACATTTCCCGACAATTACTGGTTGACTGGAGCATCATTATCAAAAGCAACAGGAGCAAAATTTAATGTAATCGGTGGTGGTGGTGGTGGTGCGTCAGATCAACTTCAGGCTCTCCTTGGGGGACATGTCGATTCGGTGATTGTAACACCGGCTGAAGCTGCGTCTTATGTCAATAATGGGGATTTGAAGGTTCTGGCTATCGCTGATACGGAAATCAATCCCAATTTTCCTGATGTCCCTCTTTTTTCTGACTATGGGTATGATATTGCAATCGGAACCTGGAGAGGAATTATGGTTCCAAATGAAACATCTGAAGACGTGGTCCTTAAATTGGAAGAGATCTTCACTGCTGCTTATCAAACAGATAAAATGAGTGATTTTTTATCTAAAATGGGTTACGGTGCCGGATATTTGAACAGAGAGGATTTCTCTTCTCTGATTGCAAAACAGAATGTAGAATTCAAAGCTGTCGTTGAGCAGTTCAGGTAAGGTATTTTAAAACCCTGCAAGTCAATTCTTTATTACTTGCAGGGAAATTTATATAAAAGGATTATAAGTATGTTTAGGCGGAAAGTACCTTATATGGTATTTCTTGTATTAGGTCTTTTAATCACTCTAGGAGCAAGGAGTTTCCCTGTAATTAAAGGATCATCAAGTTATACTATGGGACCATCATTTTTTCCAATTCTAGTTTCAGCACTCTTAATTGGATTGTCAATCATAGGTCTTATCAAAAAAGAAAATGATGAAGTAGAAACCGCAAAAGTTCGAGATGTTTTACTCGTAGCTGGATTGCTGATCATAAGTATTATTGCAATTAAATATATCCACTTTATTTTGGGTTTTGTTATACTCCTTTTTGGCTTCTTAATTGGAATTGCACAACTAAGAATTAAAAAGGCTCTTATTATATCAGTTGTCGGATCTTTGTGCGTAGCTATACCTGTAGTATTGTTAAGCATTCCAATTTAAAAAAGGAGTAATTTATGGAACCTTTTATTGATGCAATTTTGCAGATTGACATATTTTTTATATTGGCATTAATTGCAGGAACAATCTGTGGTTATTTTATTGGTGCAATCCCGGGATTTAGCGCGACAATGGGCGTAGCTCTATTTGTTCCCTTTTCCTATATGATGAATGTTTATGTAGCGTTTGCTTTTTTGATTTCTTTGTATTGCAGTGCAGTATTTGCCGGTTCAATACCAGCAATACTAATAAGAACTCCCGGTACACCTGCTGCTATTGTGACTATCTTAGATGGTTACGAAATGGCTCATAAGAAAAATAAAGCAGGGAAGGCTCTCGGTTTAGCCTGTATGTCTTCTGTTTTCGGTGGGATTTTCAGTGCCGTAATACTAATTTTCTTTTCCAGATTTCTTGCCGATGCAGCTTTAATGTTTGGTCCCCAGGAGTATTTTGCACTGGCCATTCTCGGAATTACCATGATCATAAGTATGTCTCATGGGAACCTCTTGAAAGGACTTATCTCTGCTTCCATAGGATTGTTGATTACAGTTATAGGAATGGATGCTGTTTCGGGTTTTCCCCGCTTTACATTCAATAAGGTACAACTCTTAGGTGGATTTCAGGATATTCCAGCTATGATTGGCATCTTTGCAATCGCTGAAATGTTTTTTACTTTAGAAAAAGGTCAAAGGGAAAAAAAGAAAAATAATGAAAATGTATCTGGAATATTCAGTGGTTTTCCAGACTTGGTAAGGAATATTCCTCTGCTACTGAAATCTTCCATTCTGGGTACTTTTTTGGGGGCTCTTCCCGGAGCCGGAGCAACTACAGCTTCTATTATTGCTTATAATGAGGCTAAACGAACTTCAAAAACACCAGAGGAGATGGGTAATGGTCTATCGGAAGGTATCATTGCTCCAGAATCTGCAAACAATGCTGTTACAGGAGGAGCTCTGATTCCTCTGCTCGCACTTGGAATCCCTGGAGATTCTGTTACTGCCATTCTTCTAGGTGCACTTATGATCCAGGGGCTAAGACCGGGACCGGAACTTTTTGAGAAAAGCCCTGATGTTGTTATAAGTATTTATCTCTCTGCAGTATTGAGTTATGTTGTTATTCTTATTATCAGTATATTCAGTATTCGTCTGTTCTCAAAACTTATGAATGTTCCCAAGAATATTATGTCAGCGTTCGTGCTGGTTTTTTCACTAATAGGATCTTATGCACTTCGAAATTCCTATTTTGATATGTATGTTGCTCTTGGCTTTGGATTATTGGGTTATTTTCTCCGTAAAAATAACTTTCCTGTCAGTCCTCTCATTCTGGCTATGGTACTTGGAAGAATGATTGAGGAAAAATTACTTGTGTCGCTTTCTTTATCTAGAGGAAACTGGTTTACCTTTTTTCAAAGACCAATTTCAGGTGTCCTGTTGGTGTCAGCTATTATCATCGTAATTATTTCAGTACGCTATTCTATAAAACATCCTCATATGAAATCAAAAAATACTACTGAAAAAACTAATAAAATGGTTTATGAGGAGAAGAATCATGAATGATGTAATGAAAGTAGAATTAGCCCATCTGCCGACTCCAATAGATTTTCTAAAGAACATTACAGAAGATCTGGAACAGGGGAAATTGTATATTAAAAGGGATGATCTTACGGGACTTGGTGGTGGGGGGAATAAGATCCGTAAGCTAGAGTATCTAGCTGCTGATGCGCTGAATGAAGGCTGTACAACTCTTATGACTGTCGGGGGAGTTCAGACAAATCATGGTCGATTAACTGCGGCTGTCGCAGCAAAACTTGGAATGAAATCAGTCATTCTTGCGGCTGGTGCTCTTCCTCCAATGCTGACGGGAAACATAATTTTAGATGGACTCTTTGACTGTGATTATAGAATTCTCAATATCGATAAAATATCTTTGAATCAATATGAATACGCCAAGGCTATGGATGAGGCACGTGATTTGATTATTGAGGAATATGAAAAAAAAGGAGAGAAGGTTTATTATATACCTCCCGGTGGTTCCAACTCTCTTGGTGCCATGGGATATTTCTTTTGCATTAAAGAAATAATAGATCAGTGTAGAGAGAAAAAATTACAGATAGATCACCTGGTTACTTCTTTTGGAAGTGGAGGTACCTATGCTGGTCTATGGCTCGGAGCAAAATACTATAAGGCACCCTTTGATATTATTGGGATTGGTGTCAGTCCGGGAGTTGAAGAGAAAAGAGAAAACCTTATGAAATTGTTATTTGAAACCAATCGTAAATACGACCTGGGTGTTAATTTAGATGATCCTGACATAACTATAACAGATCAATATGCCGGGATTGGGTATAACAAACCCGATCGGATAACTCGGAATACAGTAAAATACCTCGCCTCAAAAGAAGGTCTCATCGTTGATCCTGTGTATTCCGGGAAAGGATTGACAGGATGTATGGATATGATGAGAAATCAAACATTTTCTTCTGATCATAATGTCTTGTTTCTTCATACAGGGGGATATCCAGCAGTTTTTTCCTCAGATCATTTGAAGGTTTGAAGGGATTCCAAGGAGATATAGGTTTAGATTATATCTCGAAAGTGTATCTGGAATCAAATGTGAACGACAATAATAACTCATAAATTTTTACAATAATCATCAGAAAAAATACAGGAGACATGGATATTGTGTGTCCTGTAAAACTAATAAAAACTCATCTAAAGACTATTGGGATTATGGTGGAAATTTTTGATGTACCGGCTTGAAAAGATAATGGAATAATACGAGGATTTATGCTCCCTATGGGACATTCTACAATAATAAAGGAATCACCAGTATCATTATTGGTGGATGCTGAAAGAGGACTCTGAATCCCTCTAAGTCGAAGGACTATGCTACCGATTCAGGATGAGGCTCATTGATATATCGAGCTATTTTCTATTCCATTATCTCCAATTTGTACAGCAACATATGATTATTCTTTTGTGATTGAATTTTTCATAATATTTTCTTGACTTATCAAATATGTGTGCTAACCTTTATATGTCAGGTTGTCAGACAACCTGCTTACCAGACAAATAAATAAAATATTATTGATATAAATTGAGTGATTAACTCTCTGTATCAATTCTACAAAAGAGGTAAAGATGACTAATTTCAAGGCACCGGAATATCCGGTCTCAGTTGAGGAAATGTGTGCACGATATAGAAAGCTGTACACAGGAGCAGTTGGTGATATTCTTGATCACAGGGGGTACAGAAGTCAGATACTTCCTCATTACATTAATTCTATGACTGGTGACTATGTTGTTGCTGGCCCTGCATTTACTGGCTATGGCGAAGGACATGATGATATAACCGAAGATGATTCTGCTACTCGAATTGAGATGCTTTCCGACGTAACTCCTCATTCAGTTTCAGTATGGCAGACTAATGGACATGAAGGTGCTGCCCACTGGGGAGAGATTATGAGTAATGCGGTAATGCAGCGTGGATCTACAGGTGCAATTCTCGACGGTGGCTTACGGGATATTAAGTATGTCAAAGAGCTTGATTTTCCTGTGTTTTGTCGATTTTCCTGTTCGGCAAGTTCTGTGGGACGATGGTCTATCCGTTCTTATCAACAGCCGATTAAAATCGGAGTTACCGATATCCGTCCGTATGATTTTGTCATTGCCGATTCTGATGGAGTTGTAATTGTTCCAAAGGAGCTAGCTTATGAGGTCCTTATCGAAGCGGAAGCTTTCATGGAAAATGAGAGCAAGATGCGTGAGAGTCTGAAAAACGGAAAAACCGTTAAGGCTGTATATGAAGAATTTGGTAGTTTTTAAAGGATGACAGCGATGAAGATTGCAGAGCATCTTGAGCAGTATGGAGTAGTGCCGGTGATTAAGCTTGATAATCCTGAACTTGCTGTTCCTCTTGGGAATGCCCTCAGTAAAGGCGGCTTGCCTATTGCTGAAATTACATTCAGAGCTGATGGTGCATCAGATGTTATCAGGAATATGAGTGAATCAGTTCCAGAGATGCTGATTGGTGCAGGGACGGTAGTTACCATCAATCAGGTCGATGAGGCTCTTGCAGCGGGGGCACAGTTTATTGTCGCTCCCGGCTTCAATCCGGAAATTGTCGGTTACTGTGTAGAAAAAAATATTCCGGTTTTTCCTGGAATTAATTCACCTTCACAAATTGAATCCGGATTGGCACAGGGACTTGATGTTTTAAAATTTTTTCCTGCTGAAACCAGCGGAGGTATTGCCGCACTGAAAGCAATGTCTGCTGCATATGGCAACGTCCGATTCATGCCAACTGGCGGAATTTCTTCTCAGAATATCGGTGAATATATGAGGAATGAAAAGGTTCTTGCATGCGGCGGTAGCTGGATGGTCAAGGCTGACCTGATCGAATCGGGTAATTTTGAGGAGATCAGTATTCTTGCCGGGAACGCAGTTCTTGCAGCAATTAGTTTTGAGTTTGCTCATGTGGGAGTGAACAGTCAGGATGATCATGAGGCCAGGGTATTTTCCGAGCGTTTTTCATCCATGTTCGGAGTCACATCACGAGAAGGAAACAGTTCTTATTTTATCGGTGAAGACGAAATCGAAGTAGTGAAATCTTCAGGTTTTGGTAAAAATGGACATTTGGCATTGAAGGTAAATCGTCTTTCTTTAGCTAAGTCTTATTTAGAACGAAACGGTGTTCAGTTTAATGATGAACTGACTAAGTATAAAAATGGTAGAGAAGTTGCATTATTTCTCGCCGATGAGATGAATGGCTTCGGTGTTCATCTCCTGCAGCGATAGGGGATATTTATGGGAAAAGTAGTAACTTTTGGAGAAATAATGCTCCGTTTGAAGTCATCGGGAAATGAACGTCTGTTCCAAAGTCCGGTTTTAGAGGCTACTTTTGGAGGTGGTGAAGCAAATGTGGCGGTAGGTCTTGCTCGACTCGGTATGGAGACTTCGTTTTTTACTTCCTTGCCTCAAAATATGATTGGAGATCTGTGTATAGAACAATTGAAGTCTCAGGGAGTTGGGACTGGTTCAATTATACGTGGTGGCGAACGACTCGGACTATATTATCTAGAAGCCGGAGCAAACCAGCGCCCTTCTGTTGTAGTGTACGATAGAAAGCATTCATCAGTTTCTCAACTTAAAAAAACTGATGTGAATTGGGATGAAGTATTTGCTGGTACAAGCTGGTTTCACATTACTGGAATTACACCCGCCCTGTCCGCTGAAGCAGCTGAAACTGCTATGGAGGCCGTGGTGCAGGCACAGAAGCTGGGAATGACTGTTTCTTGTGATCTGAATTATCGAGGTAAACTCTGGAAATATGGGAAGAAAGCATCTGAAATCATGGGATCACTTCTGAAGCATGTTGATATTGCGATCGGCAATGAGGAAGATTGTCAGAAATCTTTGGGTATTACTATTGATGTCGATGTGAGTAAGGCTAATCTTGGAGTTGATAAATATCAGTCATTGACTGATGAGGTATTAACAAAATACCCGAACCTGAAACTCATTGCCCTGACAATGCGTGAAAGTCATTCGGCTAACCACAATTCATGGTCTGCAATTCTCAATGATAGGGAGAAATTTTTAATTTCTCAAAAGTATGAAATTACAGATATTGTCGATAGGGTCGGTGCCGGAGATTCATTTGCAGCATCACTCATCTATGGTTTAAACCATTATAACCATGAAGAAGCTCTGCACTTTGCAGTAGCGGGATCATGTCTGAAACACTCAATTCCTGGTGATCTCCCATTATTTTCACTTGGGGAAATTACATCGCTTTTAGCCTCTGGCGGATCGGGCAGGGTTGACCGTTAATAATTTTAGGATTGTGAAGTTGAACATTGTCGGATTAGCCGAAAGGAGTTGGAGATGAAAAAAGTAGCCGTAATTACAGAAGCTTTCGGCTTCGGCGTGGATAGAGAGCCGCTCTATACAGATGAGTTCAGATCACGAGGATTGGAGCCGGTTTTTGCTGAACTTCAAGAAATATGGGAACAGCTTGATACGTTTGAAGGTGTAATTTTTGGTGTTGAAAAAGCTGATAAACCCTTTTTTGATAAGGCGACAAACCTCAGTGTCGCCATGAAATTCGGAGTTGGGCTAGATAATTTTGATATTGAATATGCTGCAGAAAAGTCTGTTGCCATCGCAAATCTTCCTGGCATAAACAGTGATTCTGTCTCTGAAATGGTGCTTGGTTTGATGCTTGACGTATCCCGGAAGATCTCTGAGACAAATGCATCATATAAATCAGGTAAATTACATAAAGAACTAGGTTCAAATGTTATTAACAAAACCCTGGGGGTTTTAGGATCAGGTGCTATCGGCCGGGAGGTCATGAAAATTGTGTCCGGTCTGAATATGAAAGTTCTGGCATATGATGCGGTTATGAACAATGAAACTGTCGAGCTTGGTGCTGAGTATGTCAGTCTTGAGCGTTTATTTGCAGAATCAGATTTTATTACAGCTCATATTCCACTGAATGGTGAAACCTATCATTTCATTGGAGGGGATGAGTTTAAACAGATGAAATCAACTGCGGTTATTATTAATACTGCCAGGGGTGGTATTGTCGATGAAAATGCTCTCGCTCGTGCTGTTAAAAACGGAGATATTGCAGGAGCCGGACTGGATGTGTTCGAACAATATGAAGTGAACAAACAGTTCCTCGATCTGCCGACGGTTGTATGTACTCCTCATATTTCTGCCTATACCGGAGAAACACTCAGGAAAATGGAAATGACTGCCATCGAGAAAATGGCAAAGCTTTTGGTGTGATTTTATGAAACAACGAAGGATTTCATTACAGCATGATTTCGCTCCATATGTAGATGTACCGGAACAGAATATCCTGGCGATTTTGGCACCAAAGATTCTGGAATCTGAAGGCGGAAAAGACAATATAATTGAAGATGCGATTTATAATCCAATAGGATCGGTTGGTATTTCAGAGGCGGTCTCTTCCAGCGATTCGGTGCTTATTTTAATAGATGATAATACGCGCAAAACACCTGTACACAAGATTTTGCCTCTTGTAATAAATGAGCTTCAAACGGCGGGAGTTCCGAAAAAACAAATCCGGATCATGGTGGCAACCGGAACTCACCGCAGTATGACTATTGAAGAGAAAATTAAAAAATGCGGTGCGGCAATAGTGGAAGAATATGATGTTCTCGACCATGAATGGAACAATCCAGATGAACTGGTGCATCTTGGACATACTACCGGCGGTATAGAAGTTGAACTGAACCGTGCGGTGGTCGATACGGATTATCTGATAGGAATCGGGCAGATTGTTCCTCACCGTGTACCGGGATTTTCTGGTGGTGCAAAAATAGTTCAGCCTGGAGTCTGCGGGAAAAGAACCACTGGTGAAACACACTGGCTCAGTGCGGAATATGATGGTGATCAGATTCTTGGTGTGGTTGAGAATCCTGTTCGTGAAGCGATAGAGGAAGTTGGTCGGATGGCGGGTCTTTCATTTATTGTAAACACAATTCAGGATGGAGACGGGGCAGTATGCTATTGCGTTGCCGGGGATCCGTATATGGCTTTCAGAGTCGGGGCTGAATACTCCCGGAAGGTATACAGTGCTTTGCTTCCTCATGCTGCAGATATTGTTATTGTTGAATCATATCCTGCGGATCTCGAACTCTGGCAGGCAGCGAAAGGGATATTTAATGGCGATGTAGCTCTCAGAAAAGACGGAATTATGATACTCGTTTCCCCTTGTACAGAAGGTGTTGCCGTATCGCATCCCGCTATAGAGCAAATCGGATATTTATCCCACGAAGAAACCAATAAACTGCTTAGTTCGGGCAGCTTGCAGGATCTGACTGTTGCTGCACATATCTCTCATGTTGGGCGGGTCATAAGGGGTAAACGAGAGGCGTTCATAATTTCACGGGGAATCACCTCTGAGATTGCGAAAAAACTGGGATTTACTCCGTATAAGGATGTAAATGATGCATTAGCACAGGCTTTGAACCGCAAAGGCGAAGACGCTTCAGTCGTTGTTATTAAAAAAGGGGGGGAA
The DNA here is from genome assembly GCA_963942565.1 of Maea johnstoni. NCBI lineage: Eukaryota > Metazoa > Annelida > Polychaeta > Spionida > Magelonidae > Maea > Maea johnstoni. The sequence continues at coordinate 354,768 of CAWWDR010000962.1, read as the reverse complement.
GTCCTCCCGGTAATCGGTGGAAAATAGTCTCCACTATCAAATTGGGAATTAAGGGTCGTTGACTCTTTTTAAAAATATTTAGGAGGATGAACATGAAAAAAGCATTATCAATAATGATTATTTTTCTTTTCGTATTCACAACAGTATTTGCAAATGGTGCACAGGAAAGCACATCAGAATCTAGTGAGCCGATGGTACTTCAGTTGGCAGTTACTTCTGCGCCGGGATCTAATTTTGTTAAGGGACTTGAGTTCTTCAAGAAAGAAGTTGAGCAGTTAACAGATAAACAGATCATAATTGAACTACATCCTGGTGGTGACCTGTACACTCAGGAAGGACAGGCACAAGCTATCAGAAGAGGAACTCTGGCAATGACTTCCATAGGGCCTGAATGGTTCAGCGATTATGTAGCCAAGTGCTCGATGTTTTCGGCAGCATACTTTCTAAAGGATCGTCAGCACATGGATGATATATTCGCAAATGAAGTTGGTAAGGATCTTTTCGAAGAAATTACCGATGAACTTGGTATCCGTCCACTTTCATCATGGTATTATGGAACCCGTACTCTCAATCTTAGGGATACAGGTGTGGAAGTAACTGATCCAGATGACCTTAAGAAGGTTATGCTTCGAATGCCTAATTCTCCAGCTTTCATTAAGATGGGTCAGGCCCTCGGGGCAAATCCTACTCCTATGAGTTTCAGTGAAGTATATATGGGCCTTAAAACTGGAACAATTGATGGCCAGGATAACCCTCTTGGAACCACTATTGAAAAGAAGTTTTATGAGGCTACTGATTACATCATTCTGAGTAAACATTTTGTAAATCCGGATTTCCTGATTATCAATGAAGATATTTGGCAGAGTCTTTCTTCCGATCAGCAGGAAAGTATGCGTACTGCAGCTCAGCTGGCAAAAGAATACCACGACGGCTTGGTTGTTACTGCTGAAGAAGAAGCAATAGCATTTCTGGAAGGTCAGGGAATGAAAATTGTTGAAGTAGATATCGATGTGTGGAAAGATTATGCTCAGAACTTCTATCTCAATGATGATTATTCAAAGAACTGGGACATGGATTTCTATAAAGAAATTCAGTCTTTAGCTAAATAATAATGATGAATCCCTGATTCTGCTGAATCGGGGATTCAATAAGAGGTACTGTGATGTCGGAACAAATTAATGATACCCCTGTTCTACTGGCTCGGGATTCAAAAAAAGAGGATAAAGTGATATTGAAGCTGTTTGAAAAGGGTTATATTAAAATTAGGTGGACATTGGAAAATGCAATTCCTGCAATAGCATTTTTAACGATGTTTATGGTGTTTCTTATACAAATCTTTTTTCGTTATGTACTGAAGCAGTCCTTGTTCTGGACATTTGAAGTGACATTTATCGGATATTTCTGGGCGATATTTCTTGGAGCAGCGGCGGTAACCCGCAGTGAGGATCATGTCATGTTTACCATGCTCTATGACAAATCATCTGCTAAAATGAAAGCTATATCCAAAATAATTTCTAATACACTAGTGTTGACTGCATTGGCCATTTCGTTTGTACCAACGATTGAATATATTCAATTTATGCACATGGACAAAACCTCTGTCCTTCGCATGCCATTCTCAGTCGTATATTCACCAATTCTAATTACGATCATTATGTCTGCAATTCATTTTGTAAACGATATAATAAAAAGTATTAAATTTTTGACCACAAAGGAGTCCAGCAAATGAATCTGGCCTTAACTGTTTTTATCATTATATTTGTGCTGACATTCTTGTTGAGAATCCCCATTCCCTTCGGATTTATCACCGGTGGGGTGTTTTATATGGCATTGAAAGGCATCGATACTGCACTTGCTATGGAAAAAGTGCTTACCGGGCTCTATTCTAATTATATTCTTATAGCAATTCCTCTGTTCATATTTACTGCGAAGTTGATGAATGAAGGCAAAATAACCGAGCATATATTCAAATTTGCAAATGGTCTGGTTGGTAGATTTCACGGTGGTCTCGGTCATGTAAATGTCGTTGCCTCAATTATTTTCTCAGGTATGACTGGATCAGCTTTGGCTGATGCTTCTGGTCTTGGTATCATGGAAATAGAAGAAATGAGGAAGGCCGGATACGATGATGGATTTTCCTGTGCGATAACTCAAGCATCAGCAACAATCGGACCAATTTTTCCTCCCAGTATTCCAATGATATTATTCTCAATGCTCTCCGGTGCATCAATCGGTAGATTGTTCCTCGGTGGTATGATTCCCGGTCTGTTAATCGGTGCTGCATTAATGCTCTATATCGCCTTCATATCAAAGAAAAGAGGTTATCCAAAAGGTGCAATCTATACTTTCCGGACATTCATGAGAATATCCATCATTGCTCTTCCTTCTTTGTTCACACCAGTAATTCTTCTTGGTGGGATCTATACCGGGATCATGACTCCCACTGAAGCAGGAGCGGTTGCAGGATTTTATGCAATTCTCATCTCAGTGCTGGTGTACCGCAACCTCGGAATAAAGAAATTCATTGAAGTTCTTATTGATTCGGTAAAGGCTCTTGGATCAATTTCCTTGCTAGTCGGATCTACCTATGTTGTGGTCTTTGTCATTGCGAATGAGCAGATTGCGGTAACAGCGGCTGGTTGGATTACACAGTTTGCGAATAACAAATATATTTTTCTGCTGTTCGCTAACTTCATTTTCCTGTTTCTAGGGATGTTTCTTAACATCGAGACACTACTTCTTATTTTTATTCCAATAGTATTACCCATTACTCAAACTCTCGGTATTGATATTACTCATTTCGGAGTTGTGATCGTTATGAATATGATGATTGGTCTATCCAGTCCTCCCTACGGTGCGATGCTTTTTGTAACAAGTGGAATTTCGGGGGTACCAATGCATGTAATAATTAAAGATCTTATTCCCATGCTATTTGTTTTGATAACTGTACTGTTGTTAATTACTTATTTTCCGAATCTTGTTCTGTTTCTGCCAAATTTGCTGATGCCACAATGATTGACCAGGTGTTGATATGAAATATGATTTTGATAAAGTAGTTTCCCGGGATTCATCTGACAGTGTGAAGTGGAACGGACTCTTAGAAAGCTTCGGGAACGATGAAGTCATTCCTATGTGGGTGGCTGATATGGATTTTCGTTCACCGGAGCCGGTTATTGACGCACTGAGGGAGCGGGTAGATCATGGCATTTTCGGGTATACGTATAAAACCGATGAGTTTTATGATTCAACAATCTCATGGTATCACGACAGGCATTCCTGGAATCTAAAAAGAGAGTGGATTTCTTACTCTCCGGGTATAGTTACTGCACTGGTAATGATAATTAGAGCCTTTGCCAAAGTGGGAGATTCAATAGTTGTCCAGTCTCCAGTGTATTATCCGTTTTTCGATATTATTAAAAAGAACGGTTGCCGGATATCTGATAACCAGCTCATTATCGGAAAAGGAGGACGCTATGAAATGGATTATGAAGATCTTGAAAAGCGGCTTTCCCGGGATAATGCCAGCCTGTTTTTCCTTAGTAATCCCCACAACCCTGTGGGGCGTGTATGGGAGGAATCCGAGCTTCGTAGGATCTCTGAATTGTGTCTGAAACATAACGTTCTGCTTGTTGCTGATGAAATCCATTGCGATTTCACATTTGAAGGTCACCCCTTTATTCCGGTCATGGAATTGGGTAAAGAGATAGCAATGAACACTATATCTCTTGTGGCACCAAGTAAAACATTTAATGTTGCCGGATTAAAGTCCTCGGTTATTATTGCAAGAAATGATGAACTGAGAGATACGTACAATGCCATGCTGGATATCCATCATGTTGATGGAATGAATTGCTTCGGTCTTCATGCCCTTACTGCAGCCTATAAGCATGGAGCTGAGTATGTCGATCAGTTATTGGAATATCTTGAAGGTAATCTATTGTTTGTCCGGGACTATATTGAGCGGCGAATTTCAGAAATAACCCTTGTAGATCCTGAGGGCACATATCTACTCTGGCTAGACTGTTCATCATTGAGTATGAATCCGTCAGAGTTGAAAGATTTTTTTGTACATGAGGCCAAGGTTGCCCTCAGTTCAGGAGAAGTCTTCGGCGAAGGCGGGGAACAATTCATGCGATTGAATATGGGCTGTCCAAGATCTGTCCTTAAGGATGCACTTCAGCGGATAGAAAACGCAATGTCAAAGCTTGAGAGAAAGGAGTCGGCAAAATGAAAAACCTATCCGGTGTCGATGAACTGAAAACTAGAATTTCAGAGAAGGGGCGCGTTGAGTTAGGTTTTTATCCTACCTTGCTTTATCCGTTGAAGAATATTTCTCGTCAATATGATGTAGAGATAATTTTAAAACGGGAAGATTTATCGGGTTTCAGTGTATTCGGAGGAAATAAGATCCGAAAACTGGAATTTATACTCTATCGTGCAATTGAGAAGGGAGCCAAGTATATAATCACTTTTGGTGCGACTCAATCTAATCATGTAATGCAGACCGCTTCAGCCTGCCGCCGTCTTGGTTTGGAACCAATAGTGTTTCTTCTTGATTTTATCGGAACCGATAACAACGCTGACTCTCTTGCAAATCTGCATCTCGATAAGATTTTGGGAGCAGAATGTCATATTATCACGGTTGCAGATTTTGATACCGTTGAACAGGCAAAATCGGCTCGGGAGGATGCTGCAAAAGAGCGCATAAAGGAACTCGAAGCGGGAAATGAGTTGTGTTTCACAATTCCTGCCGGTGGAAATAATGCATATGGATCTATTGGTTTCACGGAAGCCTTTGTTGAGGCCTATGAACAGAATGGATTTTCAGAATTCGATTTTATGATTAATGCCAGTGGAACTGGAGGAACCCTTGCCGGATTTTTGGCGGGAAAGCGGATTCTCGGTCTCGAAACCCAACTCCTGAGCTTTACTGTGTCACAGACAGATGATAATTATAAAAGCAGTATTATCACTCAGGCGAATGACGTGATGAAACATCTAGGATATGACCAGACTTGTAAAGATTCTGATATTTTAGTTGATACAGAGTTTTATGGTCCCGGATATGAAATTGCCAGTGATTCTTCAAGCCGGATTATTCAGAAGTTTGCCAGGGACGAAGGTGTTCTTCTGGATCCGGTGTATACAGGAAAAGCGATGGTCGGATTAATTGAGTACATCAAGTTAGGAAAAATCCCCCGTGGCAGTAGAGTCTGCTTTATCCATACTGGAGGATGCACAGGCCTTTTTGCGGAAAAGCAGATCGTTGGATCATTATATTAATTAGAGAAAAACTTGTTAATATCAATATAAGCTCACTAAATTATTGTGGCTATGGGATGGTTTATGAATTCACTGATAAAGCAGAAATTTTCAGATATGGTCGCCGATGAAATTGTCAAGTTTATCCGGGAAAATAGTTTAAAGCCCGGGGATAAACTACCTTCTGAGAAGGCAATATCGGAAAAACTTAATATCGGTCGAACCAGTGTACGAGAAGGTCTGATGAAGCTTGAGAGCATCGGGCTGCTCCTGAGAAAGCAAGGATATGGTATTCTGATAAATGAAGTCACAATCGACTCTTACTTCAATTTCATGAAGCATACCCCATTAACAGAATTTATCAAAATGGAAAAAAAAGATGCAGTTAATCTACTTGATTTCCGTTTTGCACTGGAAACAGATGCATGTTTGAAAGCTTCTCAGAATATGAGTGATGCAGATATCGAGGATTTGAAGGATCTCTACAATAAAATGAGTAAAGAGAAAGATAATCCGGAGGACTTTATTAATTATGACCTTCATTTTCATGGGAGTCTTATAAAAATGAGTAGTAATCACATCATTTTATCATTTTATTCGGTGATAGGGGACCTGCTGTCCAAGCAGTTCCAGATATCATTTAATAAAAATAATCTTGAAAGTATAAATGATGATCATCGAAATATAGTGGAAGCTGTGATTTCTAGAGACAGGAGTAAAATCCAAGAGGCATTGCAGTTTCACTTTAATCATATTAAGGAAATTCTGATGGATCAGCTTAAGTAATAAATATTAAAACCAGATCATTGTAAATTAAGAATCTTAAATTAAAAGGAGTAAATATTATGGCTATAATGCTGTCACGAAGTGATGTTGTTAAAATATTAGATATGAAGGGTGTGGTCGATAGACTTGACAGTGCTTTTAAGGATCTTTCCGAAGGAGCAGCTCTTATGCCTCAGCGGACACCAATAGTTGTCCCGGACCATACAGGTCTGGCTCTTTTTATGCCTGCCTATATTAAGGGGATGGGGGCACTGGGAACCAAGGTCGTTACTGTCTACAAGGATAATCCTGAAAAATATCAAATGCCGACTGTACTTGGTACAATACAACTGCTGAATGAAAGGACAGGGGAGCCTATAGCTCTGATGGATGGAGGTTATTTGACAGCTGTCCGCACAGGAGCCGTTGCAGGGCTTGCCACCAGATACTTATCTAATAAGGACGCCTCTGTTCACACATTGTTTGGAACAGGAGGAATGGCGAAGGCCCATGCATGGGCTATAGATTCGGTCCGGGATATTAAAAAACTGGTCATATGTTCAATCGATTCCATGGAAGCGAAGCAGGCTTTTGCCGATTCTCTCAAAGATGTGGTTTCATCGGAGATTGTTATTGTAAATGATCCAGAAGAAGCAGCTCAAATGGCCGATATTGTTACTCTAATCACAAGTAGCAAAGATCCTATCATCAATGGGGACTGGTTTAAGCCTGGAACTCATATTAATGGTATGGGATCTCATGCTCCTGCAATGAGAGAGCTGGATTCCCGCACAATAAGCAGGTCAAAAGTGGTCTGTGATTTAGTGGATGCCTGTAAAGCAGAAGCAGGTGATTTCTTAATTCCAGTTGAGGCTGATGAGTGGAGTTGGGATAATGTTCACGGCTCCCTGGGAGATGTTGCATCCGGCAGGATTGCAGGCCGTGAGAACAGAGAAGAAATTACGCTGTTTAAAAGTGTTGGTCTTGCAATTCAGGATATTTCAACAGCCTACTATGTATATGAGCAGGCAAAGATGAAGAAAATGGGATTAGATTTCAATTTCTCCGATTGAAATGTGTGCCGTCCTTTATTTGTCTAGTCAAAAAATTGCTCCGGGAAATCCGGAGCAGTTCCAGTGGATTATTCTACGGCAGCTATAACAGACATTTCAACCAAAAGATTCGCAGAGGCCAATCTCGCTTCAACACAGGCTCTTGCCGGTTCATTTCCATTTTCTACCCAGTTGTCCCAGACCTCATTCATGGCAGCAAAATCCTTCATATCTCTTAAATATACAGTAACAGATAAGATTGAGTTCTTATTGGATCCCTGTTGTGTCAGCAACTGTTCAATTTTCTGCAGAACTCCTTTTGTCTGCTCCCCCACATTCTCGCTATCGCCGGAGACCTGACCACACAAATAAAGTGTATTATTATACTTTACAGCCCTACTCATTCTTCCTGTGCCGTTATATCTTTCAATAGTCATTTATTCGCTCCTTAAGTTGTTCAATCGATTTTTGAATTATATTGGAATCTGTCACTTTGCAAAAGAATGTTCCCGAGGATTATTATGTATTCCGTCAATACTATGAAAAATAAATAGAGCATATCTTACATCACGGTCATTCTCGAAGTGGTGTTACGATTCCCACCCAGCACATCAATCGACAGAACGAGAATTTAGAATAATCCCATTTGATCACCGCTTTATTCCGGTGATGGAGCTGGGTAAAGATATAGCCATGAACACGATCTCTCTTGTGGCTCCAAGTAAAACGCTTAATGGTGCTGGATTATTCAGAAGTTTGCCAGGGATTAAGGCGTACTCCTGGATCCGGTGTATACAGCAAAAGCGATGGTCGGATTAATTGAGTACATCAAGTTTGGAAAAATCCCTCGGGGCAGAAGTGTCTGTTTTATCCATACAGGAGGATTCACAGGCCTTTTTGCGGAAAAACAGATCGTTGGATCACTATATTAATTAGAGTAAAACTTGTTAATATCTATAAAAGCTTAATTAAATTATTGTGGCTATGGGATGGTTTATGAATTCACTTACAAAACAGAAATTTTCAGATATGGTCGCCGATGAAATTGTCAAGTTTATCCGGGAAAATAGTTTAAAGCCTGGGGATAAACTACCTTCTGAGAAGGCAATATCTGAAAAACTTAATATCGGTCGAACCAGTGTACGGGAAGGTCTGATGAAGCTTGAGAGCATCGGGTTGCTCCTGCGGAAGCAGGGCTATGGTATTCTGATAAATGAAGTCACCATGGAATCCTACTTCAATTTTATGAAGCATACACCATTAACAGAATTTATCAAAATGGAAAAAACAGATGCAGTAAATCTACTAGATTTCCGTTTTGCTCTGGAAACAGATGCATGTTTTAAAGCTTCTCAGAATATGAGTGAAGCTGATATCGAGGATTTGAAGGATCTCTACAATAAAATGAGTAAAGATAAAGATAATCCGGAGAAATTTATTAATTATGATCTTCATTTTCATGGGAGTCTTATAAAAATGAGTAATAACAATATTATAAAATCATTCTATTCTGTGATCGGTGATCTGCTTTCCAAACAGTTTCAGATTTCATTTAATGAAAATAATCTTGAAAGTATAAATGATGATCATCGAAATATCGTGGAAGCTGTGATTTCCAGGGATAGGGATAAAATTCAAGAGGCATTACAATTTCATTTTAATCATATTAAAGAAATACTGATGGTTCAGCTTAAGTAATAAAAATTAAACCAGATCATTGAAATTTATTATCTGAAAACTATAAGGAGAAAATATTATGGAAAAAAAGTTATCGAGTCCAGTAACAATCCTGGGGCGATTGGCCATATTTACAGGTAGTACATGTCGGAGAACTTATTTTTGTATCCGGACAGCTGCCTATTAATACTGAGATTGGAGAATCTGTAGGTAAAGATATCTAATCACAGACTCGTCAATCACTTCACAATGCAGCCGCTAAACTCGAATAGAAAGGATGTTTCATGAACGATGATGCGAAGGTTAGGACAGTTTCAGGATAAAACAGTGGAATATATCTTAACTACTGAATAACAGCTCAATATAGCTATAAAAAGCTGATATTAAGACACACACCAACTTCAAGGATTAGTGTCTGTGTATGATTGTCATATTTATAGAATTGGACTTTTATATGTTCAATTATTAAAAGAAATAACTTTCTTCAACACATCTACATCTTTATTGAATGTTCTAATTTCGATAATTTAATTTCAAGTCAACTGTTTGAATAATAAATTGTGAATATCACTACATTATTGGTAATACCTTAAAATCAAATATTTACACTGTGAATATCACCACATAATTACCATAATGTAGTGATATACCGGAAACAGTCAAAAAAAAAGCAGATTTCTATCTATGCTTATAAAAAAAGATCATAAAAAGAAATATATACCCTTAGAATTTTAATAATTCAGATCTCATTAGACCGATTGCGGTAATGGAGAAATATTAGCTTCTGTACTGAGAATTCTCCTTTTTTCTTCATCAAGACTCTCATTCTGAAAAACTATGTTTATATCAAACTCTGAACCCGTAGTGTATTTTAATACATCCGTTTATTTCTCACCCTGATTTTCTTAATGTAGAAAGCTTTCTATATTCCTGCTCTTCTTTAGAATACCCGAATGTTCAACTTTTAGATATTGCTGCTGAATCCTGCAAAGCTAAACTTTCAATGGATGTAGACATCTATGAAGTAAAAGTCAAAGTTCTATGCTGAATTTAATATATTAAAATCAGTTTTCTTAGCATTATCATAAAATAATTTTGTCTTTCTCTCCATATTAGACTTATCTGACCATTTAAAATTTTCTTTTCTTTTCAACATATAGTATGCACTGACTAATATTTTCCGGATTAATGCCATCCTGGTTTTCCCATAACTTTTACCAGATTTTAATCTGTCATAAAACACTCCAAAATAAGGAGAACTATTTCTAAAATGTTGTACCGATTGAGTAAGCATTGTAACGGTCAGACTTCTGGAACATTTATTAACTTTTCCAAGGTGAGTCGTATTATTTGATTCTGAAATCTTTGGAGCTGTGCGTAAATAGGAACAAAACTTTTTAACAGTTGGAAAGCGGTCAACTTCACATATATCAGAGAGAAGAGCCAGAGCAGATAAAAAACTGAATCCTGGAATTGTCATGAGCCGTTCAATTTCTTCCTGATAATATTCTTTCCCTATTCCTGCAATCAATTCCACTATAATATCTGCTTCAACTTGTGCTGCATCGAATTGAAGTATAAGCCGCTTGATCTCTAATTTACTTATATCATTGTTTATTAGGGCAATAGCAAAACTTCTTCCTTTAACCGTCTTTAGTGATGCTCTTTTTAATACGTGTCCATGTTGCTTCAAAATGCTGTGAATTCGGTTTGTCAATTGTGTTATTATTTTTTTCTGTAGTTTGTAACTTGTAAACAATTCCCGAAGCTCTCTGATGTGGATATTTGGCACAAATACGCGAGGTATTTCACTCACACCTTTAACAGAGACATAATACTCTAAGATATCTAACAGCTTTTTAGCATCATTATTATCTGTTTTATTACCTCTGAAATTGATTTTATTCGTATCAAGGATAATAACATCCTTTACATAGGGTGAAATCTTATCATAAAACCAAAAAGCATTCGTTGTTGCCTCTATGGCAACATAATCATCTTTTGATAAAGTCTTAGTAAACTCTAGCAATGATTTCTCATTCAAGAAATATTTCTTAACTAATTTTACAGACTTCCCAGCAACTTCTCCTCTAATAGCATCAGTAAAACAATCGGCGTGAAGATCAATGGCTATACAACTCATATTCCACCTCCAATAATTGTTTCTGCAAATATCCCTTGTCGGTATCATTCGGATCCAGACATCTATTCGGGAATACATATTCTCTATGCTCCCAAGTTAATGGTTCGGATGATGGCTGGACTAAACAGATTGACGGGCTTCAATATCCCATGTCTACTAACAGCCATCTCCTGCAGAACATTTAATTCTACAGAATATCCATCAAACGACCAACAATAAACAATTACATAACTTCATAATAATCAGATGACATTTATCGGCAGTGATTCTGTTTGGTATTTTTAGAAGTTATAATTGTAAATCCACAATAAGAGACAAAAAGAGATCATATATTTAACACCATCTTTTTTTTCATCAAGATAATGTTTTATCATTCTTTCATCATAATTAGTAGGGTTTGGAAGTTCCCCAATACTGTGACTTTTTAGTTAACTGAAAACTTAGCTTCAAAATTTGTATATAATTCTCCTAATTACTCAATAATAACAAATAGAGTTTTCATAATCAGATCTAAAATAATAGGGTGCTATGTATTTTCTCGATATTAATCCATGTTTTATGTCTTAATAATTGGCCAAATACATCTATCGCAGACTGTAGAGAGGATTGATTTTTACTCTTAGAGATTGAGTCTACAATATGATAAACTTTTTATGTCTTTACGTTTGAAAAAGGAGATATATTGAAAATAATTTCTTAAATTTCAGCTTTTTGTCTTACTTAATAATAATATAAATGAAATTTATTTCTATTTTTTAGATGTTGTTACAAGATTCACATGTCTTATTGGTGTTACCATCCGTGTTACCACAAATACAGTTCAATAATTGATTGATACACCCTATGTAGTGTTTTGGTGTAACCTATGACACTATATACAGCGTGGTCAACATAAATATCCAGCCTTCCAATCTGATGATGCGGGTTCGATTCCCGCCAGACGCTCTAGAATATAATGTTTTAATTGCTTTATGTATAAGCATTTAAAAGAATTAACCCCCGTCCCTTTATCTTGCCTTTACAAAATATTCCCTTTAATCCTGTTTTAACGGGGTTAGAGTATTTCAGTCAAAAAGGTCAGGGTGTGAAGTAATTTTGAGGTTTTTTATATTAGAACTAAACTTACGGTATAAAATGCTAATAAGATAGATTCTGATTACCTCAATTTACCACAAGTTTACACATTCACTGGATTTCATACAGTGGAAACCATGGGGAAAATATATATTTTGGTTAGAGGGAAATAACAGAATTACTTTTTCTCTTTTTATATTCTGTAAAAAGGCGATCAACATAATATTCTTTGAATTTTCTGTTCAAAATAATAAGCTCCAGTTTCCTATAAAATGCCTTATCCAGATTTAGTGAATTGCTGTTAATAGTTTTTATCAATGAAATATATCTCTGCAGTTTCTTCACATCTCTCCTTTTAACATGAAGATATATTTCTCCTTTAATCGCAGCACACGGAAGATTTATTTCATTTTTTGACTCATCTATATAAACAATAAAGGCTTCTTTAAATGTCCGATAGGTAAATATAAGCATTATTGTTTCATTGTCTTCGAACTTGAAAGTGAAGTTTTCCGGATTCTGAATACTTGTTCCTGATTTTATATAATTTCCATCAACAAAAACCCTGAATTCTCTATCAGTTTCCGTTTTGACTAGTGCCAAGTCATTGTCCTTTATAATCGATTTCGATATTGATTTATTACTGATCCTATATATAATAATAAAAAAAAGATAGTTAATTGTATTAAATTGTCAAACAAGGAGATTCAGATGGACTCTGTTTCAAGATTTTTAAAGTTCAATAATAAATTGATAAATGATGATAGTGGAAATCCTTTACAAGGTGATGTTTTTAAAGAGAATGTCATTTTACGGTTTAAAGACGGAAAGCTTCATGGTAGCAATGAACCGGCTGTGGAGTGCTTAGATAACCATCATGAATATTGGGTAGATGGTGTTTTGACTAGAGAAGATGGACCGGCAGTCATTTCTGATTATGGAGACATTCGAGAGTACTGGGACAATGGAAAACTTATTAATGTAGAGAAAGATTAATATGGCGGCTAAAACAGATCTGGATGATAACTATTCTAAAATGTTACATAGACTTCATGTTAGACTTCTCCAGGATGGGAGATCTCCCTTATTGGAGAAAGGTATTCCTAAAAGAGAAATTGCCTATAACCCGGTCAGCGGTGTTGTTCATGAAGGAGTTAACGGGATCCTGCTGGATTATGTTTCTGCCCATAAGGGATATGAAGATCCAAGATGGTTAAAAATGGGTGAAATATCGAACATAGGATATAAGGTTATTCGAGGCGAAAAGCCTGTCGCAGTTGCCTATAATAATAGATATAATCATATGACTGATGGAAAAGTTCAAGGGAACTCCTACTATTATGTTTACAATGCCGAACAGATAAAGAACTTTCCAGAAAGAGTAATTTCAAAAGAACAAAAAAATAATCAAAAAATTGAAAAAGAGAGAAAATTCGGGTATTTATCTGAAAATACAAAAGGTGAGCCGTCAAAGGTCTGGTCAAGAATGAAATCAATGGTGAATGATTCTTCTGCACATATGAAAGAGACAGCTTTAACTATTGCTGTCTATCGATTCTGCCAGGAAACCAGATTACCATATAACCCGGCAGTAGCTAAAGATCTTGTAAAAAAGACTATGGAAAGTGTTAAAGACGAAAAGAAAATATTAACTTCTATTTACCATGGGAATGTCCAGAAAAATAGGATATTAAGAAAGGATATGCAACTGGAAACAGGGAAAATAAGAACACCAATAATCTCCCTGGGCCAAAAAGAGTCTCTTCAGAGCAATTCTAAAAATAACGGGCATGAATTGGGAAGATAAGGTATATCCTGTTATGATGTATCATGGTTGTACTTAATAATCGATTTCGATTAAAAAAGTATTGTATTGTTTGGGACATAATGGTATCCTTTGTCCAAGTTAGACCTGTCGGGTTATTACCCATAGGTCTGTCTTGTGAGGTATTATGTTTAAAAAATTCAATATTAAGCAATTTCGGGATAACAGACCAAAGTTGTCAGATAAACTACCATGGTCATATCTTGCAGCTCCCGGTGTTGTTGTTCAGAAAGATGGATTGATGCAGAGGTCTTTTGCATTTAGGGGTCCCGATTTAGAATCGGCAGCAGGGGAGACAGTTAATGCTCTTAGTTTCATTTTGAATGAATGTGTCAAAAATCTGTCCACTGGTTGGGCAATTCAATTTGAAGCACAACGGTTTATAACAACTGATTATCCTGGTACAGAATTTAAAAATCTTGCCGGGTTTTTAATAGAGAAAGAAAGAGAACGAGACTTTTCAACCTATGGGAAGCACTATCAATCTTCATATTATGTCACCTTAACCTGGAAACCTGAAAGTGCAGTAATTAAAAAATCTGCAAATTTTTTCATGAAGTCCGGAGATGGAATTTCCTTTGATGATTTGCAATCCGATGTAAGAACCTTTATAAAAAAAACAAATGATGTAGCCGCTTTGATGAGCCAACGGTTGATTATAGATGTTATGGACGATGACCAGACCTTGTCTTATCTTCATTCTTCTATTTCTTTAAATTGGCATCCCCTATTGTCCCCTCCCAATAAAATGTTTATTGATTCTTATTTATGTGATTCTGATATTGATGTTGGAACGACATTGAAAATAGGTGATCTCTATACTCCTATTACAACGATTAATGATTTCCCGGCCGAGACTTTTCCCTCAATGTTTGATGCTCTTAACCGGGCGGAGGTGGAATACCGCTGGTCTACACGGTTCATTTGCCTCGGGAAGGAAGAAGCCCTGGGAACTATCGAAAAATATCAGAAAAAATGGTATGGAGCAAGAAAAAGCTGGTCGCAATTTATGGGGGATATGGCAACGGAGAACAACTCTTCAAGAATCAATCATGGGGCACTGGCAATGGAGGAAGATGTTAATGGTGCTCAGAGAGATGTAATGGCAGATCAATTCGGGCTTGGATTTTATACCTCCAATATAATGGTCTGGGATCATAATCATAAACGCTCTATGGAAAAACTGTCTATGATTCAGGGAATAATAAGAGGATCCGGATTTATTGCAAAAGAAGAAACTTTTAATTCCTTTGATGCTTTTCTTTCAATGATGCCTGGAAATGTTTATGCAAATGTAAGACGTAAACTTGTATCATCAGGGAATCTGTCTCATGTTATTCCTTTATCTGCCGTATGGGTAGGTCAGTCTGTAAATACACATATGGCTGAGATTAATAGTGTTGATGTTCCTCATGTTGTGTGTTCTACCGGATTTGGAACCCCTTTTTTTCTTTCGTTGAATGTCGGTGACTCAGGCCATACCCTGATATGTGGTCCTACAGGATCGGGGAAATCAACCATTGGCAAAACTGGAATCTCAATCAGATGTTATCTGGGCAAAGGAATTTGTTGAAGTTTTATTGACTGTGCAGAATGTTGAAATAAATCCCGGGATTAAGAAATCAATAGGGGAAGCTATTGATAGAATGTTGACTGTTCCGGTGCAAAGAAGAACAATTTCGACGCTTCATCAATATATTAACCACACAGATAAGGAAAAGGCAAACCCTTTAAAGGCGGCGTTGCACCCTTATACAATAGAAGGGATATATGGACAGATTTTTGATAATGATAATGTTAAGGATGATATTCATGATTGGACAATGTATGAACTTGGACCTCTAATGAATCTTGGCGAAGCAGCCCTGACTCCTGCATTAATGTATCTGTTTCACCATCTTGAATCAGTTTTTGAGGATCTACGGCCGACATTGTATCTTTTGGACGAATGCTGGTTATATCTCAAAAATAAGATCATGAGAGATAAAATGATGGAGTATCTTAAAACATTAAGGAAATATAATGTTTATTGTGTTTTTGCAACACAGGAAGTAGCTGATGCTGCAAATTCGGAAATAGCCGCAACTATTCTTCAGCAATGTTTTACAAAAATATACCTTGCAGACTCATCGGCAATGGAAAATGTTGAAATGTATAAAGCCTTTGGATTGTCAGAATCAGAAGTTTTTCAGTTATCAAACAGTACAATGAAACGAGATTATTATTACAAGAGTCCATTGGGAACAAGAATGTTCCAATTGGAACTCGGGCCTTTATCTCTAGGTCTTATCGGAGGAGCCAATCATGATTTTCTTGATAAACTTGAAAAGAGCAATGAAGATGATTACCTGGTTAAAATCTTAAATTCAAAAAATATTTCTTATGAGAAATATTTGAATTAATTCCAATTTATTGAGGATATATTTATGAAAAAAAAATTGTTAGTACTTTTTTTTAGTATTGCTATGATGGGTAGTTTATCTGCACAGGGAATGTTGACATTCGACTTAACGAACTTTCTTCAGGCGTGCCAAAATGGGGTTTATGCCTACCAGCAAGTTCAAAGCACCATAAAACAGATGCAGTATATGTATAAACAGGCAGAAAGCCAGGTCAAGATGGTTGCCAACGCAGACATTAATTCCTTTCGCGATGCCGTTGGATTTGTCGATGACAGACTTACCTATATGAGAGGTGTCGAGAATCAAATTAAAAATATGACAATTAAAATTGGTGATGAAGACATTCATATTTCTGAAATGTATAAAGCCCCCGGTGCTTTTGTAGAACTGCAATATGAATCATTAACCAAAGAAATGAGTGATGCTGAAAAAGCAAAAGTGTGGGCTTATTATGGTTTAAATCCTGCCAATTATTATTATACACAAACATTAAAAGAGAGAGTTTCAAAAGTAGCCCAAGACTTAACTGCCATGAGCGCACGGGCCGAAGAAGAATATGAAAGTTCCGTAGAGGCAACTAAATCTATCGCGGAATCCAGTAAAACATCTGAAAGTCTGGTTGCTCAGATGCAGTATTCTAACGAGCTTCTGCATCTTTTATCACAGAATATTGCCTATATGGGCATGCAGCAGTCAAGAGCCGGTGAAGCATTGGGTTCAATTGCATATAACACTTCCGTACAACCGGAATCGACACTTATGAATGAAGTTGACTCAGGTTTTTTTGATACCCTGGGCACATATAAATCAAATGAATACTAAGTTTTAGAGGAGTTGATATATGGATAGCTCTTCATGGCTCGATGGCGCATTTTTTGAATTGATTACGTTGATCATGTCTACAGCAAACTATTTTTCGGATCAGGCTGTATTTCTCGGGAAGATCATATTTACAATAAGTTTCGGGATCATGGCTTTAAAATGGGCAATGGGTAAAACCAATCTTAGTGAAGAATTCTTTAAAAGGTTTTTTTCACTGATTGTCTTCTGGGTTATTTTATCTAATTATCCAAATATTCTGAATGGTATTCAAGACATTACTTACAGGTGGAGTTTTGATTCTCTTTATACCGAAAAGATTGTTGATTATATGAATAAGATCTCTAATGATGCACAACTGGCTGAAGAGATGAAGCAGTGGTCGGGAATTATTAGCCAATATGATGCCTATGAGGGTGGGCAGCCGGTAAAGAAATATACAGTTGATTTATTTCATCCTGATTATCATTATATCAGGCCGAACTCAATAATGCGTTTCACAATGCTGATTGCTGAAAAATTCTGGAATGCGGCGAAGGCTTCCAAGCTTCAAATCGGACAGGGGATGATGTATGTACTTATATTTTTCGTTGTTGTTGTCTGTGGAAGTCTGTCGATGGTTGTCTACTGTATCGCCGTACTCGAATATGCTCTTATTTCTACAATAGGGACATTATTAATTCCATTTATGCTTTGGGATGGCTCAAAATTTATTACTGAGAAACTGATCGGCGGGATTCTGGGTACAATTCTGAAAGTGTTTATGCTGACATATGTCATGATGCTTGTTTTTGTGGGATATCTGGGGATGCTGGATGCGGGAGCATTAAAAGGATCCATTGATGAAGTTGTCGGTGTTCTGTTTTTATCATTTCTATTTGTGACACTTACTTTGTCTGCTCCACAGTTGGCAACAACTTTAATGTCAGGAACTCCTCAACTTGGTTTTGCTGACCTTGCGGCTGGAGCTGCCGCTATGGCTGCCGGTGCAAAAGTTGGCGGAGGAGCTATGAAGAGCGCCGCAAGTGCAGGATATAAAGCATCGGGAACAATGGCACAGGGTATTGGAGCATTTCAGGGTGCCAGACAGATGGGAGGTTCCAAAGCACAGGGGATTGGTGCTGTTGGCGCATCTTTGGGCGAAAGTGCAAAAAATACTATGAAAAATGCAGGGCACTCTCTTTTTCAAAGTGTGAATGGAAAGAAAAGCGGTGGATCATTCGGAGGACTTGGTGGTGGCGGTGGATCTTCACCAAGCAGATTCTCTCAAAGTGGCATCATGAATGCAAAAACAGAACAGGGAGATACAAAAACCTCTGGTGAATATATGAGCCATAGAGCATCTCAGGGACAGGATATTGGAGCAAATTATATGGCTGGTAAAATTAATGGAAAAGGACTTGGCGGTCAGGGTGTGAAAGATACTTCCGAAGCGCCAATCGGAACTATTACCTCGGGTAAATCATTCCAGGGGTCGTTACCCGGGAAAAGATCAACGTTACAGCTTCCCAATTCAAATGTTATCTATGGAAACGCACCGGATAAACCGGGACCTGCTATTCCAATGAAAAGTCCAAATGTTAAACCTGCAGTTGAAAAAGGAAGAATCTAATGAATATGAATACAAAAGGAACGGGCAGCAGCAGAGCTGGTGGTGCCGATATTTCTCCATATGATGAAATGATTCGTGATTATGTTGGTGCAGTTAATGATATGAGGGAAGAACGGAATAAATGGCGAACAGTAGCTTTTTTTTCATTGGTACTTATTCTGGCCTCCTTTGGAATTGTCCTGTACGCTGTGAATCTGCCGAAAACAAAACTGCATGTAATAGAAGTGACTCCCTGGGGGGAAGCTAACTATCTGGGTGATGTTTCATCTTTATCTTATTCCGGGTATAACATCCCGCAGGCAGCTATTGAGTTTCAAATCAGAGAGTTTGTGAATAATATATTCTCTTTGTCTTCTGATCCTGATGTTGTTTATATGAATATCAATAAAACTTATAATAGTTTGACAACAGAGTGCGGCAATAAACTATCGGCATATCTTAAGGACAATGATCCATTTTCAAATATCAATAAACATAAGATTTATATAAAAATAGAATCTGTCATAAGAGTAACAGATTCTACCTATCAAATTGACTGGTATGAGACAAAAACAACAATGGAGAATTATGAAGTTTCCCGAAATAGAATAAGAGGATTATTTACAATAGCTCTTTTAGATCCGGAAGATGAGATCATTGAAGAGTCAAACCCATTGGGAATATACATTATTGATTTTGATACAGAAAATATTACAGAGGTAATGAAATGAAAAAAAGAAGTATAACTTTAATATTTATATCAATTATTTTAATGATGTCAGTAACATCATGTATAAGTACAGATATGTCTTTACAACAAGATTCATATGATAAAGAGATTGAGAAAATTGTAATAGATCCATATGCAGAAAATGATAATCCGGTAATAGTTGATAAAGAGAATGATTCCCCTGGTATTCAGATTGTGAATCCGCCGGTAGTTTATATTGAAAAACCGATTTATTACCCTGTTTTCGAAAAAGCAGTAGATGAAAATGGAATTATTAATGAACCGATAATACCGAATTCACAAAATCAGGGAATGCAGAAGCTAGATTACAATAGCAGCTTTGTGTATGAAGTTTATTGTATGCCGCTGAATGTAACAGACATAAGATTAGAAGCTGGAGAAATCCTAATCGGAAATCCGATTATTGGAGATACCACAAGATGGGAACTGGCTGGTGCTCTAAGTAAAGACAAAGGAATGAATATTGTTCATGTTCTCATTAAACCGTATGAGGAAGATTTAGAAACAACGCTGATTTTAACAACAGACAGAAGAAGCTATTATATAAAATTGAAATCATTTAACGATTTTTATACTCCGATTGTGTCCTGGAACTATCCTCTTGATTTAAATTTTAGTTTTGATCAATTAAATAAAACATTGAGGGCTGCTGCCGTATCAGATAAACCTGTCGATTCTGCATACATGTCATTTGATTACATTGTTAAGAGAGGATTGCGGAAACCTTTATGGTTTCCTGAGATTGTTTATGATGATGGTACTAAAACATATATAAGGTTACCCGTCGGTGTACTGCAGGGCGAATTGCCAATAGTTACTGGCCCTCGTAATGAAATGTTGAATTATCGTGTGAATGAGGATTTAGTAATCATAGATAAACTCATAGAAAAAATATTCATAATTCATGCAAATCAGAAAATCTCTGTGGAAAAGAAAAGAGGATAGAAGTATGACTGATTTAGATGATCTGATGGCTGCCAGTTTAAATGATTTTGTGGAAGGGGAGGCTGATAAGACATATAAAGAGAACAGTAGTCATTCTTCTGGTAAATCTGTTCATCCATCTTTGAAACATAAAAATATCTCGGGGAAGATCAATAAAAAAATGATTTATATTTCTTTGATCAGCTTCTTTGTAGGTTTAGTCCTTCTATTTCAGATTATTGGTTCGTTTAAAAATGAGGAAGACAAGGTTGATAAGATAGAAGTTGCAAATGATGCTATGTCTCCTGATTTTGGTGATTATCGAAATCGTGTTTTTCAGGATTCAGAATCATCAAAGCCATTAGACCCAATTGATAGAATTGTAAATGAAGGATATAACAGCCCTAATTATAATCCTCAGAAAGCCGGGATTCCATTGTTATCTCAACCGGCGACTATTGCTCCTGAAAATGTATCTACTGAACCAGTTTATGAAAGGTTATCTGAAGAAGAAATCGCAGCAAGAAGATCTTCAATCGTTTATGGGGAATATAATATTGGAAGGCAAACTCCAGCTGAATCTGATTCAGGTTCTTCAGGACCAGGTGATTTTTTTATACCTGATCCTTCTTCTATTCCAATTTCTGATTTACTTGCTTCAGTAGGGAATCCTTCATCGGGGAGTGAATCTGTTAGTGTGATCTCTCCCGGGCAAATTTATGCAGAAGCAAACATGCAGGAAGATAAGAAGGGCTTTTATTCGGAACAGGGAAATGAAACAAATGGGATGTTCTTAAGTGACAATGTACTGTTTTCAGGAACTATAATTCCTCTTGTATTAAGAACCGGAATTAATACAGATCTCCCGGGAGATGTTGAAGGTGTAGTTGATGTTAATGTCTATGACAGTTTAACAGGAAAGAACTTGCTTATTCCCCAGGGAACAAGGTTGATTGCGAATTATAACAGCAATATTTCCTATGGACAGAAAAGGGTTCAGATTGCCTGGACAAAACTGATTCGGCCTGATGGTTTTGTTATGGAGATAGGAAATATGCCTGGTACGGATAAAGCCGGATATGCCGGAGGAAAAGGAGCTGTGGATAACCATATATTTCAGTATCTGCTTACTCTGGGTTTAGTTTCAATGTTTTCTATCTTTGACTATGAAGTAGATTCATTTCTGAATGAAAACGGGAATCCGGCATTAGAGAATTTAGCTGATGCCAATATGTCTGTTATAGATAAATGGGGGGATGAGATGATAAGCCGTACTATGAATATGCAACCAACAATAAAGATTAAACCAGGCACTCTAATGAATGTTTATATAAACACTGAGCTATTTTTACCTGTTTTGGATGGGCATGAGGCGACACAGGTATATCGAAGATTTTAAGATTATATTTCATATATAAGTATATAAAAGTTCTTAATTTATTAAGAATAATATTCCATTTTTAATGAGGAGTTTTTGAAATGAAAAATTTATTCGGCAGGCCAGAATACCTCGGAGCTCTGCTCCGTGGATTTTTATTATCCAGTAGGATTATTGTAATAATAGTTGGAATAACGGGATTTATATCCTGTAGTATGTTCAATCCGTTAATAACTTATTTTACAGAAATCTCTCTTAGTTCTGATTCCGTTTATTTGTCTGTAGGAGAAACACAGGTCATTGAAATAGGAGCGTCTCCAGTTGATGCCGGAGAGGATTTAACATTTACATCATCAGTAAAAGGAGTTGTTGATTATCTTGGTGATAATCAGTCTTTGCTGATAACAGGGAAAACAACTGGAATGTCTGTAATAGATATAAAAGGTAAGAATACTTCCAGAAAGCTTGTTGTTAATGTGACTCCTTCTTCATCTTCCGATGGATCCATATACTTAGCTACTCCATCGACAACTTTTATGTCATTGAGACAATCAGTACTCTCACCACACCTGTACTGCTTATATTTTTATCTTTTTATTTTAAGAAACTGATCAACTCAAAAAGTGTTAAAATTGCAGCAGATATTTTAATAATATTATCGATAATTTTTATTGTAACCATTTTTGTATCACCTATGATTTTTACATACAAAATTGCACCACTATATTCTATCCCGATGATCCTGATATTACTGATAGTCATATTTAACTGTTTCAAATATTATTTTAAACCGGGAGATAGAAAAATCCCTTTTATATGGATTGTAATTCCTGTAATATTTTTATTTATGACAATTCGTGCCGTACTTATCTGGCTTGGATTTGTAAGTATTCAACTACATCTATTGATTGCTCTGATCTTATTGCTTCAGGGTTTTAATTCATTTCTGTTATTTATGAAGACATACAATAAAAATATCCTGTTAATAAAACAAAAAGATGATTTCTTTAATAATTTATCCCATGAATTAAAAACACCTCTTTATGGTCTTAGCGGCTCTATAGATCTTATTTACAACAGTAATGACAAAACAAAATACTTAGAGGAAAATTTGGGAATTATTACTAGTTCTGTAAAAAGACTTGAAGAACAAGTTGAGACTCTTCTAACTTTAAATGAATTTGAAAATATGGATAATGAAATAATCAGAACTTCTATAAATAATGATTCAAATATTCAGAACATTATGATTGTTGATGATGTCAAAGTAAATAGAGATATTATGAGTGAACAGCTTAAATCTATTGTTGAAAATTGCAATATAATATCAGTTGAGAACCCTCATGATGCTTTAGAAATTTTAGAAACTTATGAAATGAATCTAATTTTTTCAGATATTAAAATGCCTGTAATGGATGGATTTGATTTTGTAAGAGAATGTCGGAAAATGAAATTAAATACCCCAATATACTTATTTAGTGCGAATTTAGTTAGAACGAATAAACAAAGAGCACACGATTCAGGAGCCAATGGATTTTTATCAAAACCTATTACTATTAAACAATTAAAACAAATGACTCATTACGTTATACTACATAAAAAGGATAATAATGAAAACACTACAATTAGAGATGAAAGGGATTCTAAAAAACTTTTCCTATATGATATTTTGCGAAGAAACAAAAAAAGGAGCAATTCTTGATCCTGGTTGTTTCTGCTGTACCGGTATATTTAAATACAAAAAAATCATGAGATATATAGTACAGAATAATATTGATCTGAAATATATTATTAACACTCATACTCATTTTGATCATATTGGTGGAAATAGATATTTTAAGAAAGTATCTACGGCTGAGATCTTAAACTATAAAAATGGATTGAGAGAAAATGATATTATAGAAATAGGCAACATTAACTTAAGGGTAATTGAAACGCCTGGCCATTCATCAGATGGAATATGTCTACATACTGAAAACTCTTTATTTACCGGCGATACCCTTTTTGTCGGGGACTCCGGTGCAACAATATCAAAAGATAGTAACCGGCAGGATCTTGGTAAATCACTTAGAAAATTAATTAATTTATTTCCCCCGGAAACAATTGTCTGGCCGGGTCATAATTTCGGGAAAAGTAAAATTTCCACTATTAGAAATGAACAATTATATAACATAAATAGCGATGAATATAATCTTAAATCAGCAGTATTTAATCATTAGATTTTTGCTCCTCTTTTCCTAAAAAGGAGAGATTTCTCTCTCCTTTTCTATTTTTTATTATTTGCTTTGTAATCTGGAATTATACGAAATGTTACGGGATTCAAGGTATTTATCGTAATCAGATTTTCTGTCTATATCATTTATTATAAACACAGTAACATTAAGAGAAGTATAGTGGACCCCATAGTCAAGACATGTATTAATCTTTTTTTAGTTTGAAAACTTTTCCAAAAATACATTTGTTAGTTGTTGCTAACAAGCTTCTCTATAGGCTTCATCGGGAGTTTTTTTATCAAGAGATTCATGAGGTCTTCTCATATTATATTTCTCTATATATTTCCCAATTCCTTCAGCAGCTTCAATAGCAGACCCATATTCTTTCGCGTATATATCTGCATATTTTAATGTCCGCCAAAATCTCTCGATTACAATATTATCTATGGCTCTTCCTTTACCATCCATGCTTATTTTTACACCTCTATTCTCTAAAACGTCTCTGAAAGCTTTACTTGTAAACTGCGCCCCCTGATCTGTGTTGAAAATATCGGGAGTTCCATAAATCCTGATAGCTCTTTCTAGTGCTGAGATACAGAACTCTTTATCCATCGAAGTAGAAATCTCCCAGCTTAGAATTCGACGGCTGTACCAGTCCATTACAGCCACAAGATATACAAATCCGTGTTCAAGGCGAATGTACGTCACGTCAGTGCACCACACCTGATTAGGTCTGTTTATAGTGATATTTCTCAAGAGATATGGATATATCTTGTGCTCACTGCCTTTTCCCGGTTTACTAAGGTTTCTTTTAGGGTAAATAGCCTCAATGCCCATAATCCGCATTAGACGTTGAATCCTCTTTCTATTCACCTTATTAAGTCCTTTAATATTTTTGTTCTCTCTGCGAATTACATCTCTTATTTTTCTGCTCCCATATTCAGGGCTCTCTGTATATATTTCATCGATTATCCTCGTTAACTGAAGATTGAAATCACTCATGGGCTTATCCCTGTAGTAGTATGATGAACGGGCAACACCCAAAAGTTTTAACTGTTTCATTATGCTCAATTTTTTATGTCCTGGATCTACTAATTTCCGCTTTTCCAGGACTCCAACTTTTTTTGGCAGTCCTTGAGAAAATCGAGTTCTACCTGCTGCTCTCCAATTTTCTTAAAGAGAACAGATTCTTTTTCTTCCATATCTGTAATTCTTGTATCTGGTTTCTTGGAAAATACAGTAGAACCGTTTTCCAGAAATTGTTGTTTCCAATTGGATATTTGATTCGGATGAACATCGAACTCAGTCGCTATCTCACTTATCTGACGCTGACCTTTAATTGCTTCTAGCAGTCTGTCGGGTTGATAAACCTTCGTAACGTCGAAAATTAAATAAAATCCCGGTTTGTTAGGCTTTATAGAAATTCTAACCAACTTAATCGGAAAATATAAAATAAAATCAATTTTTCCGTCAATTTTACCCTTTATAGAGTCGTTTTTATCTCTGGAAGCACTCTCCCTACAACATCACAGACAATCGTCTCCCATCGTTCAGTTTGTACAGCCGTTTTAAATTATATGAAAGAGTGACAAGGTCCCATTCCAGACCTGCTTTTTCTTTCCCTCGCAAAGAAAATTGCCTGAATCCCATTACTGTTTTTATGATGCCAAAAACTGGTTCTACCGTTTGTTTTCGAAGTTTATACCTTTCTTTTCCTTCTTTGGTTCTCAGACGATGAATCATTTTTTCTTTTGTGGTTGCATCTTTCGGAGGTGGCGGAGGATCAGCCTTTTCTTCCAAATCGGCAACAGTCCGGTGGTGACCATGCTTTTCAACAGCACAATAGACAATCGGGCCATTTCCATTATCTTCAACTGCAAGTACAGCTTTTTCACTGAAATAACCAGTATCAGAACTGACATCACTTATATTTCGAACTGCAGAATCAACACTATCAGTACACGGCTCAAGCTCAAGTTTGTCATTTGCATGAGCCGTCAAATACTTTCCCAGAATCAACATGCTTCCTTCGGTATCGACAGCTGCCTGGGCATTGTATGACTGCAGGAAGTGGTTGCCGTTTCCTGCTTTCATTATTTGACTTTCTTCATCTGTAAAATTGAACTGCATATTATCAGACGGTGTCTCCCCAGGTGGTTTGGGTTCTCTTCCCCGTGGTTTATTACCACTTTCACGGACTTTATCCCGTTTATTCTTTTTCTCTTCATATTCAGCTCGTTTTTCTTTGTAGATCTCTTCATAACGTTCTTCAATGGCAGCTTTAGCCTTCTCCAATGCCTTCTTTCGATTTTCTCTACGGCTTATTTCATCAGGAATTGTCAGGCCATCGAGAAGTGGCGTGCTGTCTGCCTCCTCTGCTTTCTGTGTTAATTGTTCAATTTCCAGTTCAAGCTGCTTAATTTTCTTTACAGCCCGTTTATAACTCACTGCCGAATGTTTGCTGGCATTGGCTGAAATCTTAGTTCCGTCGACACTGATACCACCGACTTTCTTTAGGTTCCCAATTTCAGAAGCCACCATCAGAACCTTGATAAAAGATTCCTTGAATACATCTCGATTTTTTAAACGGAATGAACATATTGTGTCGTGGTCCGGATGTTTATCTCCACCGCATATATATCGCACTGCCACATCAAAATACGTTGCCTGTTCAATTTCTCTTGAAGAAAATCTTCCTGTAGCATAGCTGTAAATCAGCAGTGTCAGCATCATCGCCGGTGGATACTGGGCGTTTCCACTGCCTCGTGTATTTATAGAAAAACTGCTTAGATCCAGTGTATCTACTGCATCTATTATAAAATGGACCAGGCTGTTTTCGGGTAGCCATTCCCGCAGGTCAGCAGGAAAAAGCATCGGAGTATCTCTGTCAATATTTATAAAATTTGCACTCATGAAGGAATTTTATGCGAGAAATTGAATTCTGGAAATTCTTTTTTTTTAGAAAGGGGTAAAGTCCGACAGACTGCTAGGACAATTTTGAATTTTAACTCTGAACTGAATGATCTTCTCTTTTTACTCAACTTCTTCCTCCATAAACATTAAACAATCAAACTAAAGTTCTTGTCCATATTTATGGGTCCATTATAAAGCATCAAACTCTATTTGCACCTTTGATACAGGTCCTGTTCCAGTAAGTATTATATTGTAAACAATACCGGATACTGTACGGGTAATTACTCCACTAATATTTTCATATTCTTTATTTGTGATGTTGCTAATATTATATCCGGTAAATGTGACTGATAAATTACCTGTCTGATCTATAATAAACGACCATCCGATCCCTGTCCCTGTAAGGATATTACTGTTTAATTCTGAGACGAGTTCGCTATTGTTTGCGGCTGCTGAAATTGAATCAACAGCGATCATTGCATCTTCGATTGGGATTGATGCACCGCCCTTCAATGTCGGATTTTCACAACTCATAAAAATCATCAATAAAATAACACTACATAGTAAAAATGGGATTTTTTTCATAACTACCTCTTTTGGAATATTTTTTTGTCTATCTAAACAATTGATTACAAATCATAATCGATTTAGACTATTAAGTCCAGTTTTAGATTAGATGAAATAGTCTGTTTCGATTGCATAGTTTGCTGATAATGCTTCATACTAGCATGTGTTGCCTTTAGTGGGTAATGTTATAGTTTCCGACAAATTAGACTTTTTAAACTTATAAGTTTTATATTTGTGGACTAATTGGTCGATATCGATTAAGATGGAAAAACAAACAAGGAGAAATGTAATGCTTAAATATGGTGTATGTTACGAAGAAAAAGAGGGCGAAGCTGTATTATCATTTCCGGATCTTCCTGGTCTTTCCAGAAATATGATTATTGGAGAGGATTTACATAAAGCTGCAGAAGATGCCTTAACTGAATATCTTGTTTACTCTATAAAAAATAAGAAAACTATTCCGGCGCCGGTGACTGTCTGTGATCATTTTGTCTTACCCAGTCCAATGGCCGGTTTTGTAGCCTGGTTAAAAATTGAAAGGAATATGCATGGTCTAAAGAAGTTAGAAGTTGCCAAACTTATTGGCGTTCAGCCTCAACGTTATGGTTTGATAGAAAATCTTGATTCAAATCCCACTCTTAACACGATCCTTAAGTTAAAGCGAATATTTAATGATTTTGAGTTATGCATTTAGTTTTTAGGGATATTAAATGAATTATAAACAACATGTTATTTGTAGCTTGGGATTTTGTTCTCTTGTAATTTTAATTATTGAAAGGTTCTCGTTAATTCCCTTAGATCTTGGTGATTATATCAAATATTTTTTAGTTTCTGTTGTTGCTTCTTTCCTGCCTGATTTTGATCATCCAGATGCGCATTTTACTAAAAATATTCCTTTGATACTTATATCGGCAGCGGTACCGGTTCTGTTTCTTCAGTACTTTTTTTCTGATATTGCTCTACGGGGGGTTAACCTATCTCAGCTAGATATTGTTATCTACCTGGCTGGTTTTCTTGGGTTGTTTATTTATATATTTTCAAGGGTTATCCATAAGATATCCGGTCATAGAGGGATTACTCATGCTCCATTTGTATATTTGTTGTTTGCCCTTGTGTCTTTAATATTCTGGTTTATCTCTAATTTAGTTAAAAAAGGGCAGTTTGATTTTTTAATTATACTGTTTTCTCTGGGAAGTGTCATCTTCGGACATATTATTCCAGATGGATTTTCAGGTAGTGGTGTCCCTTTGCTGATACCTTTAACTAAGAAAAAGTTTCATACAATTCCTTTTTCTTTCCGCCCGATTGCAGGCCCGGTTTCATTATTTTCTTCTTTAGTTCTATTTATATACTGTATGGTGACTGTAGTATTTTAGGTCGTGGGTTCATTTTAAAGGGGGCAAGTCTGCCCCTGCCTTCAGCTAACTTTTTCTTCGAAAAAGTGGATCTTCCGTCACCCCTGAGAGTTTGATGTTCTATAGTGAAAGCATTTTTAAGTTAAAGTGGTGTAATACTGTAAGTTGTGTTAATCCGAAATCCTCTGGTTAACGAGGTGGAATTGGTCTCCAAATAAAATATAAGCTTTCAGGCCATACAATGATCCTATATCAAAACAATTCTTCATAAAAGAGGTTATTAATCCCTACGGGATCTGTGTAAGTCTGTAGCTTTATGATGAGAGTTTTTTTATAATAGTTTCTATATTTGAAACGCCGTTTTGTACTTTCCAGTTTGAATCTTACCGTTTTTACAAATTTGAAGGTGCTCCAGTTAATGAGGTTTCAAATTACGAAATTGAAGTCTGGGGAAAATTAGCAGAAAAAGCCAGTCAGGAATTGACAAAAGGACGTGGTATTCGAGCTGTCGGTCGAATAAGACAGGATCGCTGGGAAGATGATAATGGGGAAAGAAGATCCATTATTAAAATAATTGCGGAGCATCTTGAGTTTAAACCTGTTTTTAATCCGGTTTAACCGTAGTCATTTTTTATGCCCCTTATTGGGGCATTTTGTTTTCCATGTAAAGCTGGTTAAACCGATTTTTTGTGAGATAGAAGTGATATTACTTGGAAGCACAAGGACTTGAATCTAGTGTGTTTCTTAAAAATCAAATAGAAAGACTCACAGAAGTATTAAAATACACCAAGGGACATGACCCTCAGACCTAGTGATTAACAGTCACCCGCTCTACCAACTGAGCTACAGGGGAATATAGCAACGATGCTTAATTTATCTCAAGACGCTTTTTATGTCAACTGCGTTGTAGAAATAAGCTTAAAAAAACCGGATCATAAGATCCGGTTAATCTGCAATATTCAATTTAAAGTAAATCAGCTTTTAGTGCATCAACAACATTTGTTTTTTCCCAAGGGAAAATATCTCTACCGAAGTGTCCGTATGCAGCAGTTTCTTTGTAAATAGGTCTCTTCAGATCTAATGTTCTGATAATACCGGCAGGTGTAAGATCGAAATGTTTGCTCACAGCAGCTTCAATCAGCATTTCATCAACTTTAGAAGTACCATATGTGTTTACAAAAATAGATACCGGCTCAGCAACACCGATCGCATAGGCCAATTCCACTTCGCAGGTATCGGACAATCCCGCAGCTACAATATTCTTAGCTATGTATCTGGCCATATAAGCCGCTGATCTATCAACTTTGGAAGGATCTTTTCCGGAAAAGGCTCCACCGCCGTGTGCCGCAGCACCACCGTATGTATCGACAATAATTTTTCTACCGGTTAATCCCGCATCGCCTTCAGGTCCGCCGATTACGAATCGTCCTGTAGGATTGATATGATAAACCGTATCTTTTGTTAATAATTCTGCTGGAAGGCTTTTCTTAACCACTTCTTCGATCAATCCCTCTCTGATAGTCTCATAAGAGACGTTGTCATTATGCTGATGGGAAAGAACTACAGTAGAAATCTGGAAAGGTTTTCCGTCTTTATACTCAACAGTAACCTGACATTTTCCATCGGGTCTTAAGAAGTCCAGAACTTCGCTTTTTCTTACTGTTGCCGCTTTTCTCATTATGGAATGGGAAAACTGAATAGGAGCGGGCATTAATTCCTCTGTATCACGACAGGCGAATCCGAACATCATGCCCTGATCACCGGCACCTTGTTCCTTATGGAGACCCTCTCCTGCAGTTACACCTTGAGATATATCAACAGACTGAGGTTTGATGACTGACATGACAGCGCATGAATGAGCATCGATACCAAATTCAGAATTTGTATAACCAATATCTCTAAGAGTATTTTTTGCTGTTTGTATAATATCTATATAACCTTTTGTTGTTATTTCTCCACCGACAAGTACCATTCCGGTTGATGCAAAAGTTTCACAAGCCACTCTTGAATCGGGATCCTGTTCCAGAGCTTTGTCCAGCACGGCATCGGATATGAGGTCACAAACTTTATCGGGATGTCCTTCTCCAACACTTTCGGAAGTAAATTTATAATTCAGCCTATCTTTCAAGGGGTCCTCCACATTTTATTTATTTGAATTTAAAAGAGAATTTAATAATCTCAACTATATTAGTCAATATAGCAGTCATTTGGGTTTATTGTCCACATTTATAGGCTTCGGAACGTATGATCCAACTATTTTTTTTAACCCAGAGCTGAATTTGACGAAGGCTCACGCCACCGCCTTTTGAAATATTGGGAAGCTCTTCGATATGTGCGATATCATTCAGTTTGAAATCATGGAAAATCGTTTTGTCATCATGACTTTCCAAAATGAGTATCAATCTGTTTTTGTCGTAGGGATGTTTTCTTGGATTGCCTATTATGGGTATGCAATTCTTTTCATAATCTGTTGAACCTTTATATTTGATAATTTCATTCAACTGGGTCGTTGTCAGATACTTCAAATCACTCATGGATGTTACTCCTTATTTTCAATGTAGTTCTTTAACAGATCCTCGCCATTATCTGAAAATTCAATAAAGCTGAGATCCATTATTCCGCTGTTATTCACAATCTCTGCTTTAATTGTAATTATTCCTTCTTCAGTTCTCAATGAGCAACCTTCAAGAATTGTTCCTTTTGCCAGAGGAAAGACGGCATTTGGCTTATCGGGCTTAAATCCCGCACCTGTAGGAGACAAATCGCTTAAAGTACCAGTTGCCAACTGAAAGTTTTCAGGATTCATAAACATAAAATCAATTCGCTCTTCCGGTGTTTCTAAAAGTAGTGGCCTTGTGATGGATAGCTGTGAAGAATAGAATCGTCCAATCAATTCCTCAAGGTGGGTTAAATAATCTTCACTTTCATAATCATCGGAGATGAAAGCATCGATATTTAAATATACGCCTTTGCATACTTCTTCCATGGGGAAATCATCATTTATCAATAGGAAAAACAGGGGATTGAAATCAGTGACATCGTGCTTTAAAAAGCCATTGGCTATTTTCCAGTGTCGAGGATAATCTGTTGAATTAAAAATTACGATCTCCGGTTCTATTTCCTCAAAATTATTCATCCCTTTTAAGGGATTTTTATAATGGATGACCGAAAAGCCTTTCGGCTTAAAATGGTCAGAGATCGTTTTCTTAATATGATCATCATCAGCGATGAGAAGTATTTTCATTATTTAGTCCCAATATTTTTTACTTCATAATTGAATATCTGCCAGATGCCGTCTTGTCTGTGCAGGTAGTAGGTAAAGCTTTTTACCTGAGTATATCCAACCTGGAGGAATTCTTCTCTTACGATAACTGTTGCTTTATCCGCGCTGTATGATGTGTGGAGAATTTCAAAATCCGATGGAATTATTACTATGGATTGATCGGATTGTAGTCTTTCACCTTCCATTTGAGATTTAAAATTCATTAGAAGCAATTGTTGCTCCTCTTCGGTCGATCTTTCAAACTGCCTTTTTATATTACTGTCGTTGAGCATCAACGCCTTAATATCGAGGTAGAGAAAAAATCTTGGCCAGATGCTTTTCTGTCTGGCTTCAAGCATATACATAACGGCCTCATCGGGCGGAATAGGGTTGGCTCTTAAAATCTCTCCTGTTTCATAATCAAGAAATTCAGTAAATTCTTTTTCAGTACTGCTGGGTCTTACTGACAGAGGCAATCTGTTGGATATGAGGCTATAATCTCCCGGATTGTTTAAATTCGTTGTGAACATACCGTCTATGACATACATACCCGGTTTGCTGATGTCGGTGTATTCATCGAGATCAACGATAAAACTGAATTCTTCACCGGGATCCAGCATAATCTCACGATAAAAGGTATTGCTGTTCCTGCTGCTGTTTATGATGAAATCCTCAGAAGGGTCCAGCATTTGGTTATTCATTGTTTTGACATTGAGCTTAATATTAAAGATTTTATTCTCCGAGAGGCTAAAGCTGAATTCTTCAGGGGTGTTGTTTATAATAGAAGCTTTAATCTGAACATTATCCCCTGGGTAATAGATTTTCTTATCAAAGTAGCGTATGCTGAAATCAATTTTGTTATATTCTGCTGCGTAAACATGAAATGTTGAGAGAATAAATGTTATAAGTAACAATTTTCTAAAATACATTTTAACTCCGGCCGGTTATAATTATACTATTTTATCTTCGGTATTTTACAATGATTACATTATTCATAAATGAAATTTCAGACTCACTTAAAAAAAATAAGACCTGGCAGGACCTGCTTCAGCAATATTGCAGCACTTCAGGCAAGCCTTTAAATCTTTCGGGACCGAAAGGACCATACCTGGCGGCAGTGCTGGCAGATTTGTACAAGTATACAAAAGACTCTCTTTTGATCGTCACGCCGACTGAGAGAGATGCCGAGGAACTCCAGGCCGATCTGGATCTCTTTGTCCAGAATACAATCTTATTTCCCTGGTGGGGCACAATGCTTTATAAAGGGGTCTCTGCCCAGGCTTCCATCTTCGGATCCAGAGTTAAAGCGCTATTGGAAATAAGTGAAAATAAGTCGATCGTCATAGCTTCCCAAAAAGCGGCCTTATCCTATCTGCCTCCCAAGGATTATTTATTATCCAATAAAATGATTTTAAAAAAGGGTGATGAATTCGATCCGGTTAACCTTGAACATATCCTGCAGATATATGGATATTCCCGAGTCCCACGGGTAACGGTCCAGGGAGAGTTCGCCCTGAGGGGAGAAGTTCTCGATATCTTCATGCCCGGTATGAGTGAAGCAGTTAGAATCGTATTTGATTTTGATGAGATTGAAGAGATTAAATCTTTTGATCCAATCAGCCAAAGCAGTACTTCTGCCCATGAACAGATTACAATGTACCCGGTTAAAGAGGTTTTATGGACTGATGATAGGATAGAGACTCTTGAAAGAAAACTTGAAGAGATCTCCTCGGGGAAAATAGGTGAAGTGGATTATGCCCCAATATTGGAAACTTTGAAGACCAGTCGTGAAATTCGTGGTGAGGAACTCTTTTTTCCTTTGAGTTTTGAAAAGCCATCGACACTTATCGATTATGTCTCTGAAAAATCAGCTCTATTTCTTGCCTATAAAGAAAGGCTGGAATCTTCTTATGATGTTCTGTTAAAAGAATATAAGGAACTTTATGTAGAAGCACTCAGACAGAATTTTTCCGTCCCCTCTCCTGAATATATATTATCTGATGAGAGCGTTTTTACAAAAGGCAAACAGATCAACCTTCATTCTTTAAAACAGGACAGGCACAAAGATGAAGTCCTTTACGAAATGGAGTGTGATCCTGGTCGGTCCTTCTTTGGAAATATAAGCTATTTAAAAGAGGAGCTGGATCTCTATAATCAGGATGATTATTCTGTATTTGTATTTGCCGAATCAGATTCTCAATCAGAAAGAATCAAATATATGCTGAACGGTTTTGATGTCCAGGTCATTCCCGAAAGTATCTCTTCTGGGTTTTCTCTCCCTCATAAAAAGATTGTTGTCATTCAGGAAAATGAGATTTTTGGGAGACGGAAACGGGTTCCCTCTTCAGTCAAAAGAGTGAAAAGCGCCGTAATCGATTCATTTATTGAATTGAATCCCGGTGATCTTGTTGTACATGTCAATTATGGAATCGGGCGCTTTAACGGAATTGAAAGAATCAAAGCAGCCGGCAATGAGCGTGATTACATCTCTATTGAATATGCCGGAGAAGACTCCATATTCGTACCAATTGAACAGGTCAACCTCGTACAGCGTTATATCGGTAATGAAGGTCGTGCCGCACGTTTGGATAAAATCGGTGGAAAATCCTGGGATGTGAAAAAGAACAAAGTTAGAAAATCAGTAGAAGATCTGGCCGATATGCTTGTTAAATTATATGCCAGAAGACAGCAGGCTAAGGGATTTGCTTTTGCCGAAGATAATGATTTTCAAGTAGCCTTCGAAGCTTCATTTCCCTATCAGGAAACCGAAGATCAGCTCATCAGCATCGACGAAGTCAAAAAAGATATGGAAGAACCCAAACCTATGGATCGGCTCATTTGTGGAGATGTGGGTTACGGGAAGACAGAAGTTGCTATGAGAGCGGCCTTTAAAGCCGTTATGGGTGGCCGACAGGTTGCTCTGCTTTGTCCTACCACCATATTGGCAGAACAACACTATGAAAACTTTTGCGACCGTTTTAAGCGATTTCCCATCGAAGTGGGACATCTTTCCAGGTTTGTGACGAGAAAAGACCAGAAGAAAGTTCTTGAAGAACTGGCTTCCGGAAGCTGTGATATCGTCATCGGTACCCACAGGATACTATCCAAAGATGTTCAGTTTAAAAATATGGGGCTGATGATTATAGATGAAGAGCAGAGATTCGGTGTTAAGGACAAAGAAAAGCTGAAGGGTCTCAAAGCTTCTATTGATTGTCTGGCAATGTCAGCGACACCTATACCCCGAACGCTGCATATGTCTCTGCTTAAAATCAGGGATATGTCGGTTTTAAAAACTGCACCCTATAACAGGCAGCCTATTGAAACCTTTATTCAGGAATACAATCCCGATACCATTGCCGGGGCTATTCGACGGGAAGTCGAAAGGGGAGGACAGGTCTTTTTTCTTCACAATAGAGTGGAGAGTCTGGACAGCGTTCAATTGTTTCTGCAGGAACTGGTTCCAGAAGTCTTTATAGAAACAGCTCACGGAAAAATGACAGGTCCGGAACTAGAAGATGTTATGCATAGATTCATACACGGCGCTTTTCAGGTATTGGTAGCGACAACGATTATTGAGAACGGGATAGATATACCCAATGTAAATACGATCATAATCGACAGAGCTGATAATTATGGAATCTCGCAATTGTATCAATTGCGCGGAAGAGTAGGTCGTTCAGGAAAACTGGCTTATGCCTATATGTTTTATCCCGAGCAAAAAGCTTTATCCGAATTGGCAATGAAACGATTGCAGGCTATTTCCGACTTTACTGAACTGGGTTCGGGATTCAAGATTGCCATGAAAGATATGGAAGTCCGTGGTGCGGGAAATCTGCTGGGTAGAGAACAGTCCGGTGAAATTGTTTCCGTCGGATTTGACATGTACCTCAGGCTTCTGGAGGAAGCCGTTGCTGAAAGAACCGATGACGAGAACAAAGATGAAGCTCCGGAAGTTTATCTGGAATTGGATTATACCGGTTTCATTCCCGACACATACATTAAAGATCCAACTGAAAAAATGGAAGTTTACAAGAAGATTGCCTCCGTTATGTCTGAAGATGATCTCGATAGAGTTCATGCCGAGCTTCATGATCGATTCGGACCTCTACCCGATGAAGTTCAAAGCCTCTTGTCTCTGGCTGAGATCAGAATCATTTGTAGAAAACTCTGGATTGCCTCTTTGAAAGAGCGCAAGGGAATCGTTTCAGTAGAGTTTGGAAAGATAGCTAAACTCTCTATAGATAAGCTGATGAGGATGACCAGTAAAAGTGGTGGATTGGTTAAATTTAATCCGCTAAGTCAGGCGGGAATTCTTATTGAGACGGGAAAGATAGGATTAAAAGAAAAGTCTGAGTTTCTTAGAGAAAAGCTCTCCACTTTAATTTAAAACAGGTTATCGGTGGAGAGGTAGAAGTATATCTTTATATCTTCCGATGGCTTAAATGGCGTGCCGTCATTATAAATACGAAAGTTTATTCCAGCACCGGCTGGAACAGCTCCGTAATTATAACCCAATGTTCCCATTAATTTCAAACCGGCATAATATTCATTCCTGACAGAACCCTCTTCAAAGGTAAAATGGTTCATGCCTTCAAAGTGTATGGATGCGGCAATATTCTGAATATTGAAACCCAAAGGAAATCCCCAATCCAATAATGCTAGTGGCATCAGGTATTCGAGAGAATAATACAGGGAAAAATCAGAAATCAGGGTCGATGGTGACCAACCTCTTGCATTCACTGCAGAGGAAGACGCGTGATTATTGTGGTATGCCCCCTCCCAGAGAGGCTTCAAATTGAAACCTTCAGGTCCTAATGGAATAGAAATAGAACCGGATTCTTTAATTATATAAGAAGTTTTTGTTGCAGAGAAAACTGGTAGCAATAGAGAAAAACCTAATTGATTATAAATGGCCAGATCACCGAAATACGCCTTTCTAGGGTAATTTATATCATATCCGTTGAAAATGATTCCAGTGGATCCAATCAGGTAGTTATCGCTATTCATTGAAAATGAATCAGCAATTGTAAAGGAAGATAAATCTATCAGTTCCAGTATGTGTTTGAATGAGAAATACGTTTGTAATACATTCCTCCAGTTGAATGTGCTCTTCTCATAAAGTGGAACAATTAAGCTGACAGTTTGTTCAGTTTGCTGTTTCCAGTAATAATTGAATCCGTCATAAAGCTCATTATAAGATTGAGAAATATTATACAAAAGACTCGTTCTACCCAGTTTTTGATTGTAGTCAAATGATCCATGTATCTGATTTAAACCTGGAAGATAATTGAATTCAAAGGTATATTTCCCTGTCTGGGCATAGGATCCTGCAAAGATGGCAAATCCCAGGCCCCACTGTGTTCCCTTAGTTGAACTCATTTTCAAATCCGGTTTTGGCAACCACAAATAGGGGAATGTCCAGTCTATATAAGTCGTTTTCTCAAAATTATCAATATCCTTAATTGGAATTGTTTCAGATGACTCTTGAAAGCTAAAAATTGTCTCCTTTGTGAGTTTCGCCTTTCGTAATTCATACCCCTTTGTTCTATAGCTGCTGTAGATAATATTATCGGAATCGATAAAGGCATCGGCTATTCCCACTTGATCTTTGAAAAGCAAAGACATCTCTAACTTCTCTATATCAAATGAAAAGAGGGAAAGATCATTATCACGATCAGAAATAAAGGACAGCTGGTTTTCATCAATAAATCTGGGATAATACTCACTAAACATATCAATGGTAATTAGAGGCCTTGCCGAGTCAGGATTATTCCTTTCCATAATATAGATATCCTGATAACCATGATCATTGACGATAAATGCGATCTTATCAGATGTCGGTGAGAATGCCGGATTCATAATATTTGTCTGTTCTCTGGAATAAAGATCGGTAATGCGTCCCGTTTCCGAATCGATAGATACTAATTTGGAGTATGATCCCATTCTTTGAACGGCAACAATACTATTTCCATCTATTGATATTGCCGGTTGAAAAAGTGACTGATTCTCAACCAGCAGATGAGTTTTGCTGTTTTTATGTAAATAGAGATTGGATATGAGTGAATAGCCGTAACTGTGGTAATTGCTATAGGATCCGCTGGTAAACACAATTGAGTTACCTGATTTGTCGGCATTGAAAGAACTCCCATCCATTAATAAAGCTTCAACAATTATTTCTTCATCGCCAGTTTCATCGTCAAATAATACTATGGCCGGTTTTTTTTCATGATCAGTTCTGTATGCTAATATTCCCTTATCTGTTTTAACGGGATGTGTCCAGTTGCTATATGAATCAGAACTAATAGTATTGGATGGAAAGCTTTTTAGAATATCCTGATCAGTTGAATAGGATGCCATTTCAATTTTTTTTAATTCTTCAAATATTTCTCTAGTGGTTTTTCCGGTTTCTTCTTTTATAGAAGCGAAAGGTCCAAAAAATGGAAACTTGACATATCTATTGTAAATCCGTTGGAATATATCCTCTCCGTAGGAGTCTATAAGATATTTAATCAATATATATCCGCCGGAATAGATCCTGTTATAGGGGGGGAAGTCCGAGCTGTAAGCCAATTGGTAAATATTGAAATACTGTTCCTCAATCGCTGCAGCTTTGGTAAAGGCTTCAAAATATTTATTTCTGCCTCTCCCACCGCTTGTGTACTTAGATTCCAGGAATACGGCAATTCCCTCAATCATCCAGGCGGGGAGGAAAGCTCCATTTACTGCAGCGAGATCTTTTCCAAAGATATAACTTAATCCTCCGAAAATTCCCTTTTGATTTTCAAGGCCTACATAATGGACCATTTCATGTAATAATAATTCATATAACCATGATGCGCTTTTTGTTGAGTTTTCACTATTCAAAGGATATACCGGGTAGAGATTAATCGAGCCTGGGATAGGATAAAACATTCCATTGGGGCTATCAATTCTGCTGTTTATATAAATAGTGATCTTAGAGGGATAGTAATCGAAAAAATCTGTAACTATAGAATATATTTCTTCGCTGTACCCAGCCAGTTCATATGCTGTATTTTCATCATAATCTTCAAAAATGAATGTATGATGCTCAGTCGATATCTTTTTCCAACCGATAAAACCATCACTCCAGGAATTTACCGGTAATAATATAATAAAAATTAAAAGAATTCGCTTCATTTGTAATATTTTTCTACATATAGATATAAAAATTAACAAAATAAATGGAAAATTTGCAATTTTTATTAAAAAAGTAGTTCCTTTTTTTCTATTTTTTGATACATTGAATATTATCGTTGATTGAAATAAAATTAGCAAATGAGTGAAAAACGACTTATTAAAAGCTATGTGCTTCGTGCCGGACGAATGAGTAACGGACAGAGAGCGGCATATGAACAATTGAAAGATGTCCATTGCCTGAAATACGAAGATAAAAAAATCGACTATAAAAGGATTTTCCTCGATCTAAACAAGTACTTTCTAGAAATCGGATTCGGTATGGGTGATGTAACTCATGCCATTGCTGAAGTAAACCCGCAAAATGCTTATATCGGAATAGAGGTCCTTTCTCCCGGAGTCGGGAAACTGCTAAGTGAAATTGGAAAAAAAGGGCTTAGAAACCTCAAGGCCATTGAGCATGACGCCGTTGAAGTTTTGACCAATATGATCCCCGATGAAAGTCTTGATGGTATCCATATTTTTTTTCCAGATCCCTGGCAGAAAAAGAAACATAAAAAAAGAAGGCTGATACAGCCTGATTTTACCAAATTATTAACTAATAAAATTAAACCCGGTGGGTATTTATATGCCGTTTCCGATTGGGAAGATTATGCTGAGCAGATAATTGATGTCTTCAGTAGAGAGGAAACACTTAAAAATAAATATAAACATTGGGCAGATCCCCAACCTTGGAGAACAGAAACAAAGTTCGAAAGAAAGGGAATAAAGAAAAACCATCAGATAAGAGAGGTTTTTTTTTATTAAAAAATAGCAGGAGCATAATATCTATGAGCAATCGTTTTGATCTTAAACACTTAAATGAGTATACGGATTTAGTAAATAACAATAGCAAAATCCCATTGGACTTATATGAAAAATACAATGTCAAACGAGGTCTCAGAAACAGGGATGGAACCGGTGTTTTAGTCGGATTGACCGAAATCGGAGATGTTCACGGTTATATTATGGAAGAAGGGGATAAAATACCTGTTAAAGGCCGTTTGCGGTACAGAGGCTATAATGTCCAGGATATTGTAAAGGGTTTCCAAAACTGCGGTCGACATGGGTTCGAGGAAACGGCTTTTCTCCTGCTTTTGGGGGATATTCCCAAAAAGCAGGATCTAGATGATTTTTATGAAGATCTCGGAAAACGACGTCAACTCCCGGACAGTTTCGCTGAAGATATGATTCTCAAGGCGCCCAGCAGTAATATTATGAATAAATTGGCCAGAAGTATTTTGGCTCTATATAGTTTTGATGAAAAAGCTGAAGATAACTCCATACCTAATGTTCTTTTACAGAGTATGGATTTAATAGCACAATTTCCAACTATTGTGGCCTATGCTTTTCAGGCAAAACAACACTATTTTAATGGAAAAAGCCTCTATATTCATACTCCCATTCCGGCATTGAGTACTGCGGAAAACCTCTTATTAATGATTAGGCCCGATAAAAAATTCACTACTTTGGAAGCGGAAGTTCTGGACCTGGCCCTTGTTCTTCACGCAGAACACGGTGGTGGTAATAACTCAGCATTTTCTACACATGTCGTCTCTTCATCCGGTACGGATACTTATTCGGCTATGGCAGCAGCTGTCGGCTCTTTAAAAGGACCGTTACATGGCGGTGCCGCAATAAGAGTCAGAGGAATGATGGAAGATCTCATGGAAGAGGTTAAAGACTGGACTGATGAAGAAGAAGTTACGCAATATTTAACAGCAACTTTGAGAAAAGAGAAATATGATAGGAGAGGGCTGATATACGGTATGGGACATGCTGTTTATACCATTTCAGATCCAAGAGCTGTACTCTTAAAAGCTCGTGCCGGAGATCTTTCCCGCGAAGCTGGAAGATCGGAAGAGTATGATCTATATTGTATGGTCGAGAGATTGAGCCAGAAAATCTTTGATGAAATAAAAAATAATGGTAAAAGAATCTGTGCTAATGTGGACTTTTACTCCGGATTTGTCTATTCCATGCTCAATATTCCCAATGAATTGTACACACCTATATTTGCGGTTTCACGTATAACTGGATGGTGTGCTCATAGGATTGAAGAAATTGTCAGCGGTGGTAGAATTATACGCCCCGCTTATAAGAATGTCAGTTTGAAAAAGAATTATCTAGCCCTGACTGAAAGATAGAATTATTCCCTTAGGGACAAAACATTGTAAACGGTTATGGGTTCTGTTAAACCACGTACACTAACAGGACCTATTTCCTTTACCTCTACAGTATCTTTGACTTTTTCATAGGTTTCGCTGCTGATTAAAATCTCAGTATTAAACCTTTTATTTAGGTTTTCAATTCGAGAAGCAAGATTTACAGTTTCGCCGATTACGGTATATTCCTTTCTCTGTTCAGATCCGATATTTCCAGCCAGACTCATCCCTGTATGAATGCCAATCCCTATTTGCAGTTGCTCCCTTCCTTCAATTAATAATTCGGCATTGAGACTTTTAAGTTTTTCCTTCATCCCTATTGCAGCCTTAACGGCATTAAAATAATGATTTGGTTCTTTCAGGGGAATCCTGAAAACAGCCAGCATGGCATCTCCGATGAATTTGTTAGTAATACCATTATTATCAATAACTTCATCAACCATTTCGGTGAAAAATTTATTGAGAAGATAGACAACCTCTTCAGGAGAGATCCTCCGGGACAGTTCTGTGAAATTTCTTATGTCTATAAACAAGACCGAACATTCTTTTAATACTCCTCCTAATTCCAGACGGCCGCTAAGTAATTCATCTCTGACTTTTTCATCAACATACTGTCCAAAGGTATCTTTTATAAAAGTTGTTTCTGTCTCTGATAATAAAGATCTATTGAGAAGAGATTTGAAACGTGCAGAGGAATAACTGACCAGAAATCCTACTGATAGTAGAATTGAGACAAATAATACATAGACGTCGTAAGAAATTGCTTCTGTTTGAAAGGTCTCAAGATTACTAAGATTCGTCTCTGTAAAAAACACCACGTAAAAGAAAATAATTGAATATTCCAATATGGCCAGTAGACTTGTTATGATCGGCATTCTTGGACGCCTGTAGAATCCGGACATTACAATTATTATGAAGTATGTGAGAAACGTAGAGGTTCGTAATGTATGTACCCACCCTGAAAAAAGGGAATAACTGACAAGTACGGATGAAATGATTGTAATGCTTACAAATACAGTTGAATACTTAAAAGTACCTTTATAGTTATTTTTCTTTAAATTATAAAAAATGATTATATTGTAAATCGCAAATACAGAAACCCCTATCAGGTTGACGATAAAATTGATTTGGAAACCATTTCCAGGAAAAACAATAACAGCATTGGTTATTGTAATAATTATCATTACAAACGACAAAATCAGATTAATTTTGTTGATATGGATTTCACCTTTTATCTCTTCTCTATACCATAGATCATCTATTTTTATAGTAATTTTATCTGAGTTTCTTTTTAAATCGAACATACTTTCATTTTAGTATAAATTAGGTTAATTAATCAGTATCAGGTGGGATATTTTGAATTCTGAATCCTCGATTCTACTGTGCATTTCTTTAATCGTAAAAAAACCCCGGTAAAATTACCGGGGTAGTGAACCTCAATAGTTATTATTCTGCAGGTTTTGAAGCTTTGATAATATCCTGTGCATTTTTACCTGAAACAGGATCATAATGACTGAATTCAACTTCAAATGCTCCCGTACCCGATGTGATGGATCTTAAATCAATAGAATATCTCATCAATTCACCTTGAGGAACTTGAGCTTTAATAGCCTGAATGCTTCCACCGATACTGTCCTGATCAGTAACTCTTCCCCTTTTAGTTGAAAGGTCGGAGAGAACATCTCCCAGATACTGATCGTTAACTAAAACTGTAAGGTTCATAACAGGTTCCAGCAATGTAGGCTTACATTTTTCAAATGCAGTTTTAAGAGCGTGTTTTCCGGCAAGTTTAAATGCCATTTCGGAAGAGTCTACATCGTGCTCTTTACCGTCATAAACGGTAACGCCGACATCAACCATTGGATATCCGGCCAGGAAACCTTCATCCATTGCTTCTCTTAATCCTTTTTCGATTCCCGGCATATATCCCTTACTAATCGCTCCACCTTTGATCTCATTGGCCATAGAGAAGTATTCCCCTCTTGGAAGAGGTTTCACTCTAATGGCAACTCGACCGTATTGCCCATGTCCACCGGACTGTTTCTTATGTGTGTATTCAGCTTCGGAAGATTTAGTGATGGTTTCTCTGTATGGAACTCTCGGTACTTTTCTGCTTACATTGATTTTGTAGTTCTTTAAAATTTTATCAAGAATGATGGAAATGTGTTGTTCTCCCATTCCGGAGATAACAGTTTCTTTCGTTTCATCATTGTACA
This sequence comes from Maea johnstoni, assembly GCA_963942565.1. Lineage (NCBI taxonomy): Eukaryota > Metazoa > Annelida > Polychaeta > Spionida > Magelonidae > Maea > Maea johnstoni. The sequence continues at coordinate 311,220 of CAWWDR010000962.1, read as the reverse complement.
TAATTGTAAATGTCAGATCTTCTTCGGCCACCTTGTGCAATAACTGGGAAAGCTTATCTTCATCTTTCTGGTTTTCAGCTGTAATTGCCAGGGAATGTACTGGGTTAGGCAATTTCAATTGTTGAAAATGAATGACATTGCTAGGCAGACATAGAGTATCATTAGTTCTGAAATTATCTTTTTTCGTAATGATTCCAATATCTCCGGCACATAATTCCTGGACTTCTTTCAGATCTTTTCCCTGAGCAACGAATAGTTTACCGATCTTTTCTTTTTTCTCTTCTCTTGGGAGATAGACTTCCATATTTTGAGTAACTGTTCCTGTTATCACTTTGATAAAGGACATCTTTCCGGAAAATTTATCTATTGATGTTTTGAAAACCAGACCGGAAAAATCAGCATTTTTATCAACCATTACTGATTTTTCACCGGATATACAAGGTTCTTCAACTCTTCCCGGAGCCGGTGCATCGTAAATGATAAAATTCATAAGAGGAGTTATTCCTGAATTTTCAAGAGCACTTCCGCAGAACATCGGTGTAAACCTATTGTCAAACAGACCTTCTCTCAGACCTTTAATTGCATCGTCTAATGATAATGTTCCTTCATCAAAGTATCGCTCGGTCAGTTCATCATCACCTTCAGCAGCCATTTCAATCATTTTTAGATGATATTCATCAGCTATTTCTTTATATTCATCAGGTATGTCTACAGCATTTTCCTCTTTTCCATCACCTGATTTGAGGTAGGCTTTCATTGTTAGAAGGTTTATAACGCCTTGATACTCTTCAGCCTGACCCATAGGTATAGTTATTGGAATTGCCGTTCTACCAATATCTTCAATTTCTTGTACAACTTTATAGAAATCGGCTCTGGTCTTTTCCATTTTGTTAACGAAAACGATCCTCGGCATATCTCTATCATCTAATCTTCTTCTTAATTTAACAGTTTCGATTTGAATTCCCGATCGGGCACCGATAAGAACTACAGCAGCTTCAGAAGCACGAAAGGAGGAAACAACTTCTCCTACAAAATCTGAAGATCCCGGTGTATCAAAGATATTAATCTTTGTATCTTTCCACATGACATTTGAAAGCGTGGAATGGATTGATATTTTTCTTTCAATCTCTTCTTCTGTATGATCGCTTACTGTGCGGCCCGAATCGACAGTTTCAGCTTTGTTGATAATCTTTCCGTTGTAGAGAATCTGTTCTACAAAGGTAGTTTTACCCGTCTCTCCATGTCCGCAAATTGCAATGTTTCGGATACTATTGGTGGTTAGTGCCATCCTATGTTCCTCCCTTAATCTATGTAATCTTTTAACAATGTTAGACCCGTACTATTCATTAGTCAAATTAAAAAAAGGAAGCGGCTATTGACAGTATATTTTTTTCCAGGTTATTATCTCGGATTTCTTTTCTTATTTGATGCTGGAGAAAGAGTTAGTTATTTGCGACCTAATGATTGTGTGAAGAAAAAAAATGCTCCTTATTCAGGAGCATTGTATGATAATCGGGATATTATCCCTCTTTTTGGGCGAAGTGGGAGAATTCCATTGCAAAAGTTCCCCTGCCTTGTGTCTGACTTCTCAATGCCGTTGTGTATCCAAACATTTTTACTAATGGAGCCTGGGATATAACCAGTTCAAAGGCTGGTCTGGACTCTATACTGCTCACCAGACCTCCACGTTGAGTCAGCGAGCTGATTACATCACCAACATAATCTGCAGGGCACATAATGTCCACATTCATTACAGGTTCAAGTAATATGGGAGATGCTAATCTACAGGCATTGTCAAAACCTAATGATGCGACAGTCTGAAAAGCCAGTTCACTAGCTGTCAGATCACTATAAACGGCATCAATTAATGTCACACCTATATCTATTGTCTGATATCCCATCAATGTTCCCGAGTTCATAGAAGACAAAATACCTGCTTCAACCGATTTTTGAAATTCTTCCGGTAGAAGGGTTTTCTTAACTTCGCTGGTGAACTGATTTCCCGAACCACGTTCAACCGGATCGATTCGAAATGTAATTTCGGCAGAATGCTCTTTGCCTCCCAGAACCTTACTGAATGATTCTGTATGAGTAATGCTTTCTGATATTGATTCTCTATAAGTTACCTGCGGTTTACCTATATTGGCAGCCACTTTGTACTCGTTCAATACTCTCGTAACCAGTACATCGAGGTGAAGCTCACCCATGCCGGATATAATTAACTGACCGGTTTCTTCATTTTCTTTAGCTGTGAACGTGGGATCTTCCATTTTCAGATTGTCCAGAGCCGATTTCAATTTGCTCTGGTCGCTGACGGTCTTCGGTTCAATGGCGACGGATATGACCGGATCGGGAAAGTCCATTTTCTCAAGTAGAACCGGGAATCCCTCAGAACCGATTGTATCTCCCGTCTGGGCATTTTTGAGTCCGATGATGACAGCAATATCTCCAGCATCAACAGAAGATATCTGCTCATGATGATTAGAATGCATTCGCAGCAATCTGTTAACACGTTCTCTTTTTTTCTTATTGACGTTCATTACGGCGGTTCCGGACTTTAACACACCGGAATAGATCCTGATGAAGCAAAGAGGACCGGCTTCCTTATCCTGCTGGATTTTAAAAACCAAACCGGCGAGAGGTCCATTGACATCTCTTTCAATTTCAATGTCGGTATCTTTTTTTGTATGATGACATTTCACAGCTGGAAGGTCATCGGGAGCAGGCAAATAGGAAATAACCGCATCTAATACAGGTTGCACACCTTTGTTTTTTAATGATGATCCTGTTAATACGGGAACAATATTCCTGTTAATTGTTTCCTGGCGAATAACCTTTTCCAAAAGATCGAGAGGAACGTCCTCTCCTTCCAGAAATAATTCAGTGATTTCATCGGAATAGGCCGAAATTGAATCGATCATTTTCTCACGCCATTCTTCTGCCAGCTCTAATCTCTCGGAAGCAATTTCGCTTATTGTAAACGTTTCTCCCGAATCTTCCTGATTCCATCTGATCTCTTTCATATTCAGGAGGTCAATATTTCCCTCATATTCAGTTTCAGCACCAATCGGGAGTGTTAATGGAACAGCATTGGCTTTAAGCTTTTCTCTCAGTTCTTTAATAACTTCGAAAAAATCTGCTCCTGTTCTATCCATTTTATTTATATAGGCAATTCTCGGTACTTCATATTTATCTGCCTGATGCCATACAGTTTCAGACTGAGGTTCAACACCTCCAACTGCACAAAATACAGCGATGGCTCCATCGAGTACTCGAAGTGATCTCTCTACTTCAGCTGTAAAGTCTACATGTCCGGGAGTATCTATTATATTGATCTGGAGGTCTTTCCAGTAACATGTGGTTGCGGCAGAAACAATTGTTATTCCTCTATTCTGCTCCTGTTCCATCCAGTCCATGGTTGCATTTCCATTATCAACCTCTCCAATACGATGGCTTTTCCCTGTGTAATAAAGGATTCTTTCAGTTGTTGTAGTTTTACCGGCATCAATATGAGCCATAATCCCGATATTTCGCATGTTTTTTTGTGACATTTTAGATTCTCCTGTAAACCAGAATGAATATAGCAAAAAAAACTGTATAATTCAATGTCTTCCTACCATGATTTTCTCTTCAATAATAAGCATGGGAAACTCATGGTGAGTTTAAGGGTAAATCAAATTTTCAATTTTTCTGAAATACTTTCATTTAACTACTTGTCAAAATGTCTGCAATAAGGAAAAATACACATTCTGTAGTGTCTTCTTCTTGATGGGGCGCTATATGTGGTATATTCTTTTCGAAAGTATTTTTACTTTTATGCCGATGTTTTTACTAATCACAGGAGATTAAATTATGTCAGATTATAATTGGATGCAGAAATTGAGCAAAGAGATATTTGAAAACAAATATATGCTTAATGGAGAAACTGGTCCCGAAGAAGTTTTTAAAAAAATCAGTGAGGAAATTTCCTCAGTTGAAAATATAGATATCAAAAAAAATGTAGAGAAGGAATTTTTCGATGCGCTATCCAGCGGGAAATTGATTCCAGCCGGAAGAATTCTGGCTAATGCCAGACCGGACAGCGATATGAAGAACTACAATAATTGCTTCACTATCGACATTGACGATTCAATGGAAGGGATTTATGAATCTCTGAAAGAGGACGCGCTCATCAGCAAAATGGGGGGAGGAGTCGGCTTTGATATTTCCAATCTTCGCCCTAAAGGGGAAGTTCTTTCAGGCGGAGGTGAATCATCCGGTGTTATCTCTTTTCTTAAAATCTTTGATCAGTCTGCAAAGACAATTATGACGGGAGGACACAGAAGATCGGCTCATATAGCATTGCTCGATGTGTCCCACCCCGATATTGAAGAATTTATAACGATCAAGCAGGGTGAAAAAAACGGCGAACTGACTCAGTTCAATATTTCTGTCAAAATTACAGATAAATTTATTAAAGCCGTAGAAAATAATGAAGACTGGGATCTGACTTTTAAAGGCAAGGTCTACAAAACAGTTAAAGCTGAATACTTATATAACATTCTCGCTAAAAATGCCTATACCCACAATGAACCGGGAATATTTAATGCTGATACAGTTTCAAAGTACAATAATGGTTACTGGGCATTCAAAATGGACAGAGTTAATCCCTGCGGCGAATTGGTTATGCCTCCCTATTCACTATGCTGCCTATCTGCCATCAACTTGTCAAAATTCGTAAAAGAACCTTTTACTGATAATGCGGCATTTGATTTTGACGAATATAGAGCGGTTATTAAAACAGCAATTCGATTTTTGGATAATGTACTGGAAACTACTGATTATCCTCTGGATAAAATTAAAGACTTTTCTCGTCAATGGCGTAGGGTAGGACTTGGTTTTACAGGATTAGGCGATGCCATGGCAATGTTGAAAATTGTTTACGGCGATGAGAAATCCATAGAGTTTGCCGGAGAAATTGCAAAAGTTCTCCGCGATGCCTCATATGGCGCATCAGTTGATCTGGCTGTTGAGAAAGGACCGTTCCCGGCCTGTGAAAATGAAAAGCTCGCCGATGCCGAGTTCATAAAAACTCTTCCAAAAGATCTGCAGGATAAAATAAGAAAACACGGAATGAGAAACATTCAGCTCAATACAGTTGCACCTACAGGTACAACATCACTTTCAATCGGGCAGAACTGCTCATCGGGAATTGAACCCATTTTTGCACTTCAGTACGATAGAAAAGTTCGAACGGGCTTGGATGATAATACAGTCTCGGAAACCGTATATGATTATGCCTGGTTATTATATAAAGAGTTATTTGATGAAACTGAAGATGTTCCCGACTTTTTTACTACTACTGCAAAAATCGATGCGTACAAAGCTATTGATGTTCAGGCAGCTGTACAGAAATATATTGATCACAGTATATCAAAAACCCTCAATCTGGCACCTGGTACCGATTTTGAAGAATATAGAAACCTATTCATGTATGCATATAAAAAGGGTTTAAAAGGATTTACAACATTTAATCCCGATGGAAGCATGAAAGGGATTCTCGAATACAGTGAGAAAGCTGAAAAAGAAACACTTATCAGACATTTGGCTCCTACAAGACCAAAAGAACTGCCTTGTGACATTCATCAGATCAGGATTAAAGGACAGAAATATATTGTTGTTGCCGGTATGTACAACGGTAGTCTTTATGAAATATTCGTTATTGATGATCCGGAAGACGTGCTTGATCTATCGAAATTCCCCAATGGATTTGTAAAGAAAACATCTAAGGGAAGATACGACCTCGTAATGGCCAATGGACCCATTGAAACAACCATGAAGAATTTTACGAAAACTTTTGATTCGCCCAACGCTTCACTTGCAAGATTCATTTCCATGGCATTGAGACATGGAACACCGCTACAGTTCGTTATTGATCAGCTCAATAAAGATACAAACTTTGCTGATGGAGAAAGAAGTATCTCCAGAGTATTAAAAAAGTATCTGATTGACGGTGAAGAAGTTATTGCCGGAGAAAAACTCTGTTCCGAGTGTAATGGAAAATTGATATTCAGAGACGGTTGCGTTGTCTGTCAGGAATGCGGATGGAGTAAATGCTCTTAATAAAATAAATTGAAAATTCTACCGCCTGAAAAAATGAATATCATTCAGGCGGTTTTTTATTTATAATGAAATCATAATGAGGAGTTTTTCTATGGATGAAACAATTTTTGATAAAATTCTAAAAGGTGATATCCCTGCTGATGTCGTTTTTGAAGATGATAATATTCTTGCTTTTAAAGATATTAGTCCGCAGGCACCAGTACATGTTCTTGTTATACCTAAAAAGAAAATAGTGAGCTTTAATGATTTACACACGCTATCTCCCACAGAAACAGGGCAATTCTTAAATGGTGTTTCAAAAGTCGCTGTTCAGCTGGGATTGGCTGAAGATGGTTATAGAATCGTTCTGAATTGCGGGTCCAATGGACAACAGACGGTGGAATATTTGCATGCTCACATTTTAGGTGAGAGACAAATGGAGTGGCCTCCCGGCTGATATGCGTTTTATTATTGTCTTGTTCATCTTTGTCTGCCTGAATCCCTTATTGATAAGTGAAGAAACAGATCTCTATCAATTGATTAATGATTACAGAGTTAACAATGGATTACAAAGGCTTATATATGAAGACACTCTGAGAATTACAGCAGAAAAATATACTCAAATACTTATTAGTGATAAGAGAATCAGTCATATAGACAGAGAAGGGGGGAGAGTTCTCAACAGATATAAGGCAATGGGAGGAACGGCAACTAATGCCGGTGAAATCCTGGGGACTTCTACTGAATTGTTACAGATTTTCGAAGCCTGGAAAAACAGTGATTCTCATCGCAAGGTTATTCTTAATCCCAAATGGAAAAGGATTGGTTTGAACTCAGGTGTCACAGGGGAATCTGTAGTATCGGTAGTACTCTTTTCCAATTCATTAATTGATAATATTCACTATGAAGTCTTTCAGAATAAACAAAGGATGAATTTTGACTGGATTTTAGAAAACAGTGAACCTGATTTTCCCGACCATATTAATGCTGAGATAACAGTAGATAAACAGAATCAATTTGATACATATAGTCTCCTTTTCGAAGTAGAAAATTTACCGATTTTGATTCCGGTTTACAATAGAATTGAGGGGAGAAAAGAAATCTCGGATTTTATCTATATTCCCGATATTTTATTAGATGAAACCCATTGACCATAAATTTATCTCATGATATATTCACCTTCGTTGAAAGGGCGTTTAGCTCAGTTGGGAGAGCGCCTGCCTTACAAGCAGGATGTCGGGGGTTCAAGTCCCTCAACGCCCAGAATATTATGTTATGCATAATAGTTGACGGATTTCATTTCAAGTTGGACTTGAAACGGAGTGAGTGCCGAGCAAGTGCAAGGAATCAAACGAGCGTAGGCGGCCTCAAGTCCCTCAACGCCCAAACCGATAATTAACTTATGTCGATTATCGACTACTTGATGATTACTTGTTTTTGACTTCAGGACGAAGTCGCTAAGAAATGAGCCCGTTGTCATGGTCCCTATCGGAAGCAGGGACATAAAAGATAGAGCTTTCGACGCAAGGGCGTTTAGCTCAGTTGGGAGAGAGCGCCTGCCTTACAAGCAGGATGTCGGGGGTTCAAGTCCCTCAACGCCCACTACTATTATGTTTTTACATAATGATGAAATGGATTCGTTACAAGTCGGACTTGAAACGAAATGAGCGCCGAGCAAGTGCGAGGGTTCAAGCGAATGCAGGCGGCTACAAGTCCCTCAACGCCCACTAAAATTATGTTTTGCATAATTGAATGATGATTACTTGTGTTTGACTTCAGGATGAAGCCTAAAGAATGCAAGCCTGTTATCGAAGTCCCTATCTGAAGCAGGGACATAAAAGATAAAGCTTTCGACGCAAGGGCGTTTAGCTCAGTTGGGAGAGCGCCTGCCTTACAAGCAGGATGTCGGGGGTTCAAGTCCCTCAACGCCCACAATAACCAAAGGAATAGCATACTGCTGTTCCTTTTTTATTTATTCGGAGTGATGTAATCCCGAAGGGATGGAATCAATGGATTCAAAGCGGCAAAGCCGCCACTCTACCGAACACGAAATAGAAGGATCTTTGATCATTTTATTTCGTATAATCTTGAGGGACTTGAACCTCAGCGCCCACTTAAATCAATAAAACTTTTCTTATTAAATAAAATCATCCGACTTTTGCATCATGTGAAGAATTTATATACTATATTTATAAAATGAAGAAATATATTCTTATTGTCTTCGCCTCGTTTATGTTCATCATAAATATCTCATCACAGGAAATTAAAGCTTTTACAATAGATTCATGGCCTCCATTTATGTATTCAGAAGATGGAAACATAAAGGGATTAGCTACAGAGATCGTCAGAAAAGTATTTGATCTTGCAGATGTTTCTCTGGAGATTCAAGTCGCTCCCTGGGCCCGTGCCTATAAAAATGCAACAGAGTTAGATGATGCTATGATTTATATGTTATTTAGAACAATTGATCGGGAGTCTCTTTTTCAATGGGTTGGACCGATAATTCCAGCTTACGATATGTATTTCTATAAATTAAAAAACCGAACAGATATATCATTTGATTCTCTAGATGAAGCTAAACAATTTACGATAGGAGTTGTAAGAAATGTTGCCAATCATAATTTTTTATTATCTAAAGGTTTTACAGACGGGGTAAATCTTTCAGGCGTATCAACTCCACAACAAAATATTTAATTGCTGTTATTGGGGCGGATAGATTTAATTATTAATAGTGATTATACGTTACCTCTGCTTCTGGATGACATGAATATATCCTTAGATAAATTTGAAAAAGTCTATACGGTGTTTGAATCGCAAGCGGGCTATATGGGTTTTAACAAAAGCATTTCATTATCTTTGATCAGAAAAATAAGCTTAGCATTTGATGAGTTAAAAAATAATGGAGAAATTGATCGAACAATAAATGAATATATGAGAAGAATTAAAGCAGGAGAATCTATTGAATAACTTTAAATTGATAATATATAATTTTATATATATTCATGATAATTATAAATAGAAAACAACTGGAGAGAATGCATGCCATATAAACTGAAGTGGGGAGAAGATTATGTAATTGCCAGTTTATACGGCCCCCTCACTTATCAGGAGAACAATCAGGCTCATACAGATATATAATGATCCGAGAAGTAACAATCTTAACTATGCAGTTTGGGATCTTTCTGATATATCAAAACAACTTGTTACAAAAGCTGAGATTCAGACACTCGCGCTGATTGACGGTGCTTTTTCTTCTCGCTTGGGAAATCTAAAATTAGCCTTTGTCGCTATCGATGAACCATCAAGACTATTTTGTAGTAATTATGTTATTCAGGCAATACAATACGATGTTAATTGGGAATTCCAAATCTTTAAGACCTTAGAAGAGGCAATTGATTGGGGTGAATCAGATAATAAGTAATAAGCTCAAAAACTCAATTAATCCCCGGCGGATGAAACTTATTAAAAAATACCTCCGGAACCAGAAAGGTTATCGATCCCGGCAAAATCGTAAACTTCAGATTATATTTACCATTAACAGCAGTTTCAACTTTTCTCAAGTCACCATCCATGTGAAAATGAAAAGGTTCATCTCTACTAATCTGACTGCTTTTAACTTCAAAATTCTCAATTATTGGTTTTTTCTTTTTAGCAAAGCGATCGTTGATTCTATTGTGTTGACCCATCCAGAAATATCTTAAGTTCCTCAACATGGTTCCTCTGGTCATTTTATGATACACATAGAGGTTCATGGATCCGCTGTTGCAGACAACATGTGGACATATCTTGAATAGAGCTGCAAAGTAGGGGCGATTCCCCACTTCAATTATTAAAGGATTGCACTCTTTTTCAAGGTGATCGAATTTAATTTCAGCGTTTACACGTGTTCCCTGAAAAATATATCTTCCGAAATATAATTCCAGATTATACTTATCATTATATTTATCAATTTTGCTGAATAGGGCCTTACCTACTGCCGTAAGGTAATTCCACAATCCCGGTTTGATAATGCCCTTTAAAGGACCGACTTTATACTTATCATTATCTCTGATATTCAATATATATGCATCGAAACCAACTCCTGCCAATTGCGTATATTCAGTTTTGCCATCAAAATCGGTCTTGATCAGATCCACATCGATGGAATAATCATTTTCCATACTGTGTATATAAGTTTTCAGTTGCTTGAAAATGCTAAAAGGGACTTCGTAAGAATCTTGAATGCCATTTCCAGAACCCCCTCTTAAGAATCCTATTGATCTCTTAACAGAATCTTCAGGATGTTTTATCTTTAGCTCTGTTAATCTGTTTATGGCTGAATGGGCTGTTCCATCTCCTCCCCAGATCAATATAAAAGGGGTTTTGCTGTAATAATATTCACTTATAGATTCGAGAAAATGCTCATAATTATTAGATTCTATGACATAAAAAAAAGAATATCGTCTTACAATCTTTTTTAGTATTTTAACATATTGCGGGAAGCGTTTTGGATTAATTACTAAATAGCATTTTTTGTTTTCATCGTTTGGCATAATTACAACATAACATAAAACTAATTTTTTTAAATTATAGTAATAAAAAAAAGCCGACTCCATTTGTCGGCTTTAAGGATTAAGTAGAACTTTGGTTATATGTTCAGCACCTAATCTCACATATTTTCACGGCACAGCTGCCGTTTATAGCATTAATTTATATTCCGGTGCATCCGGAATTTCCGTTTTGGCGGTATCAACAATTAAGACCTCCTAAAGGATCAATGTATATTATAAATATAGTACTACTCATATCAGATTTCAACATAAAGTTAAGAAGAATATTATTTTCAATCTCATTGCAATAGGACACTTCATAGGGTATCTTAAATAAAAAATTATTATAGGTGCTTTAATGAAAAAACGGGTTGTTTTTACCGGAGGCGGTACAGGTGGTCATGTATATCCTGCTCTGGCGGTTATTGAGGAAATTGATACTTCAGAATTGGAAATCTTATGGTTGGGATCTTCTAAAGGGATGGAAAGGAAAATAATAGATAACACTGATATTCCATTTTACAGCATTCCCAGTGGTAAACTGCGAAGATACTTTTCAATCCTGAATTTTATTGATATTTTCAAGATAATCGGAGGCTTTTTTTCATCAATTTATATCCTATTGAAATTAAAACCAGCTCTCCTATTTTCTAAAGGTGGATTTGTTACCGTACCTCCTGTTGCAGCAGCTTCTTTATTGGGAATCCCTGTATTTACGCACGATTCTGATATTACACCGGGATTGGCTACTAAAATTAATTCCATTTCTGCTGATAGAGTCCTTGTTTCCAGTGATTTAAGCAAAAAATATTTTTCCGGCAAGATGCAGAATAAAATTTTTGTATCGGGAAATCCTGTTCGAAAAGGTCTGAGTAAGGGAAACGCCTCAAATCTAAATAGTGAAATATCAATTAAAGAAAATAGTCCTGTTTTATTAATAATGGGAGGTAGTTTAGGTGCCGAACAGATTAATAAACTCGTATTTGACAATCTTGAACAGATAACCGAAAAATATTTTGTCATTCATCAGACAGGAGCAAAAAACTTTAAACCTATAACACATAACAATTATTATTCCGTACCTTATTTTAATGATGAATTGGCAGATATCTTCTCTATCAGTACTTTGGTAATAAGCCGGGCCGGGGCAAGTGCTGTCTGGGAGTTTGCGGCAGTTGGACTGCCGTCTATCTTAATTCCCTTAGAGTCAGGTTCCAGAGGAGAACAGGTTAAAAATGCCGAGGACTTTCAGGAACGTGGTTGCTCAGTCATTTTAAGAGGAGATATTTCTTCAGAAACTTTTATAGATACAATTGAAAATATAATAGATAATAAAGAGACATTAAATCAAATGAAAGAAGCAGCCCGGTCAGTCGGGCAAATGAACAGCGCTTCTCTCATATCAGAAATGATAAAAGAGGTAACAAAATGAATTTCTCAACAATTGATATTATTTTTATGATACTTATGGGTGTTATGGCATTTCGAGGTCTTTTTAATGGACTTATAAAAGAATTGTTTTCGTTTGGTGCCTTAATTATCGGTTTATTGGCTTCCATGGCATTTTATAAACCTCTATCGGGATTTTTTGTTGAACAATTTGGTGATCATGCCTGGAATGAGGGATTGGCTTTTTTCATAGTATTCCTGGTCATTTTTGTTGGTTTAAAAATTGCTGAAAGAATTATTTTAAAAATGATGGAAGAAACTGCAGCATTCAGTGTTGATAAAGGACTGGGTTTTGTTTTGGGCTTATTGGAGGGGATCATTATTTGCTCTCTCGTCACATATTTTATTGATCTTCAGACTGTATTTAATCTCGACAAAGTAATATCGGGAAGTTTCTTTGTTCCATTTTTTGTAAAAATCTTTCCATTTCTCGAAAGTACCGGATCTGCAGTTATGAACAGCATAAAGAAATAGGATTTAATTAATGTTTGAAAATCTTCTGGAGCAACCTTCACTAAAAGGGAGATTGATTCACGATATTAAAACTGAATCACTTCCTTCATCTATTCTATTTTTCGGTCCCTCTTATTCAGGGAAAATGACGGCAGCACTTGAACTGGCCAGAACTTTGACATGTGAAACCGATGATGCCTTGTGGAATTGCAATTGCCGTTCATGTAAGAATCACAGATTGATGGAGCACCCCTTTACATTAATTACAGGTGGACGATACTTTTTTGAAGAAATTTCAGCTTCTGCAGATTTGCTGATGATAAAAGACGATCTTGTCTCACGATATATGTTTGTGAGAAATGTTCGAAAACTACTAAAGCGTTTTGATACAGTATTGTGGGAAGGTGATACGGCAAAATTAAAGAAATGCCAGGCGCAACTCACATCTGTTACGGAAAAAATTGATCTGTTCCTGCCGGGAGTGGAACTTCCCGAAGAAAAGAAAAAAAAGAAACTTATGGATACTCTCCTAAGCGACTGCCAGAAGCTCTCTCTGGCTGTTCCCGGATCGACTCCCATAAATCAGATTCGAAAAATTTCCACATGGGCTCATCGTGCCGGTGAGAAAAAAGTCGTCATTTTAGAGAATGCAGACCACATGCAGGAAGGTGCGAGAAACGCCTTATTAAAAATATTGGAAGAGCCTCCTTCTAATCTTCACTTCATTTTAATTACCACCAAACTTGGTGCCATTTTACCGACGATTAAATCTCGTGTAAGGGCTTATGGATTTTCCGGAAGAAATGAAGAGCAGAGTCGGGCAATATTGAAACGGATTTTCAAGGTAGAAAATCAGGAGTTCTCAAGTTTGCGGGAATTCTTTTTATCGCATCATACCCTGGATTATAAACAGCTTAAAAATCAGGCTGAAACATTTATATCTTCAGTAAAAAATAGAAATGCCTTGTTTCAGGACGTTTTTCCTAATAAATTTGATAAAGATATGTTTATTCCCTTTTTGGAAGAGATGACTATTTTACTGAACAGACTTTTAAAGGAATCACTTGTAAGTGGTCTCAATACACAGGTTACAGGCAATCTTTCAAAATGGAATAATAAAATCAGAGACTATTCCATGCGTTTTGAAGTATTGAATCAAAATCATACCTTATTGCTGGAAAGTCTTTTTTATGAAATGAAAGGCTGAATATGAGGAAATTAACAGAAAGGGCAATAAAAGCATTACCCAGACAAAATGCGAACCAGATTAAAGCTATCGTGAACGATCTGGTAGATGGAAATCAAGTATTGGAAACGGTCCTTTCCTCTCTGCCGGCTGGTATTATGGTTGCAGATATTAATTACGATTTACTGTTTATTAATACTCAGGCAAGAAGATTTTTGAAATTAAGCGGAAAAGATTACCTTGAAAAAAAAATCTGGAAAGTTGTTCACGACAAAGAAATTTCCGAGTTTATAGAAACGAATCTACTGTCCCAGGAAAAAATAGAAGAACAGGATTTCAATATCCAGATGGGAGACAAAGTAAAAACCCTTGCATTGAGCATCCTTCCCCTTGTAGACCGGGGAACAATAAAAGGAAGTTTCATTTACCTCGAAGATGTGACGGAGAAGCGTGCTGAATCTCTGCGCTTGAGAAGGGCTGAGAGTCTGGCATCTCTCACAACGTTGGCGGCCGGTGTGGCTCATGAAATTAAAAATCCCCTCGGTTCTATCAGCATCCACATCCAATTAATGCAGAAATGCCTTAATTCAGAGAATGATATCTGCAAAGACGATCTCCTGGATTATTTGAATGTCGTTAACGAGGAAGTTGATCGGCTGAACCAGATCGTTGTAAATTATCTCTTTGCTGTGAGACCAATGGAAACCAATCCCAAATGCAAATGTATTAATGGAATCATTGATGAGCTTATTGATTTCATCCATTATGAACTGGAACAGGATAATATAGAAATTATAAAAAATCTTGGAGATGACCTGCCGGAACTAAAGCTTGATGAAAAACTCATAAAGCAGGCCTTTCTCAATATTATTAAAAATTCTCAGGCTTCCATGTCCGAGGAGGGCGGTATACTGAAAATCAGTACTTACAAGGTAAATGATTCTGTTGTCGTCTCAATTTCCGATTCTGGACCGGGAATACCGGAAGAGATTAAGAATAAAATTTTTGAGCCCTATTTTACAACAAAAGATAGCGGTTCCGGGCTGGGATTGACTCTGGTTTATAAAATAATGAAAGAGCATTCAGCGGAAATCCGATTAAACTCTATAGTAGGCGAAGGTACAGATTTTACATTTATCTTCCCAATACCTCAAAGAGGTCAACGATTGATAGGCTGGGATGGAGAAAAAGTTGAAGTTTAATATTTTAGTTGTAGATGATGAATTAAATATTCGTGTAGGTCTCGGTAAATCTCTTGAGATGGATGGATATAATGTATTCCTTGCAGAAGATGGCAATGAAGCGTTAAAAATCATGCTGAAAGCGGAAATCGATTTAGTTCTATCAGACTTGAGAATGCCCGGTCTATCGGGAGAGGAATTGCTCAAGAAAATAAGCAGTTCCTACCCCACAGTCCCCGTTATCATCTTAACAGGTCACGGAACAGTTGAAAATGCCGTAAATGCCATGCGCGACGGCGCTTATGATTTTATGACAAAACCGGTAAACCTGGACAGATTGTCCCTGCTGGTAAAAAGAGCCCTGTCATCTCGAGAACTTGTTCTCCAGCATCGCGCTTTAAAAGAAGAAGTTGTTAAACTTGAAAAAAAGAGAAATTATTCCAATATTGTTGGCAAGAGCGCTCAAATGCAGAAAATTTTTGAGTTATTGTCTCAAGTGGCGCCATCCAAAGCATCAGTTCTTATTACCGGAGAAAGTGGGGTCGGTAAGGAGCTTGTGGCAGATGCTCTCCATCAACTATCTGCAAGGGCTGAGAACCTATTCGTAAAAGTTCATTGCGCTGCTCTTTCCGAATCACTCCTGGAAAGTGAGTTATTCGGCCATGAAAAAGGCTCCTTTACCGGTGCCGTCGGAATGAAAAAAGGGCGTTTTGAATTAGCCGATAAAGGAACAATCTTTTTAGATGAGATTGGAGAAATCAAACAGTCGGTACAGATAAAAATCCTCAGAGTTCTTCAGGAAAAATCTTTTGAAAGAGTAGGGGGAGAGAAAACTGTTGATACAGATGTTCGTATTGTGGCGGCAACCAATAGAGATCTTAAACAAGAGATCGAAGATGGAAATTTCAGGGAAGATTTGTTTTACCGACTGAATGTAGTCAATATTCACATACCGCCTCTTCGCGAGCGAAGAGAAGATATCCAACTTCTGGCAGCATCCTTTTTAAATGATTTTGCTGAAGAAAATAATAAGTCCATTGAAGGGATCGATCCCAAGGCCGCCATGGCTTTGTATAATTACAGGTGGCCTGGAAATGTCCGTGAATTGAGAAACTGCATCGAAAGTGCTGTTGTCCTCTGTAAAAAACACATTATTTCACTTGAGGATCTTCCTCCGGCGCTTGCAGAAGATTCCGAAGGTAATTATATCAAAATCGGAATGGGAATCAGTCTCGCAGAAGCTGAGAAAATCATTATCCGCAATACTCTGAATCAGGAAAAGGGCAATAAGAGTAAAACCGCCGAGATATTGGGTATCGGAAGAAAGACTCTGCATAGAAAGATTCATGATTACGGATTGGAAGAAGAATTTCTCAGAAAGGACTAAAATTAATAATGGGGAGGTGCTTCATCAGCTCTGAAATCATTTCCCTTATTTTCAATTCGCTCTTCAAGCTGTTCGATTTTCCCTTTCAGTTTTTTTATTTCCATTTTCATCTGAGAGTTGTTTTCATTCTGTTCGATGATTACGCTGTTAAGATCATTAACAAATCCTTCCAGGTAGGAAATCTTGATTTGCAAGTCATAAATATCATTTTCTGTCATAAAGCCATTATAGATTAGTTTGAGTCAATAATTAAGCTTGACATATAAAAAACCCTTCCCTATATTAGAAAAATGGATAAAAAAGATGAAGACCATGCGTTCAAAGAGTTAGTACTGGCTCTATCCAGAACAGATGATAGTGATTTAATTGAAGATTTCTTAAGAAGTCTCTTAACCGATAACGAAGTTTATGAAGTTTCATCGCGCTGGGCTCTAGTCAAGTTGATTGATAACGGCGTGACACAAAGACAAATCTCACGAGATCTGGGACTTAGTCTTTGTAAAATAACCAGAGGGTCTAAGGAACTTAAAAAAGAAGACTCTTCCTTTAGAAAAATGCTCAACCTTGTGACACAGGATTAAAATGATACTAAGCCTCTACAATACAGTACTCAATATTGAATTTTTATTAGCATTGATAATTTTTGTGTTGTTGAGTTTTATTACTGCTCCCTATGGCAGATTTATCAGAAAGGGATGGGGACCTATGATTCCATCGAGAATAGCATGGATCATTATGGAAATGCCATCATTCCTTATTCCTCTTCTATTCTTTTTCTTAAACCCATTCTCCTACATCAGTCTGGTTTTTTTATGTATCTGGCTTAGTCATTATTTTCATCGAACTTTAATCTACCCCTTTAGAATCAGTGATCCTAAAAAACCATTTTCTATATTAATTTTATCCTGGGGTTTTTTGTATAATTTTATGAATAGCTTTGTGAATTTTTATTTCCTTTTTGTTATAAGGCCTCTTGTAAATATATCCTGGTTCTCAGTTGGCAGTTCCTTTTGGGTTTTAGTGTCTTTATTACTGGTTATGTCATAAACAAAAATTCCGATTCGATTTTAAGAAAGCTCCGACTGAAGAACACTGACTCATATTCCATACCCAATGGAGGATTTTTCAAATGGGTATCGGCTCCCAATTACCTGTGAGAAATCCTTGAATGGGGTGGCTGGGCTCTGTTGACATGGTCACTGGCAGGTACGGCGTTTTTTATCTTTACAATAGCGAATCTTTTACCTAGAGCCATTAAAATACATAAATGGTATAAAAGTAATTTTGATAATTATCCTGGAGACAGAAAAGCCATAATTCCTTTTCTATGTTGATTGTATTATATTTAATTATGTGAGAACCAGATTTTTTTTTAAACCTGGAGAGGTCAATGTAAATCATACATTGGGTGATTCCGGCGGTTTTTTTGTCATATATCAGAATTGGATTGCCATCTCATCTTCAGATACCACGGGGCATGATGACTTATTACAGAAGATTGCCAATGAATATCACCAGGATATTGTGAAAGTAAAACAGATCGGGTTGAGATTTTATTACAAATACGCCTCTATCGGGATTATTATTTCCGGATGCCGTGAGACTGATAATATAGATTTTTGCGAAGAACCGGAGTTATATTCCATCTTAATCAAGAAAAACAGTAGATTCTTTTGATATCAATACTGATTTTTTTTCTCTATAAGAGTTTATAATCAGTTTTAAAGGGAATTTGCTCTCTTTAATGATTGTATCAGCTAAAATTTCACATTCATTCAGTGTTAACAGATCTCCCTTATTTAATAGAGCAATTTTTCTACAATTTTCCGGTGCATCTTTAAATAATCCATCTTTGGAATTGATTAGTTTGACCAAATCATCTGTAGCGATAATTTCATTTTGATTTTTATTTCTGATTTTTGAAAATAGTTCTGGTCTATGAACGAAGATATCTGTAGCAGGCTTCCCAAGGCAGTCCAATCCAATGACACCTATGTAAGTGTCAGTATTTTCGAATATAACCGGTTCGTGAGCAGCAGGGGCTTTAATTGGCCTTCCTGCTGAACCATCGGACTCAATTATCATAACATCAAAATACCTTTTCACAGCCTTTAGAAATGAGAAAGTACATCCTTCAAGTTTTCTTGATTCAATTGAAGGTGTATGACCATATACAATTATATTCTTATGGGATTTATTCTTTAAGTAATCAAGAAATTCCCTGCTGTCCAAATCAGTAATAATTTCATAATCATTCGATTCTTTCGGTTTTAGGATTTTTGTCGTTGTGGTGATTAAGACTTTGTACTCTTTTAATTCAGATGCAAGAGTGAATAAAGTCGTAGTTTTACCTCCACCTCCTGCAATTGAGATTATTGATTTGTCCTTATTTAACTCTAATACTGATGAGAGAAGCACTATTATATTATTTCCAGATTATAACTCAGCATATCATCATCATTAAAAATAAAGCGGCCCACAATTTTCTTTCCCTTTATGACATGAGGCAACCAGAGAAGATCATCTTCCCACATTTTGTCATAGGGAATATCTGCTATTGAAATCCAGAATGGATCAGCTTCGTCTGTTTCGACCATGGTTCCTTCAAAATCTCTGGAGAGGAAAACAGTTCCTTCCATTTTTAATCCATTGGTAAATTGAAAATAAAGAGTTCCGACTTCAATCAGATCAAATGGTGTTAATCCCACTTCTTCTTCAGTTTCTCGTATAGCTGCTTCAACTTTCGTTTCTCCATCTTCAATATGGCCGCCGGGAGCATTGACTTTGCCTGCTCCCAAGCCTCGTTTTTTATTTATCAGCAATACCTGGGAATCTTTAAATATGTAAGTAATTACAGCATGCTTATCCGCTTCCCATAAATTCCAATCTATATCTTTAACATCTGTAGCATCTTTCGTATCTATCATTTTAATTTATCCTGTTTATAGTTATGTAGAATTCATTCTCTTCGCTATTGATTTCCAGTGGAATCTCACAGAAAAGGAAGTAAATCCTGTTTTTCCCTTTTGATAAAGGAGGGTTCTTTTCACTAATTAATACCTCGGGGCTTAAAAAAAGTATATCCCCATATTTATTTCTCCAACAAAGATCAATTTCAAGATTATATACCTCATTTATCCCGAGGTTATCCACCTGTATCTTAAAATTTTTAAATGATCCTGCATAACTTTCAAATGAAGATTCATCACGTAGTGTGAAATCAATTTTAATCCCCTCCGGTCTTGGTGTTTCCCATTCCAGATTGATCTCTTTTACTGTTACAGTGGGATTCGAATCATCTGAAAAACTAAAATTAGTAAGATTTAAATTAATTCTGTTAATATCCGGTGGTAGATAATGTATATAAAAAAACTCGTCTAATAATATTGTTTCACCGGGTAGTATCAGTTGATTTTCTTTTACGAGGGTTAATGTTTTTTTAAAGAGAGTGTCCCCATTGTTGTTGATAAAATTGATATCCAGATCCAATGATTTTATTATTTCTTTGGGAGCTGAAACTTCTCCTTGTAAATTATACGAATAGGAACCATTGGTTTTTGATATGATGGATTTATCAATGCTTACTTCAAAATCACTATTAAAAGTGCTGATTTGAGTCTCAATTTCCAAATTACTGAAGGGAATCTTTTCCTTAGGTTCAGGTTTTATCCAGTCTTCAGTTTCCAAAGTGCTATTATTGGTTAAAAGTGGAATGAGATATTCTCTTTCTCGTAAAATGGCAAAAGCGGCTATGATGATAATTGCCAGTATGAAAGGAAGTAACTTCTTATTTAGATCTTTTCCGCTTAATTTATCATCTTTATTCTGTATCTCTTTAATAATTGATTTTGCAATTGGATTATTTTTATTCAGCTTCAGCGAAACCGAAGCTGATTTATATGCCAGATCTCGATCAAGTTTTTTAAAACCCTCTCTATGGGCTCTCATTAAATAGAGTTGAGCCAGCTTATTTCTGAATTCATCAGAAAAGGGGTTGATTTCTACAGCTCTTTCCATGGACGTAATAGCGCCACTTATCTTTTTTTCTTTGAGTAATTCTTCTGAACGCTTTTGATGGTTCATGGAAATCTCTTCCAGCTTATTTAGCTCATCATCACCTAAACTGTATTCCTTCATACACTTTTTCAGGCTTTTTAGATCTTCCGGATCCTTTTCGTTTAAGAGTGAAATCTCTTCAATATAATTTTTTAATTTGAGTGCTAATTCATCCACCACTAGACTTTATCATGAAGTACTTAAAAATTCCTACATAATTACCGATAAAGTTAAAAAAGGAAAATATGAAATTAACAATATTTTATGATAAAAGTGACATAGATTTCTTATTCAAGTTTTCTCCTATCTCTGAAGAGTATTTCATTGAATACAATGGTTGCGCCGTTGATCCCCAATGGGAACTGGGGAACGATAGCAATTTTTCTGAGAAACTCAGTGCTGCAGACAATTTACTGCTTCTAATTTCCAACTCATCAGTAAACTGCAAATGGGTTGCCTATGTTTTGGGCTATGCTTCAGGTAAAAACCTCAACTGTCACATATATACAATCGATTTGGAAATAACTCCCTGGAAAAGTATTTACTCTGTTAGCAATACTGTTGAAGATCTTGTTGAGTATTATAAGTTTTATAACGATCAATGGTTTGAAACTGCTTCTATTAAAATAGCGAAAAAGACACTTTTAGATTTATACCTTGATATAACTTTGACAGCTTTTGTCGAAGTTGTAAAAGAAGGCGATTGTCTCCTAGCTGGGATTTATCTGGAGGCTGGATTCAAGCCGACAGACTGTGATAAAAATGGTGTACCTCTTATCTGCTGGGCAGCGAGAAAAAGAAAACTATTAATGATGAAACTTCTCATGTCCGCTGGTTCAGACATAAATGCTGTGAGTGGAGATCGAAACGATACAGCACTTATTGATGCTGTATCAGAAGACGATTATGAAATTGTTTCATTTATTTTGAAATATAATCCCGATTTGGAAATAAAAAGCAAAAACGGACAGACGGCACTGATCATCGCTTCGGGACATAATAATGGTGAGATAGTTAAATTGCTCGTTGATAAAAATGCTGATAAAAATACTAAAGATAAACTGGGTATGTCCGCACTATCTTATGCCAGGTTGCAGAACAACGAAGAGATATTGAAATTATTGTCCGATGAGGAATAAATTACTCATTAGTTTGTTTATCTATCAGGTCTGCTTGTAGTTCGAAAGAATTGGTCGCCGTATCAATCATCTCCTGGGCAGGTGAAAAAATAGGATTTAATTCAAGGCACTCCTGCCACTTTTTAATTGCTCCGACAAAGTCTCCCTCAGCATATAACTTCAACCCTTCTACATAGAGAATTTCTGCCTGTTCTTCTTTTTCCTTACGCCCATAGTCTCCCATATTGAGGCGAACTTCCAGGCTGATCCTATCTAGCTTATCAAACTGAGTTGTTAGATCCAGTGTATAGTTAATAACAAAATCAACTTTTTCAAATTCCAGGGCCGTGCCAATAGTGAATCTGGGCAATCCGGATTTTAACAAAACACCGCTTTGCATAGATAGAAAATTTGTAAGTGTCAGATCCATTCCTACAGCAAAATAGGGACTTTCCGCATCTGTACCGTTAATATTGAATGGTAAATTAAAATCGAAAGCCAGAGTCAATGGTCTGAATGGACTATATGCTAATCCGGCGCTGAAGCGAGTTGGCAGCGGATCGGGGTTTGTAATAAACTCGGCACCGAAATTCTTTAGAGAAACTCCGAGTGAGAAGTTTTTATCTCTTGAATAGTATAATTTGAAGAGATTAAACCGGGTCATGATGCCAAAATCACCCATTAAGGCAACCGCTGACTGATCAACAGCTATGGAGTAGGGCACATTCCGATAAGCAATTTTGAAATTGGCACCTACGCTTATTCCATCAAAGTAAAATGATCTTAAGAAATTATAAGAAAAATTGGCTGTTCCGACTGTCTCCCAATAATATCCACTGGCAAATTCCGAAGTGTAATCATTTGAATAACGGCTTCCCCAGTCATCGACGCCGGTAAAGGGGACATACATCATTTTTGCTGCCAATCCCATTCCGATATTTCCTATCCTGGTGGCAAAAATGACACTTTCCAGATTCACATCATTTATCCAGTTATTATGCAAAAATGAAAGTTCCGTATTATCGATAAGAGAACTGGCTGCCGGATTGGAATCGATGAAACCTGAATCTATGGCTATGGCTGTATAAGCGGTGGCCATTCCCTCATGCTTACCGCCGGAAGGAATCAATAATATGAGAAATGAATTCGTACCCGAATTGGGATCTATACCAAACATAGAGGACCATGAGCTATAATAATCACTGAAATCCTGAGCAGTGATATAGCATAGAGATAGCATAAAAAATATGAGAGCGGTCAGTTTTGTTTTCATAATCCTACCTCTAGTATATATACAGATATTAGTTTTATCTAGGAAGATAAAAAAAATGCCGATAATGGTATACATTAGGTATTGATATAAACAAGAAATTTGGATGTTTTATATAGTGATTTTTAGACTCGGCTTTATAAAGGTGATAGTATTGCTCATTCTCATAGCGACGATACCGGTCTCTTTGTATTCGCAGGAGTTATCAAATAAAGAAGTTAGAGAGAAGATGAGTGAAGCTCAGGAACTTTTTGATGAACGTGATATAAATGGTTCCTTAAAAGTACTGACTGAAATACTCGATTCAAATCCCAGCAGAAGAGATCAGGTCGTTGATTTAGTAGATAAGATAACTGAAGTACGAAATGAGTATAATGAAATATTCAGGGATGTTATCGATGCAATATATGTGGATAAGGATCCGAAAAGAGCCCTTGAGGGAATCGAAAAAATGGGTCAACTTGATTCAAAGCCAGTCATAGAGGTTGAAGATTCTATCAGAAAAATCAGAATTGCAACGGAATTGGTTTATAATGAGATAGCCTTGTATGAAATTATGGATAATGCAAAAATCCAACTGAATATTAAAGAATATGAAGAAGCTTTGAATTTATACTCTGAGGCATTTGACTTTGGAAAAGTGACCTATAACGAATCAATTATTCCCGATTTACAGAAAGATGATATTTTTAGAACTATTAATGAAGTCCATAGCGATTCTTTAACCAGTTTGCTGGAAAGTGGAATAAATCTGCAAACTGATATTTTGAGTTTGAGAAGCAGTATCAATACGACTCTTTCATCAGGTCTTGATGACGAAATTAATAACCTGATCAGTCAATTTAATGATTTCTCAGAAGACAGAGCCTTGTTTTTAAATAAGATTTCCATAATTGATAACAACAGAAATTTAATCGTTAACTATATCGAAGATAATAATACGACTGCACCTGAAATATTCTATTTGAATTTCTCTCAATACCTTTTTTATGGAAGAAACGATAGGGTCTTTGATTATCTGGGTAATCCTGAAGATGAACAATATAATGAATATGAAGGTATTATCGCTGCATTGGATCTATTCTGGGAAGAACAGTTTGTCACAATATCTTCCTTAATTGATCAGCAGAGAAACAATTCTTATCAATTAGCCATCAATTCATATAATAATGGCAATTTCGATAGTGCTGAAACCTTTTTTGGAAATACCTTAAATTATTCACGATTATCTATTGGCCTTTATGAAGCGCTAACTAATAGAGTTTCTATGGGAGATGATTTCTCCCTGGATTTTTACAGCTCTGATTTAATTCAGAAATATCATGGTAATCTTGTTGACTCCAGAATCCATGCAAGAGTTACTGATTCATATAGCAAATTGATCACATTGAAGAGAAAATTTGAAAATTATTCACTGTCAGATGATCAATCGATTGAAGATTTGTATGCACTGAGAAATCAGATTATTGCCGATCTGCCAACTATTGAAACAGAACAGGCGCTTTGGAATACAATAGACGGATCAATTAACTGGCTTGATTCATATAATTCATCGCCTCAGAATGCTGATGATGTTACGATTTTAGTTAAATCCGATATGAGCAATCTTAAAATTGAAATGGAAGATATTAATCTCGCAATACTTACTAGATTGACCGATCAGGAATATGAACGGATAACTGGTTCTTTCCAGGAATACAACACTGTTTATTTAGACAGTAAAAAGTTGGTGGACGGAATATCTGATGAACAGGTTATAGCCTATACGGGAGATGATAACTTGTTGTCCTCCTATCCCGATCGTGCTTTGCCTGATCTGGAAAAACTGTTGATTGATATTGATGCTTTG
The DNA here is from genome assembly GCA_963942565.1 of Maea johnstoni. Taxonomy (NCBI): domain Eukaryota; kingdom Metazoa; phylum Annelida; class Polychaeta; order Spionida; family Magelonidae; genus Maea; species Maea johnstoni. The sequence continues at coordinate 286,661 of CAWWDR010000962.1, read as the reverse complement.
TATGAAAGTACAGAGGATATTATCAATACCTTTACTTCTGGAGATATCTCAGGTCCAGCCATTGATGATTTTGTAAGCAAAACGAGTCTGTTGCTTCCTCAAATAGACGATTTGTATAATAAAGCCGATGATCTGGAAATAGTTGTCAGGGATAATATTTTCAGAGCGGAAGGATTTGTAAACCAGGGTGACAAGCAATTGCAGCAGGCCCGGCAGACAATTGGGAATCCCCGCGCCAATCTTATAAGTTTTAATAGAGCCCGGCAGACTATCATCAGTGCTGAAGAAGCATTTGACCAATCTTATTCTTTCCAGGAAGATCTCGATTTGAGAATCAGGGTTCAGGATGATGTCGATAAATTGCTGGAAGATCTACAAAAGGCATCCTTCAATCTTGCAGCAGCTGATGTGGCGAATTTATATGAACAGGCCGTATCTGCCTATGAGGACCGTTCATATGGAGAGAGCCGTGTATTATTGGACCAGGCAAATGAATTGTGGAGTTCAATATCCGAAGAAACAAACCCTCAGATTGAACGGCTTCTGGTTCTGGTAGAACTGGCGTTGGAAATTTCCGGGGGAAGATCTATCAGTAAGTACGAACCTCTCTATGATGAAATGATTCAATATCTGAATGTTGCAAACCAGTATTATATTGATGGAAAGAAACTGTTTGAAAGTGGAGACGAAACTGAGGGAGAAAGCTTATTTGAGGAAGCTATTGTTAATCTTAAAAACGTTGAATCTCTTTTTGGTGAGAATGAAAATGCTTTTTTGATTCGATTAAAAATTGATCAGGTAATTGATAAAGATGAATTTAACGAGAAATTCCAGAATTTGATTGATGATGCTTGGGAAAAAGTTAATAATTCTGCTAAGGATTCTCAATATGATGGTTATAATGAGTTAAAGAGTTTTAGTGTCCTGGATCAAAATTTTCCAGGGTTGAAGCAGCGAATATTCAATGCTGAGATTATTATTGGTATCAGAGAGGTTCCAAGAGATCCGAGATTAATTGCGCGTAGTAAAAAACTATATGATGAAGCACTAGCTATTGTTGAAAGCGGGAATAGAGCTCGATGGATTATTGCAGCAAATAAATTGATAGAGGCAAAAGAAGATAATCCCGATAATATTGATGCTGACATATTGTTAAGACGCATACAGATAAATCAGGATACTCCAACTTCGGGACCTGTTCCAGCAAATGTACAAGCTCGTTTTGATGCAATACAATTGCTTATTGAACAGGGAAATAATTTCAAAGCAATTTTTGAGCTCAATGAATTAGGAAAAGAAATTCCGAGCAGTAAAGATTATCCTAAATATGATGAATTAGCGGAGGCAGCCAGATCATAACTAAATTACTAAAATCCGCCGTAATTTTAATTATATTTATATTCTCATTTTCTTCTTTATACGCTATCGATTTCTTCTGGGAAGAACCACAATCTTTATCCGATACCAGTTTCTTTCCGCAAATCCAATCGAGTAATAATTTGATTGTCTCCATCTGGCAGGAATATGAAGAGCAAACAGAGAACAGTGGATTGCTGACTCTTTTCAGTTCTACATCAACTGACGGATTGAACTGGACATCCAAAGTACGGGTGACGACACCATTTCAAACAACCTGGGATCAGAAAGTCTCTCTCTTTTCATTTGTCTTAGATAGTAATGGACAGATACATGTTGCTTTGCTGGAAAATGAGAAAACAATCAGCCATTTCAGGTCTCAGGACTCCGGTGTCACTTATGAAAAGATTGATGAAATCACTTCTGATAAGACACTGGTCGCTCCTAGATTGTATATAAAAGAGAACAATGGCCTTATATTGTTTGCGACCCGGGAAAATGAGTTGACCGGGGATATCATTACGACTTTCCCGACAATTTATTCCGTTGAATCTTCAGATGGTTTGAATTGGGGTGAATTGGAACTTTTTGTAAGTAATCCGGATCTTCTCCAGAGCTTTTTACCCTATTACGAAAGCTGGGATGGAAGTGAATATGTCGTATTTCAGGCCATTTCCACCAATAGGAATTTCCAGTTATTCATCAAATCGAGAGAACAGGGGTCAATCAACTGGAGCGAAGCCCGTTTGCTTACAGGTTTCCTCGATCCCGAAACCCCCGATACCTCATTTGAAGGTTTTACAAATCAGAGGCCATATTTAATGGCAGCCGATGATCATTTATCTCTGGTATGGGAGAGAAATCGTGAGGGTTTCAGTAGTCGGATATATTATGCCCAATTGTTTGATGCCAGCGGCGATCTATTTTCAGTTGAAGCTGTTACCAATAATATCAATGTTTCCGCCTATCCCAGATTGGAAATGCATCAGGGAGAGGAAATCCTCTTATGGTTTGATAACCGCAATGGTAATAAAATCGTATTGGGGCAGAAAGAGGGATTCCGATGGGATGAAAAAATAGTCAGTACCATTGACGGAGATTCCACATACGGGCAAATTGTAAAATTTACATCGGATAAAGGTGAAGAGGAATTGCTCATCGCCTGGGAAAACGTTTCGGGGAATCGAAACCGAAACATTATATTGAGTCCTGACCAGACGGTAAATCAACCGCGGATTTCAGCTGTAAATTTTTCTGCGGGAATCCGATCAAAAGAAGAGCTGCCCTCTTTCAGCTGGACTGAACCGAGCGACTCCTCATTGATTCGCGGATACAGTTATATCTGGACCCGGGATCTTACAGAAACGCCTCCCCAGTCGCTGGATCGTAGAGGGGACTCTCTCAGGCGGAGAGCTACCTTTCAAGCCAGGGAAGAGGGAATCTGGTATTTTATTCTAATCGCTCAGGATTATGCATCCAACTGGTCAGAACCGGAGTATTTGAGTTTTCATTATGACATAACGCCTCCTCAGGAAGTCGTTTTCTATGAAACAAAGACTGATCCCTTTGGTTATGCATTATCGAACAGCTTTGAACTATTGTGGGAAGATCCCCCAGATGAGGATATTAATCGATATTTTTATTCTATTGATTATCTGGGATCGGAACTTTTTGATTCAAGCTACAGAAGACTGGCCTACACAACACCGTCAACCCGGGTCAATCTTAATAAATCAGTATCAATCAGTAATCTTGATAATGGGTATTGGGGTATTACCGTAATTGCTGAAGATACTGCCGGTAACAGAAGCAAGCCTTCGATTCAGATTTTCAGATTACGCAATTATATTCCTGTAACCTTTATCACTAATGTTACTTCAACTGTTGATGACTTATTGCGCATTAAGCTCAGAATTCGGGGGAAAGGTTTTGCGACACAGGGAGAAGTCTCCTCTGTCATTATCGACAGCGATGCCAGACCCCCCTGGGACCTGCAGTATTTCCTGGAGAATGATGAATACTCTGTAATTGACAACCGAACTATCACAGGCCCTCGCATTGATGATATTCAAGAGGGGATATATCATATTGCAGTAGAACATCCTGAAAGGGGAATTGTCTTTGCCAGAAGACAACTTAAGTTCGAATCGACTGGTGTAGTAAAATTTGGTGATTACAAAACGGATTATAAATCAATCTGGAATGTTATCCCCTATGAAGTACGTACAGTTCCAGGAAATCTAATCCTCGCATTATCTGTTATCTTCCTTTTGGCGCTGATCATCACAATCTCCGCTTTTAAAATGATTCAGATAGGAAAAGAGATAAAAGAACTGGAATATAACAGTAAAGCCCTATTCGAAGGGAGATTATTGTCCGAAGAATTAAGAAAGGAACAATTAAAAACTATGAAGCGTAAAGGTTTTGGCTTACGAATAAAATTCTTGATGGCTCTTCTTTCACTGGTCATCTCTGTCATTCTGATGATATCCATATCATTGGGATTTTATATGATAGACCTTCAGAAAAAGACTCTGGCAGATGGTATGGAGCAAAGGGGAGAATTGTTGCTTGAAACTCTCGTATCCGGTGCTGAGAATGCTCTGCAGCTTTCAGGATTCAACAGAAGTCTTTCATTAAATGCCATTCCAGACCAGAAATCAGCCATGGACGAAGCTTTATACGCCACAATATCCGGATTGGGAAGAGATGATCAGGGTGTTTACGATTACATCTGGGCGCATAATGATGAAAATATTAAAGGCAAATTCAAGCTGCCTCAAAGTCTGTCCCAAGATCAAGTCGATGCCTTTGAAAGCTTTTATAGTGAAGAAGAAATAGTCAAATTCAATTCTATATATGAGCAGGAAGACAAGCGATATAATCTGAATGATGAAGTTGAATTGGAAAAGAAAATCGAATTATCACAACTTCTGTCATCTCCCGGATTGAATATCATTCCCGATTATACGCTTGGTGGAATCACTCGGATTGAAGATGAAATCTCTCTGGAATTGATTGAAAAGCAAAATATTATCAATGAAAATGGAAAAGAGATTATCGGAGACATTCCAGGGCAAATCTCTGAATTACAAAGAGAGATTAATGTTGTTCTCGAAACTGGCGGTACTGAAGAGCAAATAACAGAAATAACAAATTCCATATCCCAGTTAAACGAACTTTTAAACGACGGATTATCAGAAATCGGCAACCAGTCCTTTATTTATCCCGAATTCATACCGGAAGATATCAACCGTGACCAATTGAACTATATCTTTTACCATCCCATTGTTTATCAGGACAGTACAGTGGAAACATACTACAGAGGAACTGTGCGGCTGGGTGTCTCAGTTGAACTGATTCTCGATCAAATCGACAGGACTATAACGCAACTGATACAGATTACCATATTAATTTCTCTGGCAGCACTTGCCCTGGGTGTCGTAGGTGCGCTCATCCTGGCATCAACAATGATCAACCCGATTAAGAAACTTGTAGCCGGAGTTGAGAGAATCAGGGATGCGCAGGACATTACCAGTCTTTCGGGAGAGGTAATAAACGTCAAATCCAAAGACGAACTATATGATCTTGCGGAAACCGTAAACCAGATGACTTCCGGATTGATTAAAGCCGCTGTAGCCAGTAAGCAGGTTACATTGGGTGCCGAAATTCAAAAGAAATTTGTCCGTCTGGAACCTGTTCCCGGAGAAGATCGAAAACTTCCAACAGGTTCTACATTTGGCGATAATGCCGATTTTTACGGCTATTACAGAGGAGCTAAAGAGGTTTCGGGAGATTATTTTAATTATCATCAAATCGATGATGAGCACTATGCCTGTATAAAATGTGATATTTCCGGTAAAGACATACCTGCATCACTATTGATGGTTGTTGTAGCGACTGTTTTTGACAATTATTGTAAAAACCTCAATTTAAAACGCGATGGTATACATCTGAATAAAATGGTGGAAGATGTCAATGACCTTTATGATCAATTGAACTTCCAGGGTAAATTTGCAGCCTTTACAATCATCCTTATCAATATCAAAACAGGTAAAACCTGGATGAGCAATGCCGGTGATAATGTTCTCCATTATTTTGATGGTTCAAAAAGAGAAATGGATTCTCTTACTCTGCATAAATCACCTGCAGCCGGTCCATTTCCAACAGATCTGGTTAATATGCAGGGTGGATTCAAGCAGGAGACTCATAGATTCCAGAGAGAAGATATCCTGTTCCTGTTTACAGATGGTATAGAGGAATCTCAACGTGATTTAAGAAATACTGATCTGGAAATAATTGAATGCGAAGGTTGTGACTTTGCCGGAGTTGAAGGCGCTAAGGAAAACAGGGATACAGACACCCATGTAATCGGGGCGAAAGTAGAAGAGCTGGGGTTGGTCAGGATAGACCAAATCCTCAATTCCATATTGAACGGTCAGAATTATGAAATGGTTCATAACCACAATCCCTTTCCCGATAAAAAACTGACATTCGATTTCACAGGCTGTGATGATTCGCTTGAAGATGGTGTTATAGGCTTGTTGTCTGTCGATGTGGTTTATAGGTTATTTCCCGATCCCGATGCCGGTCCTAATGATAAAATTCTTGTCTATCGGAAGTTTGATGAGTTCCTGAGGAAGCACTTTGACCAGTATGATGAATATTTTCATCATCCAATGGATCATCCGGATTCTCCCGAGTATATGTTTTACACTCACATCAAAGAAACAAAACAATATGACGATACGACCATTCTGGCCATAAGGTTGAAATAAATGAAATTAAACAGCATCAAAATCGATCAGCTATCGGATCCCGATGTCAACCTCACGAACTCATTTATCGAAATCCCTTTTTTATACACTCCAGTTTTGAAGGAGCTGAAAAGAAAAGAATCAGTCATTAAAAAACTGTGTTTCACAATCAACAGTGAAATGCTTCAACGTTATGGCGTTCTGTTATCGATTTTGAGACTCTTTGACATCCCGGAAAAGCTGGATCTAAATAAAAATAATTATTTATTGACCTATTCTGATAAAACAATTGAGATCGAGTTTACCAATTCCGGTCTAATTTTCTCAGGTTTCTGCCAACTTCAGGAGTCCAATCTAATCTTTTCAGAAAATATGCCCTATATCAAAATTGAACTTAATTCAGGGAAAGAATCAATCATTGTCTTACCTGAAGGCGATGGTTACTTTTATATGAATCTTGATAAAAAAGAATCGGAAGATGATAATAGAGTCTCTATAATCGGCAAACCTGATTACCTCCACAAATGTTATTCCTGGATGATGGAAACTCTTAATGACTAAATCTTTTCATTGTGATTTTTGCGGAGAAGCTGTTAGTCCCGATGAGGAGAGATGCCCCAGCTGCGGCCGGTTTTTCAGAGCTGTAAAATGTCCTGTGTGCTCCTATACTGGAAAGGGGGCAGAGTTTATCAAGGGTTGTCCTTCGTGCGGATATCTAACTGACACAGAAAAAAGTCAAAATCATACAAAAAAGTTTAAAAAAAGAGATTTCCTGAGTATTTCCAAGGTATTTGCTTATTCAGCCATACTCATTTTATCTCTGCTGCTGATCTATCTACTCTTTTTATACACTAAAATATAAATCCGGCACTCAAACCGCTAGTAATCTGGATTGCCTCTCCCTCTGAGTATCGTATTCCCCCCATCAGAGAAAAAGAAAATCCCGATGCTCCCGGAGTCGAGCTGAGTTCTAATCCGGTAAATAACGGCCAGTTTTGTGATGTGCTGTTTAAGTATGATGGACTTTGCAACGCTACTGAAAGGGCAGTGGATATTTCACCCAGATCAATTGAGACGGCAGCTCTGAAATAGTTCCATATATATACAATACCAGAGGCAAATCCCCCGTCACTTATTCCAGGGAATGTAGGTGATAGCTTTATTTCAGGGCTTATAGCAAATAGTACCTTCCCCAACCGATATTGCAATGGAACAATGATAGATACACCGGTCAGACCGCCAAAGGGATCGTATGGAGGTATGAGGCTGTAATCGGATATTTTTCCATTGTAATTGACAGATAAACCTGTTGCCAGTGAGAATCCATCAGATCCATCATTTCCGAGAAAGCTGTATTTCCCCGACGCAAAAATGTTCAGTGATGTTTCGTTTACGTTGGGTGAAATGAATAGGGAAGCACCCAGTCCTATTTCAAGCTTATCAATAAATGCGGCTCGGATACTTACTGTAGTGGGATAATAGGAGTCAGTTAGAACATTCGTATCAAAAACCGGGGAAATTGCCGTTTGAATCTGTGCAGTCCCTGCAGGGAGAGTTTCTGCGCTTGGTGCAAAAAGAAATCCACTGAACCCTGACAGATTATTTCTCCAGATTGATTTTGTTCCCTCTTTAACTTCTATTGATGAGCTCACTTCAACGAAATTCTCCTCATCATTTGCACGAACAATTATTTTATAGATATTGGCATCATCAAGCTCAAGTTGATTAATATCAAAAATAAAATCTTTTCTGGCTTTATCAAAAATAATTTCTTCCTCAATCACTTTCTGATTATCTGTCAGGTTTATTATTGTGAGAACTCCCTTGCCCGGTGCATCGGCAAATATAGATATGGTAGATTTTTGTTGGGAGCGGCTGTCATTCAACCATATTGATGTTCGGCTGATCTCAAGATCATTCAATTTGAAATTTCTCTTTATCAATTGGGGAGAAAAACTAATCTCTTCCTGACCGCTGATATCAAGTATTTTTGTATAATCCTCATATCCGAAAGCTGAAATCCTTAAGGAGTTTTCTCCCCGCGGGACCTCAAGAGTCGTAGATTCAATCTGATGGTTATTTAAGTACACTATTGAATTTTCAGGAAGGCCATTCAGTGTCAAAATCGAAGTATATTGAATCAGATTTACAAAAATTGATGTTCTTTCATCACTGGATATGGTGATTCTGATCTCAGATGGATAATACCCTGTTTTAGATAGTGTTACTTTGTACTCGCCAGCAGGTATGTTATTGAGGTCAACTGGTGTGTATAAGGCATCATAACCGCTTATCTCAACTTTGACTTTATCCTGATGACAAATCAGTTCAAGACCCTGTGCATAATTTACTGTACGACCATATATGAGATCCTGTTCTTTGAATAAGGGGGATCGTACGTAATTGTTACTGTTGTAGAATTTTCTATCGATGAATACTTCATCACTTTCGCTTTGACTGAATATGGGAAGTATTAAGAAAAATATCAAAATCGAGGTAAACCAATGTTTTGTAAAACTATCCATATTTCTATAATACTTCCTAAAGAAAATAAATCAATGACTTTGAAGAATCGGCCGATAGGAAAATGTATGCTCAATAAAAAAAATATCATAATAACAATGTTAATTTTTAGTTTCTTAACCCTCAATGTATTCGGTCAGGAAAGCTTTGAATCTATACCAAAAGGATTTCATGATTTCATTTTTGGAGATTCTCTTGAAACCGTTAAAGATAAACTGAAAATCGATAGTTATTTCTCTTATCGTGGAGATCCCGATGTCAGTATGATGTTGACACCCGATAAAAGCATTATCGATACGGCCGGAAGTGGTTTTATCCAAAGAGCGTATTTTATATTTTTTGAAGAAAAGCTATACCAGATCACATTGGTCATGGATCTGGAGAAAATCGACTTTTATACTTTTCAAACCACATTCTCAGACAAATATGGAAATCCCGATTTTCTGGATCCGACAGGTATGATCTGGGAAAACAGTACAAACAGGATATCACTGGAATACCCGCTATCTGTTAAATATGTTGATTTAAATGTTTTTAATTCATTATTGTCAGAATCACAGTTAAACAAATCAAATGAAGAAGTCTTGCGCGAAGACTTTATGAATTCTTTCTAAGGAGCCTTTTTCAAATTGAAAAGATTAATTTACATCATTTTACTAGCTCAATTTATATTATCCTGTAGTGTTGAAGGAGAATCTGTAGACCTTCAGGTCGCTCATAAACAGATTACTGTTGAAATTGCCGATACGGAGCAATTGAGAGCTAAGGGGCTTATGAATTGGGAGAATATGGCCTGGGATACTGGTATGTTATTCATTTTCGAGGAAGAGAGAAAACTCTCATTCTGGATGAAAAATACCCTGATACCCCTGTCTATTGCCTATATCTCTAAAAATGGTGTTATCAAAGAAATTCACAAAATGTATCCTCTTGATGAATCTTCCGTATCTTCCAGCAGATCGGTAATGTATGCCTTGGAAATGAATCAGGGATGGTTTGAAGATAATAATATCTCAATTGGTGATAAAATAATTATTCCTGAAAATCTTTAAATTCCGGTTCTGATTCTTCGTTTTTAGATGGTCTGTTGACCAGAAATTCCACTTTACCTTCAATTTCGCTGATCTCCTTTTCCAGAGTATCAGCAAGTTTCATCCCTTTTTCAAAGCATTTTACGGTTTCATCCAGAGGTAGATCACCAGATTTTATCTGTTGGCTAAGTGTTTCCAGTTCTTTTAAATTATCTTCAAATTTATTAGTTTTCATTCTTTTTCCTTTACATTTGCTTTTATTTTTCCTGATGAGAAGCGTATGTTAATGGTTTGATCAATTTCTAGTGGCTGAGAATCGAAAATAGTATTGCCCTTGGTGTCAGTAACATGTGAATAACCTTTTTTCAGGATTTCCAGGGGAGAATTGCCTTCCATTTCCTTTTTTAATAATTCAATCTCATGCTTGTGATGAAATATTCTATCATCTATATTCCGCTTCATTGTTTCTTTAAGATCATCCACATGGAGAATCAGCGGTCCCAGGTATCTTTTAAAATGAATGGAGATCTCCTGTTTAGTAAAAGGTTTGATTTTTTCTTTTAACAAGCTGATTCTTCCCTGTACAGCATTCTTCATTTCATTTTTTGACTTTAAAATCCTATTGAGGATTTCATTTGAACTTTCGCAAACCAGTTCTGCAGCGGCAGAAGGTGTGGCAGCTCTAAGATCTGATACGAAATCGGAAAGTGAAAAATCAATTTCATGGCCTATCCCGGTTATTACAGGTATATAGGAAGAGGATATGGCTCTAACAACATCCTCTTCTGAAAAAGGGAGTAAATCTTCCAGAGAACCTCCCCCTCGGGCGACGATGATCAAATCTCCCAGCTTGTGATAATTTGCAATCTCTATCATTTCCTTAATTTGCCCTGCAGATTGTTCACCCTGAACGGCACATGGCAAAACTCTTATATTGACTGAAGAGTTCCTTCTCTTTATGACCTGCATAATATCGCGCAAAGCGGCACCTGTAGGTGAAGTGATCACAACAACTTTCTCGGGGTAGGGGGGAATCTCTTTTTTGTATTTGCTGTCGAATAAACCCTCTGCCGCCAGCTTTCTTTTTCTCTGTTCGATTATCTCAAGGATATTTCCCTTGCCTTGTTCTTTCAGATTACTGCAGATTATTTGATAGTTCCCTCTTTGGGGATAAACGCTGATTCGCCCAGTGGCTCTCACTTTCATGCCGTCAACAGGTCGGAATGCTAATTTTGCTGCATCATTTCTAAATAAAACGGCCTGAATCATTGAGTGATTGTCTTTCAATGTGAAATAACAGTGGCCTGCACTCGACGGCCTGTAATTGGATATTTCACCTTCCAGCAGAATCTGAGGGAAACGGGACTCGAGAAGCATTTTTATTGAAGCTGTTACTTCCGACACGGAATAACAGTGATTTTCCAGATCAAACATATATAAATCATATACAGGAGACTTATTCAAAACTAGACTCAAACAGGAAGCTTTTAATTTTTTTTAATATTCTTTAACTCTAATTAGAATCATATTAATATATAGTGAAAAATATGACGATAGGTATCAATATGGGAAACGTTGCTGTAATAAATTTAATTAATAAAAATAAGTATTCTGATTTTGAATTCTTTAAAAATGAGACAGTTTTTGAAAGAGTCCTTGCTTTTACTGAAAAGTTGCCGGATATCTCGGAAATCAGCCTGCTGTTGTCTAAAGATGAAAAATTTGATTCATCATATAAAAAAATAATAAAAGAGAATTGGACAGAGGAAGATCTTTTTTCAGTATTTTCCGATTTGTCAGAGTCAGCAGATAATCTGTTTTATTATTGGGGCGATTATCCTTTACTAGATTCTCAATTAGCTCTGAATATGTTTGAAAACCATATTAAATATTATGCCGGCTATACATTTGCCGATGGCTATCCCCTTGGACTATCACCGGAAATCCTCCGCTCTTCTGAAATAAAAGCTCTTAGTCTGCTTGCTAAAGGAAGTGAAAAGGAAATTAGCCGCAATGCGATCTTTAATGTCCTACAAAAGGATATCAACGCCTTTGATATAGAAACGGAAATATCTCCTGTTGACTTGAGAATGTACCGCATCAGCTTGAGCTGTGATAATAAGAGAAACTCTGAACAATTAAAAAATCTCATTGATAGCGGTATTCGCGACACAGAGTCCCTGCTTGAAAAAATTGGCGACTCAACAGAATTCTTAAGGACAAAGCCATCATATTACCAAATACAGATTGTCGATAGCTGTCCTCATCTCTGTTCTTATTGCCCTTTTTCAAAAGAGGCGGTTGATATTGAAAGCAAAACATCAATGAAAATTGATGACTATTCCAATTTGCTCGATAGGATTGTTCTCTTAAGCGATGATGCACATATCGCTTTATCTGCATGGGGAGAACCATCTCTCCATGACAATATTGTGGCAATTGTTGAAGAGACACTAAAAAGAGACTCCTTATCCCTTTTATTGGAAACTTCGGGATTGGGTTGGAGTGAAGAAATCCTTCAGAAAATAAAAAAATTATCTGAAAAATATCATAAACCTGTTCAGTGGATCGTTTCACTCGATGCACTGGATAAAGACCTTTATAAAAAACTTCGTGGCAATGGTTATGATGAAGCTTACAAAAACGCCCACTTTCTTCTCGATCTCTTCGCCGGAGACTGTTGGGTACAATCTGTCCGCATGACAGAAAATGAAGTCAATCTGGAAGAGTTCTTCAGATATTGGAAAACTAAAACTGAAAATATCATTATTCAGAAATATGACTGGTTCTGCGGTGAATACGAGCAAAAGAAGATCACTGATCTTTCTCCATTAAAGAGAGAGCCCTGCTGGCATATAAAAAGGGACATGTTTATCAAACTCAACGGCGATGTGCCTCTTTGTCGTGAAGATTTGAAATGCAGTATGAAATTGGGAAATATCTATAAAGATGAACTTGAATCGATTTGGGAAAATGGCAAAAAAGTTTACCTGGATCATATAAAAGGGGATTATCCCCCTCTATGTAGAGAGTGTGATGAGTACTATACATTTAATTTCTAAACAGATAAATACAGATTATACAGTAATCGGCGGGACTAAAATCGATCGCGAGAAGAAAGAGCGGAGAGGTTTGTCAATCGTCTTGTTGAATCGTGGCGGCAGACCGTTCAGAAGAGATCTCTTTGATGAATTAACAGGTCTGGGAGCCATCGAGGTCATTTCTATAGAACCTGCCACTGTTTCTTATGATTTGGAACTGCTCTCGAGAAAACATGCGGAATTGCGATTTATTCTCCTGCCTCAGGACATTTCGGGAGGGGAGAAGGTCAACATCGGGATAAAAGAGGCTATGGGAAGATATGTTTTCGTTTTATGGAATGACATGCACCTCAAAGCAGCCTCAATTTCTTCCCGCGTACTGGAAAAAATTGAAGAAAGAGAAAACCTCTGTACGGTACCTTTGTTGCAGAATAGTAAAAACGAGACTATCCCATCCTGTTTTGCACCAGCTTTTAACAAAGGGGGAGGAATTAAAGTTATTCCGCTTAATGCTGTAAGAAAGGATATGGCAGCCATTTACCCATTTGATTACTGCGGAATATACGACAGTGAGAAATTCCTCTTATCCGGTGGATTTGATCCCATTTTAACAAACCCTTTCTGGCAGAAGATGGATTTCGGGTTCAGAAGTCACATGTGGGGTGAATCGATTGTTGCCAATACATCAATAAAGATAAATTATCAAAATGAGATTCCCTTTGAGGATACGACAGTCGATGAAAATTATAAGTTGTTTTTCTTGAAGAATCTGTCCATTAGATTCACTGGCGATGCCGGATACCTGCCACTATCGAGGTTCATTTCCTATTGGCTGAGGACCAGAAGTTCCATTTTCAGCTCAATTTCTGAATATAAACTAATTAGAAAATGGGTGAAGCAGAATAAATACCGCTATAAAAGCGATGCCAGGAGTATTACCGAATTCTGGGATGGTGAAGAATAGTGACTGCTGTCTGTCTGCAGGTCAGACTCGATTCGACCAGATTGCCTGAAAAAGCTCTTATGAAAATCGAAGATCTTACAATTATCGAACATGCAATGAAAGCTCTGAAAGGCGTAAAGGCTGATATTTTTCTTTTACTGACCACTGAAGAATGCCTTACAAGATTAGCTCCTTTAGCAGATAAATGGAATTTTAATGTATTTGCAGGACCGAAAGAAGATGTTTTAAAACGATTCTTGATGGCTGCAGAGAAATTCAATGTCAAAACGATCATCCGGGCTACAGGTGATAATCCTCTTGTCTCGGCCGAAGTCACCAATCAGGTATTGAGGGAGCATAATTCATTGAAAGTGGATTATAGCAACTGGACTGATGCACCCCTGGGGACAGGTGTCGAAGTTGTAGAATCATCAGCCCTTATAAAAGCCCATCGAGATAGTGGAAAAAAATATGATAGGGAGCATGTTACTCCCTGGATTTATAATAATCCCCATCTTTTCAATTTGAATATCCATGAGGTACCGAAAAAATATCTCTATGATAAAAAAGTTTCAGTTGATACTATGGATGATTATAATGAGATGAAAAAGATCTATGCATCATTATACAAAGGTCATCCCATAGAAATTGAAAAACTGATAAATTATTTAAAACAGGACTGAAATCTGGAAAATAAAATATTACTTATACCTTCAACGAAAGAAGGCAATGGAACAGGTCATTCTAAAAGAATGCTTTCCCTTATGGATACGCTTGGGGGAAATGTGTACCTTTATTGCAGCGAAAGAGATTTTTCCCGAATGAAGTCCCTTTTCAATACTATAGATAATACCCATATTGCACATGATCTGGATGACTTGAAACAGTATGATAAAATAATTGTCGATGCAAGAGAGATTGATGATGACCTTTATTCCTCAATCAAAGGCCGCAATATTATTGCCATTGACGAGGGAGGACCTTATAGAGATGAAATCCCCTATTTGATAGATATTTTACCATTACCTTCGAAATTTTCAGCTCCCAATATACGATCAGTTTCCTTCCTGGACTTGCCGGAAAAAGGTGAATACAGTAAAAACAATAAAATATTAGTATCTTTCGGAGGGGAAGACCCCGCTCATTTGACAGAACTATTAACAAAATTTATTTCACAAACATCAGATCATTTTATTTCAAAATGTCATATTGTATTGGGGCCCTTATATAAAGGAAAATTGCCTGATTCCCGTTTTCATATTATTCAAAGTCCCCGGACTCTAAAAGATATCATACCGCGATATTCAGGAGTAATCTGTTCATTCGGTTTAACGGCCTATGAAACGAATCACCTGGATATACCTGTTTTATTGATTAATCCCGAAGAGTATCACGAAGAATTAAGCAGGATAAGCGGATTTACTTCATCCGGAGTAAGAACTATAGATAGTGATTTAATGAACTCATTCATAGATAATCCAAAGATCATTGAACCAATTGCATCTGCAACTGAAGATATTTCTCTGGGAGATTTTATTAATGGTCTGGATGCACCTGAAGCTAATTGTCCCGTTTGTTCATCCAGGGAATATCATGTAGTCAGTAGACACAAATTCAGAACCTATTGTCGGTGTAACAGCTGTGAAATGCTTTTCATGGTCGATTTTAGTAAAAACAAAATGTCTTATGGCAAAGAATATTTTTTTAAACAGTATGAAAATCAGTATGGTAAGACATATCTGGATGATTTTGATCATTTAACTCAATTAGCTGATCAGAGATTGAAGAATATAAATAGAAAAACGACCAAAGCATCAACACTTTTAGATGTCGGCTGCGCTTATGGTCCTTTTTTAAAGCAGGCATCATTATCGGGATTCCAATCATATGGAACAGATATTTCTGATGATGCTGTAAAACATGTCCGGGATGAATTGGATTTTGAGGCTATTACAAGTGAGTTTGATAATTTTTCAATACCCGAAACCTGGAATTTGAATCACTTCGATGTTTTGACAATGTGGTATGTTATTGAGCATTTTAACGATTTATCAATCATTTTAAATAAAGTGAACTCTTTATTAAAAATTGGTGGCGTATTTTCTTTCTCAACTCCCAGCGGCAGCGGTATATCATCTAAGACAGATTTGAATAAGTTTTTGGATCACAGCCCTGCAGATCATTTTACCATTTGGGAACCAGAAAAAAGCCGAAAAATACTTAATATGTTCGGATTTGAAATATACAAAATTCGAAATACAGGACATCATCCTGAAAGATTTGCCTCAAATCTAAGAAAAAATTATTTGGGAAGCAAATTATTACATATGAAAAGTAAAATCCTGAATCTGGGTGATACTTTTGAAATCTATGCACAGAAAGTGAGAGAAATATGACTATTATGATACTTGGAGCAGGTGTTATGCAGGTTCCTGCAATTAGAATTGCGAAGGAAGAAGGGTGGAAAGTCATTTGTGCAGATGGCAATAAGAACGCGCCGGCAGCCGGTGATGTGGATCAGTTTCTGCATATTGACTTGAAAGACATTAGCGGCCTTGAAAAAGCTGCCAGACAGATTCTGGAGACAGAAGGTCTTGATGGGGTATTTACAGCCGGTACAGATTTTTCTGCATCAGTAGCCTGGGTTGCCGAGAAATTAGGTCTTCCGGGAATAAGCTATATAACAGCTCTAAACGCTACAGATAAAATAAGAATGCGAAGCTTTTTTAAGGAGCATAATGTCTCATCTCCTGAATTTATTGAACTTTCAGAAGATATGGATTTTGAAGCGGAAATCGGATCGATGAGATTTCCTCTTGTTGTAAAACCTGTTGACAGTATGGGTGCCCGAGGGGTTAAGAAAATAAACGATGTCTCTGAATTGGCATCAGCTGTTCTCATAGCTATAAAATATTCCAGAACAGAAAGAGCCATAGTCGAAGAGTTTATTGAGGGAGAAGAATACTCCGTCGATGCCCTTGTCTATAATGGAAATATAACGATTTACGGATTGGCAATACGTCATATCTATTTTCCTCCTTATTTTATTGAAATGGGTCATACTATGCCTGCTCTCATCAGTCCTGAAAAGCAATTGGAAATTGAAACAGAGTTCAAAAAAGGGATCAAAGCGCTGGGAATTGATAACGGTGCTGCAAAAGGGGATATCATTTATTCGAAAAATGGCCCTGTAATCGGAGAGATTGCAGCCAGATTATCCGGTGGTTACATGTCGGGATGGACATTTCCACAGGCAAGTCTCGTAGAGTCCACAAAAGGCGCAATGGAAATTGCCATGGGTGTTGAGCCTCAACAATATGATGGAAGTTATAAAAAAGTAACAGCAGAAAGAGCATTTCTCTCTATTCCCGGTACTGTCGGTACAATTGAAAATATCGAAGATGCCTATGAGACTGAATATGTAAATGAATTATTTTTACGCGTGGATGAAGGTGATAAAGTTGATTTTCCTGTAAATAATGTTGAAAAGTGCGGCAACATTATTAGCGCCCACGAAAATAGAGACATTGCCGTAAAAGCGGCTGAAACAGCCTGTGCAAAAGTTTTAATTACTCTGGATCCCAATGATGAACGTACAGGAGAATTTCTTTACAGCGACAGGGAATGGCCGGGAGATGCCTTTAAATTAAATAACTCTTACAATATTTCTCACTACGAAGAGATGACAGACAATATCCAATTTGATTTTAGAGATCTTGATTTTTATGACTTTCAGCCAGTAAAATTACCCGATATCTCTTATGAAACTGCTGTTGACTGGCAGGGAAGGAGACTTCAGGATGTTTACGAAGATGTAATTAAACTTACTGGTATGATAGAATCCAACGATATTAAAGATAAAAAGGCCCAGGCGTTTTTCTGGAGATCAATCATAAAGGGAAGTATTCAAGGTGGAATCTGGTTTTTTGACAGATTTTGTATTAAATCATAAAAAAAACTCAATTTTTATTATCATCTTATGTGTATTGATAAACACTATATTCTCACAATCCCTATCCGTTGATGAGCTGTTGAATAGAACAAAGGCAACTTTGAAATGGGAGCCATACAGTAAAATCGGTTTACTTGAGAAAGGTTCCAATTCTCTGACATTCAGAACCGGCGATTCGTGGATGGTATTAAATTACACAAAAAAGATATCTACAGGGACAGTCTTAAAGGAAAAAGGTGTCTTAATCTTCTCTGAAGAAGCAGCACAGAGTGTTTTAAAGTTTTTTGGAGAAGATGTCGTTGAAGATGATCCCTTCAATGTGAGCGTCATACTCATCGATCCTGGACATGGAGGGAAAGACCCGGGAACCATGTCTACGATAACGGTTGATGGAATCCCTGTTGTCGTTCAAGAGAAGAATATCGTTCTTGATGTCTCGCTACGCCTTGTAGAGATGCTTAGGGAAAAATATCCTCATAAGAGAATCATGTTGACGAGAGATGATGATACGTATCCTACTCTGGAAGACAGGGTTGATATGGCCAATAATTTTGAAGTTGGTCCAAAAGAAGGTATTATATTTGTCGCCGTGCATGTTAATGCCGCGCTTAATAGGCATGCGCAGGGGTATGAGGTCTGGCACTTGCCGGAGAACTATAGGCGCCAGGTCGTTGACAGTAGCGAATACGATGGAGAAGAATCGGTAATTCCAATAGTTAATTCTATTTTGGAAGAGCAGTATTCTATGGAAAGTGTTCGGCTGGCTCAGAGCATTCTCGATAACTGGGATGCCGAGTTTGATAATTCGGTTCCTAACAGAGGATTAAAAGAGGAGTCCTGGTTTGTTGTTAGAAATGCAAGAATGGCGGCTGTACTTGTAGAATTGGGCTATATCACAAATAAAGATGAAGCTGAACGACTGATGAAGACAAACTACTTGAAGAAGCTCACGAATGGCCTCTATAATGGTATAAACGATTTTGTTGATTATTTTGAAGAAAAAGGATTTAGCAGGTAGAATGGAAAAAATTATTCGAAAAAAAAGTTTTTGGATTCCGGCAATAGCAATTGTTGCTATGTTTTTTTTATCACTAATTTTTTTCATGATTAATGGAAATAAATATGATAGAAGAGTTCTTTTTTTTCCCGATGACATGACTAGCATCATCAAAGGAGAAACTCGATATCTACCTGTTTATGACAGTGAAGATAAAAATATAACATTGTTGGTAAAAGAGTTACTTCTAGGACCGGAATACATACTCTATGCCAATGCTGTACCCAGAAAGACCAAATTGAATACGCTTATTTTAAACAGAGATAAGTTGTATCTGGATTTCTCAATTGATATAGCTGTAAGAGACTCCGATACATTTCTTCATTTTGATGATATAATAAATTTGATAAAAAAAACTGTAATGTTTAATTTTAAGCATATCCATACCGTTAATATTACAGTAGACGGTCAAATTCCCGATTCATCTTATTATGAAGGGAGACCGGAGAATTAATTATGTTAAAATAATTATACAAAAAGTTGACATATCAATTTCCTTTTGTATAATTTTTTTATAAGAGACCAATAGTATTATACTTAGACAAAGTATGAAGGAGCACTTAATGAAACGGTTCTTCGCATTAGTGGGAATTGCATTATTTTTTGTTTCATCAGTATTTGCTGAAGAATCTGTTCTAATCGACTTCGCCGAACTGGTGGACGATTATCAGGGACAGAACAAGGCTACACTGATGGATTTCAGTTCCGTTGCAGGTACGCGTTACACGGATGAAGAGAAAGCTGCTATGCAGACTTCGCTTTACATTCCAAATTGGGAGGTTAGACTTAGCTCATCATCTCGAACTGTCCTTAATGATAGTAAATCCTATGTAATGGCTGTAACAACTGGAGATGAAGCAATGAAATTTGCTGGTGAACAGATTATGGGTGTACGTGTACACTTTCCTCTGGGAACTTTCAATTCCAATGCAATAGTTAGACCACCTTTTGAAATTCCTGCTTACGCAACAAGCACAGTGGATGAAGAAGGCAAAAGAGGTGACCAGTTCAATGGTTACGGAGTTGTTAAGAATGTCGGTGTTTTGAAAACAGTTAAAGTTAACGTTCTGGGAAGAAATTTTCCTATGGGCCTAAATGTACTGTTAAGAGACGACAGTGAAGAAGTTCAGACTATTTTCATGAGCTATCTCGACTTTGATGGTTGGAGAGAGCTTCAGTGGAATAATCCTAACTACATTACGCAAGTTAGAAATAGAGAACTGACAACATATCCTCTTTACCCTAGAACAGCAGCTTCTGTAACTCTTGAGGGATTATTATTCACAAGAGATGCACAGCAGGAAGGCGGTGACTTTATTTCTTATATTAAAGATATTAAAGTTATTTATGACCTTGCAGTTCGTGACGACATCGATAAAGATGTTGATGACGAAGCAGTTTGGGGAATCCTCTCAGATAGAGAAGAATCTCGAAGAAATGCTGAACTATCAAGACTTGGAAACCTACAGGTTCTTCGATATCTTGAAGGTAAAAAAATGGATACTAGCGCTGCTACATCAACAACTGCTGAACCTGCAGCTGTTGAAACAGAGTAAATGTTCATTTTGCTTGATAAAAAAGACTTCTCACGAAGTCTTTTTTTTTGTCTAAAAGGTATAAGTAAATGTTAAATAAGTTTTAAAAAGGTATAGAGGTAAATCTGTAGGAGCAATTTCATTGCTTAAAGTGAAATTGTAAAGTCCACTGTCGAGTCCGGCATTTAAACTTATTCGCTTTGTTATTTCCACGTTACTTGCAATGCCTATAAAAGCAGAGCCAATACCTGCCATTGTTCGGCCAAGAGGATCATTCAATGGAAAAAACCTTTGAATATTTTTGTATCCAAGTGTCAGAATCAAATGGAAGGGAATCCCCTTTTTATGAATATCTGCTTCCAGTTTGTAAGTAGAATATATATCACTTGTTTTTGATAAAACTGAAGACGAATCTATATTGAATTGAGTAAATTGCTTACTATCTACTGAAAATGTGCAGATAGCACTTGGTATGTGTAAGCCAAATGATAATGATGCATACAATTGTGAATAATCGGTATTGGGATCTGAAAGATTGCCAATGGTGCTGTAAATCTCACTACGCAAGTATAATTGTCCATCTACTTTAAATGTGGCATATCCATTTAAAGCGGGTTTTAACTGAAGCTGGCTATTGTTAAAAGATGCCAGGGAAGGGCCAATTCCAACCTGGAAATATTTACTGTTATAACTCAATTGCGTTTCCAGCCTGTTCCCGGTTAATTCATCGACAATGACACCACCTGAAAATAGAAATTGCTCATTTATATTGTATTTTGCAATGAAATTGATACCCCAGTTTAATGCTGGTACAGACGTTGTTCTATCAATATCAAAACCCATATTTCCTATATTGAATGTCGTGCTGAGTTCAAGTGATGATAATATCTGAAGATTTAAAACTATTAATAAATAAAAAAGAATGGATTTTTTTTTAAACATTTTTTCCTCTGTTGAATGATTTATATCTAAAATTATAATGTCTATATAAATATAGTTCCATATAATACATATTTTATATTTTGAAACTTGACAATATGGATATTTTAAATGAAATTTAGTTTTATATGAGTGATTATCTTGATCCTAATAACGAAGAACTACTAAAAGATTTTTTTATTGAAGCAAACCTTCAAGTCGAACTACTGGAACAGAATATACTAGCTATAGAAAATGATCCCGGTGATAGTGATGCCGTCGATGAAATATTTCGTGCCGCACATACATTAAAAGGTGGGGCAGCAACTGTTCAAATGACAGAACTGGCGGAGTTTACACATATTGTGGAAGACTTGCTGGATGAAATAAGAAGCGGAAACGTTAAAATTTCCGGTGATGTTGTTGATGGATTATTATCATCCATCGATGTTATCAAAGCTATGTTGGAAGCACGATCTGACGGTGATGTTTACAATGATGATATTTCCGATATTAAAAACAGTCTGAAATCTGCTCTGGAAAATAAAAGTCCGGCGCCGGCTCCATCGGCAAAACCTGTCATTCAGGCAAGTTCCACACCACAAAGTTCAGCTCCTTCCGGACCAATTGAAACATCTGAAAGTAAATTGTCTGAATATGAAACTTTGGAATTATTCGAAGCTGCCGGATCAGGAAATCCTGTAATAAAAGTTGCCGTTTCTTTTGATGAATCCAATCCTATGAATTCTGTAGGTGGAATACAGGTCTATGCCGCATTAAAATCTGCGGGAATTATATTAAAGACAGTTCCGGATTTTGAAGCTCTATATGAAGATCGTTACCATCCGGTTGTAGAGTATTATCTGACAACTGATCTTGAAAAAGATGAATTGACATCAAAATCTACTATTTCAGAAGTTACCACCGATATCACAATAGAAGAGATTCTTAACCCATCGGCATCGACAGTAGTGAAAAAATCATCACCAAAGCCTACTCCTGCACCTGTGGCAGCTCCTGTGGCTCAACCCGTAGCTAAAGTCGAAGCAAAAATCGAAGTTAAAGAGGAAGCTCAGAAAACAAGCCCTGTTCCTCAGGAGAAACCTAAAAAAGAAATTCCCCAAAAGACAAAAACCAAGCCGAAAGGTCGTGATAAAGTTGTTGGATCCATTTTACGAGTTGATAGTAAAAGAATTGATAACCTTTTAAATCTGGTTAGTGAAGCAGTAATCAACAAAGCTACTTTTAATCAGATAAATAATCAGTTTACAGATTGTCTCAATGTTTTACAGTCTGTTGAATCAGATTATAAAGAAAAAGTTAAATCACTCTTTGAGTCAATTCCTGAATATTTGGATGAATACAGAGATACAGATAATATCAAAGGCATTAAAAAAGACATCAATAGTCGGTTTGGTGATTTAACAACACTTTTTGATGATTTTGAAGACTCAATAAAATCAGCTGTTAATCAATTCAAAGGAACGGCTGCAAATCTTGCTAGAAATACCGGTGATCTTCATGAAGGCATTTTAAGAATACGAATGGTACAGATCAATCAGATATTCTCCCGTTTCCCAAGACTTGTTCGTGATATGTCTAAAAAATTAGGCAAGCAGATCAATCTTGAAATAGTCGGTGAAGATACAGAGCTTGATAAGTCTGTAATAGAAGAGCTACTCGATCCGTTAATGCATTGTGTTCGAAACTCTCTGGACCATGGTGTTGAAAATCCTGATGTCCGTGCTAAGGCTGGTAAATCTGAAGAGGGTAGAATCCTTCTCTCAGCTAGAAATGAAGGTAATCTCATTGTAATTGAAATTACTGATGATGGTGCAGGAATTGATGTTGAAGTCGTTCGCGAAAAAGCAATTAAGAGAGGCGTTATTCATCAAAGTAAGAATCTTTCGGACCTCGAAGCCTATAATCTAATTTTTGAACCAGGTTTTTCCACAGCGAAAACTGTAACTGATATTTCCGGTCGTGGTGTAGGACTCGACGTGGTTCGTAAACAGATCGAGAAATTGAATGGTACTGTAACAGTTTGGTCAGAAAAAGGGCAGGGAACTACCTTTACCATCAGACTTCCTTTAACTCTTGCTATTATTCAGGGATTACTTGTCCGTGTCGGTACAGAAATTTATGCCATACCCATAACTTCTGTAGCTGAAAGTCATCGCGTTAAGCAGTCAGCCATTAACATGATTGATGGATATGAAGTTTTTAATGTAAGAGACGAAGTGATCTCTTTGATGAGATTGGGAAATATTTTCAGAATTCCAACGACTGTAGAATCGGAATATAAATTCATAGTTATCGTTGGTAGTGGCGATAAGAAAATGGGACTCATGGTTGATTCTTTAATTGGCGAAGAAGATGTCGTAATTAAACCGTTATTGGACAAATACACGAATTCTCCTGGTATTGCAGGAGCCACAATTCTAGGAGATGGAACCGTTTCATTGATCATTGATGTTGCTCAGCTTCTCGATCTTGGAGTAAAAAAAGAACAGGCCGATAGGTTGGCAAGAGCTACTGTAGTTCATTCATGATAATATTGGAGAAAGCTTAATGGAAAATGTATTTACTGGTAATGATATAGATCAGCAGGAAATTAAAAGAGAATCTTCAATAGATTTTAAAATGGTTACTTTCTCACTTGCGGGAAAAGACTATGGCATTGATATTATGAAGGTAAAGGAAATTTCTAAAGCTGGAAAATTTACCTTTGTTCCCAATTCGGCTCCATATGTCCGTGGTGTGTACAATCTTCGAGGGGATATAATCTCAGTAATAGACTTGAGAATCTTTTTTAATCAACCTGCCAAACAAACTGGAGAGAATGATCTTGAAAGTATGATCATTGTTAGATTGGAAGATCATGTTATAGGAATTATTGTCGATGAAATTGACAAGGTTGTCGGAATATCAAGCGATAATGTACAACCACCGCATCCATTGTTTGGAGATATAAACATAAAATATATCAGTGGAATTGCAGAAAATAATAATCGGCTGTATGTCATCTTAGACGTCGATGCAATTTTTGGCGAAAAATCAGAAGATGAAATTAAACGCGATACGCCGACTGCTGCAGTACCGGATAATTATCCTGCAACATTTGATGTCGAGCCGGAAAAAACTGTAGCCGCTGCTGCTCAAGTCGAAACAGATCAAATTGATCGTTCTGAAAGAGAATTGGGCTTTATCAAGGAAACTCTGGTTACATTTAAGCAATTTTATTCTTCTGCTGTTAACGATAAGTGGATTAAGTTGCGTTACAGTCAATGGTTTGAAGACAGATACAATAGTAATTTGTCTATTCAATTGACTGGTGTGGAAGATGCCGATAAATATCTGCAATCATTTTATTCACCCTTTAATGGTCAATTATGGACGGAAGAGTATATCAATCAGATTGCACAATATATACCAAAGGAATCGAGCGGTAATTTTAATATATGGAATCCCGGATGCGGGAAGGGGTATGAAACCTATTCCATCGTATCGATGATGAAAAAGTTTAAGCCTGAACTAAATCTTAAAATACATGGTTCCGATAAAGATCTTATAAGTGTAGCTTCGGCACCAGGTCTAATGTTTAATCAGAATATGGTACCTGACTTCTATGAAGAGTTTATGGTCGAGAGCAATAACGGTTTACAGTTTTTATCGACGATGAAAGATCTCATAATGTTTGAGTTCCGCGATTTAGAAAACCTTGAAGTTTTCTCCAGATTAGATATGGTTATAATAAGAGATGTATTATCATTTCTGAAAGAAGACCTGCAAAGTAGAGTTATTCAGGTTATATTGGATAACATGAAAGATAACGGTGTAGTCATTCTTGGAAAAAATGAAGTTCTGCCTGATCTAAATGGTTGGGAAGATATTAGTGGAAATGGAATTAGTGCATACAGAAAAAGATAGCAATAGTAGTCAATAAAATACAGGAGTCATTAAATGAGAGTTGAATATATTAACCCCTTTGTTGAATCAGCTTATAGTATTATGAAAGAAGTTCTAAATACTGAAGTTAAAAGAGGAGATCTTTACTTAAAAAAAAGTAGCCAACCTGTAATGGGTGTTGCTGCCATTGTTGGATTGGCTGGAGATGTTGAAGGTCGTGTTTTATTTGATATGGATGAAAAAACTGCTATTGAAATAGCATCAGCTATGAATGGTGAAGTTTTGACGGAAATGGATGATTTGGCAAAAGCCACAATTACAGAGTTGGCAAATATGATAACAGCTCAGGCTGTAACAAAACTGCATGATCTTGGATTTAGATTTGACTTGACTCCTCCTGCTATAATTACAGGACAGAATATGAGAGTTACCGATATGAATGTCGAAGCTTTAATCGTTCCTTTTGAAGTGCCACAGGGCAAGGTTGAAATAAACGTTGCTATTAGAGAAAGGGCATAGGGGGTAATATGAAAACTACAAGTGATTTTCCATCGATAAATGAGCGGTCTCCTGACGGTGTAAAAAATGGAGGAGGAGCATATAGAGTTCTCATAGTAGACGATTCTATGTTTGTTACAAAGCAAATCAGCCAAATCCTGAGTTCCGAAGGTTTTGAAGTTATTGGCACTGCAGCTGATGGTGTTGAAGGTGTTGAAAAATACAAAGAATTGTATCCCAATATTGATTTAGTTACCATGGATATTACGATGCCAAAAATGGATGGTGTGACTGCTCTGGAACACATTGTTGAATTTGATAAAGATGCTAAAGTCGTTATGGTGAGTGCTCTTGGAAAACAGGATCTTGTTAAAAAAGCACTCCTGGCTGGAGCAAAAAACTATATTGTAAAACCTCTTGATAGAAAAAAGGTACTCGAAAGAGTCGTTAGTGTTTTAGGATAGAAAAGAGGCTTACAGCCTCTTTTTTTGATAAGAGTTATGCTTTGCTTTTATGTAATCCTCCAACTACTGCACAGTTTACGGGTTCACATATTTATAAATAAAAAAAGAATCTGAATTACAGATTCTTTTAATTGGGCGACGGCGGACTCGCCTTGCGATCGAAAACATCCTGTTTTCTTTCTCCAGGCCGATATGTTCGCTATCACATCCATTCATGGATGTTAATCCTCGCTCACTCGGCGCTTACATATTTTCGAGTCATGGATTTATAGAGATGCTTTGCATCTATGTAAGTTGAGGATGCGGTTTCACCGCTTGTTTAGATACCCTCCAACTGCTAGGCAGTTTTCGGGTAGACTTATAAATAAAAAAAGAATCTGAAATACAGATTCTTAATTAACTGGGCGACGGCGGACTCGAACCGCCGACATCTTGCATGTCGAGCATTATTAGTCTCATCAATATCTATATTTTCAATTCTAACAGCCTTCAAAGGCACTTTTATGTAATATTTTTCAGTATGCAGTCACCATAAAAAAAATAAATGGTGAATAGATGGTGACATCTCAACCTACAAAAATCCGTTTCCCCTTTTTCCGATAGCGGAGATCAATTTCCCCAAATCCTTCTACCTGAAGATATGTAACGACGATAAGAAGGTCATCCCAACTATGACAACGGATGGTTCTTCTCCCGACTTTCTTAATTTCTTCCGTGCAATTGTTTTTGGCTTGAGCTATGGCAGCTCGAATCTGATCTTTCCTTTTCATATCACAACCCCATTCGGTTACTGGTCGGTTGAGGATAACATAAAAGAGTCTCAGATCGAAACATTCTGTAAATTTAAAGACAAGATAATTGCAGACAGGAGGCAAATATGTATTATTATTTTAGGGACTACAACGGCGTTGATCCACTCGACATACAGATTATAAAACTCATAGAAAGAGACGAGGAAGAGATAAAAGTATGTGGCTGCCAATTTTCTTTTACCGATGGAAAACTGGAATTATTGAAAAGAAGGTTTTGTCGGTACCCAAGCACCGACCTCATAGGCGATTATTTCTTAGATGAGTTTAGTGCCCTTCATTTTGACACTTTTAATAGAGAGAACTTTTCAGTCCTGGGGCTGGAAGATTTCCCTTTAGACCAACTCGATCCTTCAGTTTTTGATGTTACTCCCGAGACGGTATTTAAAGCGCTGAATTAGCAATGCTTAGAAATACAGCCTCCTCGTGTTATAATCTTTCTTGTCCCGATTAACGGATCGTTCCGTTAATGCAGTGTTTTATTTGGAGCATTTTATGGCATTGCTATCGGTGGAAAACTGGTGTTTATCACTACGTTTCTGTCACTTTGATTAAAAAACCTGGAGGGGGTGCCAATATCACTTCATTATCGTGATTTTGTATTGAAAAGGAGAATTTATGGCAAAAAATCAAAAGCTACCCGATGTTCTTACATTTGCTGAGCAGAAAGCACTTCTTAATATCTTTAATCAGCGCTATCACTCTGGTAGAAAAAACAGGTTAATGGTTGAGCTGATGTTAACCGCTGGCTTTAGAGTCTCCGAGATCTGCAAGCTCCGATGGACTGACCTACGGTACAGGGACAACAAGATCCTGATCAAAGAAGGTAAAGGTGGGAAGGATAGGAATCTTTTTATTCCCGAATCTTTGATGCTTCGACTCAAGGGGTATAAGGAAGAAGCACCTAAAAGTGTTTTCGTCTTTGCCACTCGGACTGGTCAACCGCAGAATAGATCCACCTTAAATACGTTGGTGAAAACTTATGCCCGAAAAGCTGGCATCGAGAAGAATGTTTACAACCACCTTCTCAGACATACGGCTTTGACTGACCTTTATTCTCGGACAAAAGACATCAGACAAATCCAGGTCATAGCAGGACACCAAAATATACAGACCTCTCAGATATACATAAGAATCTCCTCTGAAGAAATCAGAGAAACCCTGATGATGGAAAAGTATTGATGAACCTGATGCACTCAATTATTGAAGGGCTGAAGGAAGCACATGGGGAGATGGTTGATCATACGGTGGTGTGATAATCGACTTCCCCATACTTTGATAGGAAGGTGACTGTCTCTTCCCCCTGGTGAAATGTATAACGGATATGGCCGTCCTGGCAGATAAAATAATTCGGGATTAGCTCTCCATTCTCTTCACTGAAAAATCCCGATGCGGAACCTGTGTGGAAGTGGATATTGTTGTAATAAGTGTGAAATTGAACCCCTCCGATATTCTGGTTCTCTATATAATCATCCCTCCCCTCAATGATCTCCTTGATCTCAAACAAATATTGTCGAGAAATATCTCGATATAATTCTGTTGTTGTTTCCATTCTTTTCTCCTATGCCAAAAAGTATGCTTTTGGAGATGACGAAAGCGGACCCGTATAAAAAATAAATTATTTTTTCTGTGAGAAGAGAGAGAGGTAGTAATCTATATCGGTGAAAATGAGATCTATGATGAACCTCTGGAAATCTGTTTTGTCCATGCAATTATCTTGTCGGAGATTACGGTGATCGGACGTTTTGTAGAAAGGTACAGGGTAAAAAAAATCCCTTGGATCGGGGTGGAATATCCCCTTTTTTTTCTCTTGGAGGAGAGATGGTCACTCCGTTCCTAAACAGTGTATATGTTTTGGGGTTCTTAATTGGGGAGAATAAAACGCCAGCCGAGGCTGGCTAATAAAACAGTGCAAAGGTTTTTAGGGACAGCCTTCGGCTGGAAGAGTATTATGTAAAGTTTGTATACCTGTGTTTTTACTTCTTGGTTATACAGACTTGCTAGTGTAGTGTTGTTAAAATGAATTCACAAATAGTAAATTTCATGTTAAAAATAGTTATGACCAAAAAATTAGGAAGACCATCAGTAGAAATTGATTTGAATGAAACCGACAGAAAAGAATTGGAGAGACGAGTAAAAAGCTATACGTCTCAAGTAAAAGACAGCATGCGAGCGAAGATAATTCTTCTTAAATTTCAGAATAAAACCCAAGAAGAGATCCGGAAAGAATTAAATGTCAGTCGGCGAACAGTAATGAAATGGGTGAACAGATTCGCAGAATTGGGAATAGAGGGGCTTAATGATGCTCTCGGCAGAGGTCGAAAGCCATGGATATCAGATGAGATAAATAACATGATAATTACCAAGGCAACACAACCTATAAAAAATAAAAGCCGCTGGTCCACAAGAACAATGGCAAAAGAAGTTGGTGTATCAAATACCCATGTTATGAAAATATGGAAGGCAAATGATATAAAACCTCACCTTACTAAAACGTTCAAGCTTTCAAAAGATCCCAGGTTTGAGGCAAAGTTTTGGGATATTATCGGATTATATTTAGAGCCGCCTGAGAAAGCACTTGTTTTCTGCTGTGAT
Organism: Maea johnstoni; assembly: GCA_963942565.1. NCBI lineage: Eukaryota > Metazoa > Annelida > Polychaeta > Spionida > Magelonidae > Maea > Maea johnstoni. Next base: position 257,273 of record CAWWDR010000962.1, on the reverse strand, counting down.
GAAAAGACACAAGTGCAGGCTCTGGAAAGATCTCAGCCTGGCTTACCACTGAATGTAGGGCATATTAAAACAAAAACGCATGACTATTATCGTCATGGGACGACAACACTTTTTGCAGCTTTAAATTATCTGGATGGTACCATAATCTCCACAATACAACAAAAACATAGAAATGAAGAATGGTTGAAATTTCTTAAACAGATAGATGCAGAAACACCTAAAGGGGTAGATTTACACATTATAGCTGATAATTATTCCGCACACAAACATGAAAATGTTAAGAAATGGCTGAAAAAGCATTCTCGTTTTCATGTGCATTACACACCGACAGGCAGTTCCTGGATGAATCTGGTCGAGAGATTCTTTGCCGATATTACATCAGATGTAATTCGAGATGGGAGCTTTTGCAATTTGAAAGAACTGGAACAAGTGATAGAGGATTATTTAGCTGAGCGAAATGAGAATCCCAAACGATACGTTTGGAAGGCTGAGGGAAAGAAAATTCTCGAAAAAATAAACAGAGCCAGGAAAAAAATTGGTTGGGAGCCTTATTGTGAAGGGAATTTGAATTCAGCACACTAGCTTTAGCTAGTGTAGTGTTGTTAAAATGAATTCACAAATAGTAAATTTCATGTTAAAAATAGTTATGACCAAAAAATTAGGAAGACCATCAGTAGAAATTGATTTGAATGAAACCGACAGAAAAGAATTGGAGAGACGAGTAAAAAGCTATACGTCTCAAGTAAAAGACAGCATGCGAGCGAAGATAATTCTTCTTAAATTTCAGAATAAAACCCAAGAAGAGATCCGGAAAGAATTAAATGTCAGTCGGCGAACAGTAATGAAATGGGTGAACAGATTCGCAGAATTGGGAATAGAGGGGCTTAATGATGCTCTCGGCAGAGGTCGAAAGCCATGGATATCAGATGAGATAAATAACATGATAATTACCAAGGCAACACAACCTATAAAAAATAAAAGCCGCTGGTCCACAAGAACAATGGCAAAAGAAGTTGGTGTATCAAATACCCATGTTATGAAAATATGGAAGGCAAATGATATAAAACCTCACCTTACTAAAACGTTCAAGCTTTCAAAAGATCCCAGGTTTGAGGCAAAGTTTTGGGATATTATCGGATTATATTTAGAGCCGCCTGAGAAAGCACTTGTTTTCTGCTGTGATGAAAAGACACAAGTGCAGGCTCTGGAAAGATCTCAGCCTGGCTTACCACTGAATGTAGGGCATATTAAAACAAAAACGCATGACTATTATCGTCATGGGACGACAACACTTTTTGCAGCTTTAAATTATCTGGATGGTACCATAATCTCCACAATACAACAAAAACATAGAAATGAAGAATGGTTGAAATTTCTTAAACAGATAGATGCAGAAACACCTAAAGGGGTAGATTTACACATTATAGCTGATAATTATTCCGCACACAAACATGAAAATGTTAAGAAATGGCTGAAAAAGCATTCTCGTTTTCATGTGCATTACACACCGACAGGCAGTTCCTGGATGAATCTGGTCGAGAGATTCTTTGCCGATATTACATCAGATGTAATTCGAGATGGGAGCTTTTGCAATTTGAAAGAACTGGAACAAGTGATAGAGGATTATTTAGCTGAGCGAAATGAGAATCCCAAACGATACGTTTGGAAGGCTGAGGGAAAGAAAATTCTCGAAAAAATAAACAGAGCCAGGAAAAAAATTGGTTGGGAGCCTTATTGTGAAGGGAATTTGAATTCAGCACACTAGTAAGTCTTAATAGTATCCTGAATCCGTATAAAAAAACTTGTTTTTATAATTACCCCCTTAAGCTATAATAGTTTAACTACAAACAACATATCACCTAAGGGGTGCGAATGAAATTCACAATTGATTCTACCACAGAACAGATCCATAGCACAGGCGGACTTGCTCTCGCAGCTAAAATTTCAGAAAAGATAGGATTCAATTTTTCTGATGAGAACTCTAAAGCACAACTCATTCATCCGGAAATGTTGCGGGTAATGTATGGTCTGTTTGTTCAGGGCAGAAGTAGCTATGAGGAAATCAAGTTATTTAGAAATGATCCGTTTTTCAAGCAATCTTTCGATCTTGCTTTTGTCCCAGCCAGCTGCTGAGACTCTCAGACTTTATCTAGAAATCGTTGCAGAGAGAAAAAATAATGCTTTAGCAAAGATTTCTGAGTGTAATATCAATCTACTTAAAAGTGCATTGCTGACTCCTGTCAGAATCTGTGGACGAGAATACATTCCGGTAGATGTTGATGTCTCACCATTGGATAACTCAAAATCCCAGAAAGAAGGTGTAAGCCGGACTTACAAGGGACATGATGGATATGCACCCATCTTTAGCTATATCGGGAAAGAAGGATATATGCTTGATTGTGAACTAAGGAAAGGAAAACAACACTGCCAAAAAAATACTCCTGCATTTTTATTGCACAATATTAAAATGCTGAAAAAACAGAATTTGAAGACTTCTGTATTATTCCGCCTTGATGGCGGAAATGATGCGGCATCTACTATCAAAGTCCTTGCAAATAGCGGACACTATTTTCTAATCAAGCGAAATCTGCGCAAAGAATCCCCTGATTATTGGCTTGATACAGCTGTAGCAGAGGGGGAATTAATCCATTGCGATGATAAAAAAGTCGTATACAGAGGAATACACACTGGTCGGACTCCGGCTGGTGATGAATCGATTCCCTCTATGGATATCATCTTTAAAGTGACCAAGCGGTATTTTGATAAAAATAATGAAAAATTCCTTTTTCCTAAAATAGAAGTAGAGACTTATTGGACAAATCTGATAGAGGATCCTGAAGAAGTAATTGAATTGTATCATGCTCGTGGAACGAGTGAGCAATTTCACAGTGAACTTAAAAGTGATATGGGGATTGAACGGCTTCCGTCGGGAAAATTTGCAGTAAATGCTCTTCTCCTGCATATTGCCATGATTGCATTTAATGCCCTAAGACTAATTGGTCAAACTGCACTATCCTTCCAAGAGGAACTACCATACAAAACTGGTGTTTTGAGAAAACGCCTATGAAAGGTCATCGACGATCTAATCCGAGTGGGATTCAAGCTTGTTTATCATTCGCGAAAATGGTTGTTGAAACTATGGAGTCATGATCCTTGGCTTTCGATATATTCAAAATTGTATGAAACTTTTTGTTCATTATAGAATCTGCATAAATATTTTTCATTTACATGGGATTTTAGGTAATAGCTATGTCCCAAAAGATGAAAAGATAATCAAAACCTCTGATTCCTTGTAAGTTTTTCAATGATCTTAATTTGCATAATCACATTTCAATATAAAAACAGCTGCTATTTAATTCTGAAGTCCTCAATTCAACTTTTTACTCTAATATTTGAAGTTTTATACGGATTCAGGAGTATGTATAGATATTCATTCATATACAAAGGATTTTACCAAACCCCTCTTCTAAATTTATGTAGTTATATGTAGTTATGTAGTATGGGGTTTAGGAAATACGTTTAGGGGTATATATAAACCTAGTGAGTGTATTTTTGTTCCTTTCCATCATTCAAACCCTTCCATAACATTATAAATATGCAGGATGATATCATACGGATAAGCTCTTCCAGTCCTATCGTGACCGAAGTTTACAATACCGTCGTTGTCCACGGTGATATCATCATCATAGCCAAGTTGATTAGCAACCCTTCTGAACGATCTCCGACCTTCAACTGTTTCTAAACCAATTCTTCTGTAAAACTCATCGGTGGTAATCCAGCCAGTTATGTGCTCTTTTCCAGCGTAACTCTTCATCCAGGCAAAAAGACCAAGTCTATTTACAGAACTTAATTTGGTTGATTTAAGTTGTTCATCATCGTTGAACCGATTCTTTTCAAAGGCATGTCTGATAATTGGATCAATAAGCCAGCGGGGATTTACCTTCATAAACTTTTTGATGAAGGATTTGCTTTCGTTTAATAGCTTGATATCTTTCTCATAAGGAAAATCTTCTCCCATAGCTTCGTTGTACCGAACGTAACGCTCTCTTATCTCAAGATCTTCTATATCATCATACGATACTTGTTTCTGGTATTCCCTATTGTCCATCATCTCATTGAACTTAAGGCGCTTCTCCATCTCCTCAAGCTTCTCCTCAAGTGCTTCATTATGCTCTATGAGTTTTGACTTTGCTTCACGTTCTGCTTCTGCCTGTTCCTGGACCATTTCAGTCATGGTATCGACAAGGTCTTCCATAGAATGCCTTTAATCATCAAAAATAAATTTTTCTTTTAGCGATTGAAACTGATGTCCAGTTTCCAGCTCATAAAGTCTCAAATGGTAAGCGCCTCATAGAACGCCTTCTACCAGTCCTCGGTTAAATCTGCAATGATTTTACCGGAGGCTAATAATGAAAAAATATCGGACAACAGAAGAGTGGAAAAAGTTAATAAGTAAACAGAAAGCCAGCGGTTTGAGCGCTGTATCTTTCAGTAAATCAGAAGGTATTCATCCAAATTTCTTTTATAAAAAAAGAAGAGAATTGTGTGCAACTGAATCTCAGCAGGCTTTTGTAGAGTTGAAGACAATTATACCCAAACAGATAAATCAGATTAAAAATGGGACAAAGATAAAAATAGGACGTATTGAGATACTTCCGGGGAATCTCTCAGACCATCAACAATTACTGACTCTAATGCAAACAGCACTGGAGGCAACAGATGCTCAGCTTCAATAAAGATGTTAAAATATATTTGAAAACAGGGCCGACTGACATGAGGAAATCGATTAATACTCTGGTACCTATCGTTCAACAAGAGATGAAGTTAGATCCTCTGAAATCCGGTTATTTCGTATTCTGTAACAAAAACAGACACCTGCTGAAAATACTCTATTGGGATAATACAGGTTTTGCGCTCTGGCATAAACGTCTTGAGGAGAATAAATTCCCATGGCCTGATGATGCTGGAGATGTCAAAGAACTTAATGCAGAGCAGATAGGCTGGCTTCTTTCCGGGATAGATTTTCTGAAAGCCCATAGTTCTCTAAATTATTCAGTAAGTTATTAATTAAAAAAGGCTTTTATAAGAGAATCGAAAATGGTAAACTGCAGTCAGTTATGAGCAATGAGGAACTACAGAAAAAAGTCAGAGAACTCGAACAGCGGTTGGCTAAAATGGAGAAAGTCAATGAAGAGGTGGAATCCCTTAAAGAACGAAACCGTTATCTTGAAGAGCAGAATCGACTCCTGTACCTTCTTCATTTCGGTCCGAAATCTGAAAAATGGACTGAAACAGATAAGCTCAATTCAACTCTTTTCAATGAAGCTGAAGACGAGGCTTTTAAACAGTCTCTTAACCCTGTAAATCAGAAGCCTGAGACAGAAGAAAAAACAAATAAACGCAAAAAACGCGGTGTCAGTATAACGAGTAAACTTTATAATGGACCCATAAATATGGACAAGAACTTTAGTTTGATTGTTTAATGTTTATGGAGGAAGAAGTTGAGTAAAAAGAGAAGATCATTCAGTTCAGAGTTAAAATTCAAAATTGTCCTAGAAGCAATTAAAGGTCAGCGTCAGATAAGTGAGATAGCGACTGAGTTCGATGTTCATCCGAATCAAATATCCAATTGGAAACAACAATTTCTGGAAAACGGTTCTACTGTATTTTCCAAGAAACCAGATACAAGAATTACAGATATGGAAGAAAAAGAATCTGTTCTCTTTAAGAAAATTGGAGAGCAGCAGGTAGAACTCGATTTTCTCAAGGACTGCCAAAAAAAGTTGGAGTCCTGGAAAAGCGGAAATTAGTAGATCCAGGACATAAAAAATTGAGCATAATGAAACAGTTAAAACTTTTAGGTGTTGCCCGTTCATCATACTACTACAGGGATAAGCCCAAGAGTGATTTCAATCTTCAGTTAACGAGGATAATCGATGAAATATATACAGAGAGCCCTGAATATGGGAGCAGAAAAATAAGAGATGTAATTCGCAGAGAGAACAAAAATATTAAAGGACTTAATAAGGTGAATAGAAAGAGGATTCAACGTCTAATGCGGATTATGGGCATTGAGGCTATTTACCCTAAAAGAAACCTTAGTAAACCGGGAAAAGGCAGTGAGCACAAGATATATCCATATCTCTTGAGAAATATCACTATAAACAGACCTAATCAGGTGTGGTGCACTGACGTGACGTACATTCGCCTTGAACACGGATTTGTATATCTTGTGGCTGTAATGGACTGGTACAGCCGTCGAATTCTAAGCTGGGAGATTTCTACTTCGATGGATAAAGAGTTCTGTATCTCAGCACTAGAAAGAGCTATCAGGATTTATGGAACTCCCGATATTTTCAACACAGATCAGGGGGCGCAGTTTACAAGTAAAGCTTTCAGAGACGTTTTAGAGAATAGAGGTGTAAAAATAAGCATGGATGGTAAAGGAAGAGCCATAGATAATATTGTAATCGAGAGATTTTGGCGGACATTAAAATATGCAGATATATACGCGAAAGAATATGGGTCTGCTATTGAAGCTGCTGAAGGAATTGGGAAATATATAGAGAAATATAATATGAGAAGACCTCATGAATCTCTTGATAAAAAAACTCCCGATGAAGCCTATAGAGAAGCTTGTTAGCAACAACTAACAAATGTATTTTTGGAAAAGTTTTCAAACTAAAAAAAGATTAATACATGTCTTGACTATGGGGTCCACTATACTTCCCGATGACCTGCCGTCAAGAGAAGTGGTTTACCTGCTAAATGATCATGAGAAGATTTGCGGTTGTGGCGCCCCTTTAAAACATATAGGCTTTGATACAGTCAAACGACTGGATATCAAACCGGCAGAAATCACTGTCATAATTGAAAAACATGAGAAAGGGGCCTGCAAGCAGTGTGATGGAATCGATCTTGATAAGGATGATGCTCCCGCTATCCGCAGAGCCGAAGGGAAAAAGCATCTGATACCCGGTGGGATTGCTACTGCCGGCCTAATAGCCTGGAGCTTATCTGAGAAATATGAGTTTGCCCTTCCATTCTATCGGCAGGAAAAACGGTTTAAACATATAGGTGTAAGCATTTCCAGAGGCAATCTTTGTAACTGGGCCATTAAAGCGGCAGAATCCTGTGCTCCTCTCATGTCATTAATAACAAAGCAAATTAAATCAGGATCTGTACTCAATGCCGATGAAACACATATTCAGGTATTGAAGGAAAAAGGTCGGAAACCTCAAAATAAATCATGGATGTGGCTCTTCAAAGGGGGACCGCCGGGTAAACCGGCAGTGCTATTTCAATATGATACCGGACGATCCGCTCAAATCCCTAAGGTTTTTCTCGCAGATTACAAAGGCTGGCTGCAAACCGATGGATATACAGCATATCATTCCGCATTAAGATCTCTGAACAAAGACAGACCGGATGATCAGAAGATTCATCATGCTCTATGTTGGGCCCATGCCAGGCGCAGGTTCGAAAAGTGCTGGAAGACTACTAAATCCCCTGATGCAGATGAGGCATTGCAGTTCATAAGGGATATTTTTAAACTGGAAAAACTTAGAGAAGATCGTTCGGAGGATCAGTTTTCTAAAGAACGTAAAAATAAAGCAGAGGATATTTTTACAGATTTCCGTAAATGGCTGGAGGAACTCTACCCTGTGACATTACCGAAATCACTGCTTGGGAAAGCAATGAAGTACACTATGAACAACTGGGAGTTGCTGATCAATTACGTGGAACATCCCGAATTGACTCCTTCGAATAATGGAGCCGAAAATTCTATTCGTCCTTTTGTTATCGGTAGGAAAAACTTCCTATTTTCTGATACACCGGCCGGAGCAGATTCATCAGCAACAATCTATAGCCTGATCGAAACGGCTAAATTATATGATCTGATTCCTTTTCATTATTTGTTATATGTTTTTGACAGACTGCCTTACGCGGATACAGAAGAAGACTATGTGAAACTATTGCCCTGGAATCTTACCAAAGAATTGATTTTACCACCTACTACTTGATCGAACAGGTCTGTATGAATCGCTTACCTCAAATGAAGATCATTCAGATTGTACCGCCAACACTTCCTATCTTTTACAGCCTTGGCAAGTCCCATTCCATGCAGTTCTTTCCGTCTTTTTCTCACAGTCTTAGGTCCGTATGGAAATATGTCATCTGAGTCTTTGATCGGATTGTTTTTTCCTTTGGCCATCAAACATACGATAAATAGGAATAGGTCAGCGTCGATTCCAAAGTAACCATGCCTCTCTATGAATATGCTCGGTATCTTTACAAAATAATTGTTGAAGACCTCTTGCTCCCATCTCGTCTTTTTTATATAACCTTTCTGTTTGGGGTTATAGTTGATGTAGCAATCTATCTTGGCCATTACTTCATTTACCCCTGTGAAATAGATAGGTGCAGGATCATTTGGGCTTTCTTTATTTACTTTCCTATCGATATATCCCTCTTTTTTTTCTCCATCTATTTTATATTTCTTCTTCTGAAGACGTTTGCAGCGGGCCTTGCCAATGTTTTGATACTCCTTCATTTGCTCATCGGTACGGTTGGCCTTTAAATCATCCATACCAAGAAGACAGTATTCAATAGGATAGTTGGGATCATGGAAATTGACTTTGATTAGGGTGAAAATATCCATAGGGTTCAAGTCTGCTTCTTTGTTTTTGAGCAGCGGTTTTAAGGGGAATGCGCTATAGCGTTTATATTTCCCCAAGACAATAGTCTCGTTCTTTACGTTCATTTGTATACTCCTGTAATTTGCTTTACACATGAAAGTATGCTTTTCCAAATGAAGACTTAGAGGCTCCTAAGTTTTCAGGTCTTTTAAGAGCGGTACCCACCGTCACCGTGGAATAGATCCGAGGATTGGAGGTGGATGGTTCAATTCGGTGGGAAGAAAAAAGAAATTTTTATTTCACGTTGTCATAGGGGATTTATTAGGATAGATGAAGACTCCCCTCAATAATGTAAGGGGAGTTATATCCATTTACTCGATGGATATATTACTCATTGAAGTAAGAGTCATGGTTTCATAATTGACAGAAAACTTGCATGAGCCATTAGTAGCACCATTCCTGTTTTTAATTGTGCATAGCTTCATTTCTCTTCTACTGTATTCAACCTTACTCTCTGCACAATAGAGAAGAGCACATCCAAAATTCTGTTTTTCTCCATTGAGTCAGCAACCTGATCCATACCAATACTTTCTTTAGTTCCACCTTCAGAGTTGAGTGCATCTCTTTTGGCCTGGGTGCCCGTTATTACGGCCACATTTCTTCTGATAGCAAGACCTCTTAGTTCACGGAAGATCCAACCCTGTTCCTCATAGGCTGAAAAGGTTTTCCTGGTAGATTTCATAATGTCACCGTAATCAACAACAATCAGATCTGGTTCAAAGTTTTCCAGAGTTTTAAGCTGTTCTAGATGAGCTGTGATATCAGTTACCGAAGCTCCGCCAGTAGGAAATTCCTTAATCCTGAGATGTGCTTTTGATAGGGATCTGATTTTCTCATAGATTTCTTTGATCTTTTCTCGATTCTCTTTCAATTTACTTTGTGCAACCTGAGAAGAGATAGCATCGTATCTCATTGATACTCTTTCTTCCGACATTTCAAAAGAATAATGGACCACATTGTATCCGTTGATCAGAGCGTGGTAGCCCCAGTTGCAGAGGAAGATTGATTTACCGATGCCAGGAGGACCCATTACACAGTGAAGCTCTTTTTTGCTCCAACCACCATGTAAAATGGCATCAAGTTTTTTATAACCTGTCGATACTTGTTCCTGGTGTTGATCAGCCATTGCTTGATATCTGGCATCAACATCATACAGGTCATACCCGAGATCTGTATCGAGGTTAAACTTTAGAGCATCCTGTATAACATTGTTAATCTCATCAAAGTTGTTGTCCTGCAAGAGGGCAACGGAATCGTAGATGGCATCCTTCATTTTCTTTCTCTTGGCGAAGGTTTCAACTTCACCGAGAATGTGCTCTCGGTCGAGAGATGTAAGTTTATCCTTATTAAAAATCTCTTTGGTGATGACATTTACAAGACCATCCTCCATTCCCTTTTTTAAAAGGACGCTCCGTATCATCTTCTCTGTAGGAATCTCATTGTGCTTTGAGAAGAGAGCCGTAATTACAGTAAAAACATTCCTGTGTGTCTTTGATTCAAAAGCCTCTGCTGCCAGGGAGCTGACCATCTTCGCCATGAATGCTCTGTCGTTAGTGCAGAGACTTAAGATATCGAGTTCGAGTTCCCCCATCTCCATTCTATCTACTTGTTTTGTTTCTTCCAATTTTTATCTCCTTGTTATTGGGTTACACATGCAAGTATGCAAATTGAAGAAAAAAATTAGGCTTACCTAATGCGTGTTGATTTTTTACATAGGCACTACCAGGAAAACAGCCTGTCGGAAGAAAAAAATAAATTTTTATTTCCCCCCGCCGTTACCGTGGAAAGATCGGAAGCTTTATGGAAGATCGGATGAAATCCACCAGCAGTTTATGTGCTCAGGAGGATAAAAATTTTTGGTTGAACCAAGCCTGTCGGATCGGTAGACTAAGAGGGTTTACGGTTTGGTGGAGGATGGGGGGATGCTCGGGGGATTACCATAGAGTATGCCATGAGGGATGACAAAATAAATTTTTATTTCATGTTGCCATTACCGTAGGCATTGGATGGAGGGGAACTGGTTGGGGAGGCGGATGGTCTCGGGATTTTAGATGACCTTTTTATCCCTTCCAATAAATGTAAGAACAATGATAGTTGTTACTATTGAAGTATAAAAAAGATCCAGAGTCTGGGAGCTTCAGAACTACTCTTTATCGTATTTCCACAAATCATTTTGATCCCAGAAAACTTTTGCAAATTCCTCACCATTGTTATATGCCTTTTTAATCCAATACGCACTTTTTATTAAATCGACTGTAATACCTAATCCATAATAATACATACCACCGATTCTTAATTGAGCCATTGAATATCCTTGTTCAGCAGATTTCATAATCCAGTAAAATGCTTTTTCAAGATCTTTAAAAACACCATCTCCATTGAGATACATGAGACCTATATGATATTGAGCCTTAAAAAATCCCTGGTTAGCAGATTTCTCAAACCAGTAAAATGCTTTTTCAAGATCTTTTGTAACGCCCTCTCCATTGGCAAACATTATCCCCAAATTATCTTGAGCCTCTGAATATCCCTGTTCAGCAGTTTTTTTATACCAATAGAATGCCTTTTCAAGATCATTTATAACACCCTGACCTTTGTAATACATCCCTCCTAATCTATATTGGGCTCGAAGGTTGTCTTGTTCAGCAGATTTCTGATACCAATAAGCAGCTTTTTCAAAATCTTTTAAAACACCCGCTCCATTCTCATACATAAGACCTAAAATATTCTGCCCACTTGAATTCCCTTGTTCTGCGGATTTCTCAAACCAGTAGAATGCTCTTTCAAAATCTTGTAAAACACCTTTTCCACCAGTATACATAAGACCTAAATTGTATTGACCATGTTCATCCCCTTGATCAGCAGATTTCTGATACCAATAGACTGCTTTTTCAAGATCTTTTAAGACACCCTCACCATGTTCATAACTGGAACCTAAATTAGTCTGTCCCTTTGGATTCCCCTGATCAGCAGATTTCTGATACCAATAAATTGCTCTTTCAAAATCTTTTAAAACACCTTCTCCAAAATTGTAACTGTAGCCTAAAGCATTCTGACCATATGAATCTCCTTGTTCAGCAGATTGTTCAAAAAGGTAAAGCGCTTTTTCAGGATCTCTTTCAACACCATCTCCATCAGCATACTTAAGACCTAAATAATATTGAGCACGGGCATCCTCAGCTTCAGCTTTAACAGTCAGTTCATCAAATGTTAGCTCAGAATAATCCTCACTATATATATTCATTGAAGGATTATCATAAAAGTGCAGTCTAAAATACCCGAAAATAAAGAGGGTATGAAAATGAGACAGTACAGTAAAGATTTTAAAGAGCAAGCATTAAAGCTGTCCGATGACATCGGTTTAAAGAAAGCATCGGAGCAATTGGGAATTAACTATGGGACCTTGTCCGAATGGCGGAAGATCCGTAAGAGAAATAACTGTGAAAAATCAGTGCAAGACACTTCTCCTCTGACAGAGAGGGAGAGGCTATTACTGAAAGAAAATCAGGAGTTAAAAGAAGCTAATGAGATTCTGAAGGATGCGCTTGGTTTTTTCGCAAAAGACCGGAAGAAGTGAGCTCTAAAAGAATCTTTATATATATCTGTGATCATCAGGAAGAAAGTAAAACGACTCCTGTTGTAAAGATGTGTAAAGCCTTGAATGTCAGTGAAACAGGTTATTATAAGTGGAAACGATCCCGAAATAAGCCTAGAGCCTGGCAACGTCTTCTGGTCGAAATACATGAGATCCTGGATGAGCATCCAGAAAATATGAACTATGGAATAAATAGAGTGCACATTGCGCTAGAACAAAAGAGCATAGAAGTATCTCGATCAACAGTGATCAGAGCAATGAGAAAAGGAAATCTGCTACACAAGAGCCGAAGAAGCCCTAATGGGCTCACTAAGGCGGATAAGAAGGCTCAAAGACCTGACAATGTATTGCAGAGGAATTTTACTGCATCAAGACCTAATGAGAAATGGCTTACTGATATTACCGAAGTTCCGTGCTCTGACGGGAAATTGTATGTTGCACCTGTTTTGGATTGTTTTGGAGGAGAAATTATCAGCCTCGCAATGCAGGATCATATGAAAAAGGAATTATGCATTCAGGCCATTGATGATGCATATAAAAGCAGAACTCCGGGAAACGGAGTTCTCATTCACAGCGATGCTGGCAGCCAGTATACAAGTGATCGGTTTAAAAAGTTACTCGGCGACTATCGTGCTGTACAAAGCATGAGTGATGTCGGGAAGTGCTACGACAATGCTCGAATGGAAAGCTTTTTCGCAACACTAAAAAAAGAAAAACTCTATAAAATGAATACAAGGAAAATGACCAGGAAAGAAATAAAGATCGTAATCTGGCGATTTGTCATGGTTTACTATAATCGGAAGCGAATCAGTACGGTTAATGATGGAGGATGGCCTCCAGCTATTTACAGGGAGAAGGCAGCAAAACAAAAAGTCGCTGCTTAAATATATTGGGAGTATTTAGGACTGCACTGATGTTGACATTTCCACATTATAGAAACCAGTAGTAAAATAATTATGCACAGCCGTTTCATTTATATCTCCCGTATCCTTACATTATTGACCCAAACTCTTAAATTTTCAATTATTGGTATTTCAACGCATCCTCAACAAGTTGCCAGTTATTTTCGTATGGTAGAAGATCTCCGATTTCATATCGATTATCAAGAGACTTGAAATTCCGTGGTCTTTTCCAGTCATGCTTACTTATCCAGGAACGATAGTTGTTAGCACATATGGTCTGTAGATCTGACTTAAGTAGAATGAAGTATCGGTCCCTGTCTTCTGTATCAGGATCAGCAAGTGCGACACAGACATAGATGAGATTAGGATTTTCAATGACCTGATCTCCGTGGTCAACTTGCTTCTTTGCAACATGATCAATCTCTACATCAATCCACTTATCTGCTTTTGTTGGCCAATTATTCCCTCGGGAGGTTTTTACTTGTATCGGAACTGTTTTGAGAGTATTGTCAGCTACTATGAGATCAAACTCTGGGACATTCCCCGTAAAGGATGTTGCTATAAGACCTCTTTTCCCTAATTCGGCGCATACCAAATACTCTCCAATTTGACCCGCTAATTTGTTGCTTAAACCTTTTGTCATTTCTATATAATACATGACATTGTCTTGAAAATATACAATCTCTTATTAGTGGAATAAGAAAACTACTTTCCGTATCTCATTGCAAATGTTAGGATTCTATTATCATCTCTCAAGGAGTATCTATGCCTAAGCCTTACACCATTAGATTATTCGTTCCCGAAGGAGACCCCAGCACACTAAAGATAATCGATAAGATGAACTGGACAGGGATAGGTTTGGAGATATCCAGGGACTCTTGGTCAAAGAATAAAAACCGTAAAGAGCTTGAACAGGCTGGTGTATATATACTCTTCGGATATAATGAGGGCGATGACCTTCCGATCGTATACATTGGCCAGGGTGATGGGGTCAAAGGTAGAATTGATTCTCATGACAAGAATAAAGATTTCTGGGATAAAGCTTTTGTTTTTGTATCCAGTAATGGTGGACTTAATAGAGCACATATCACATGGCTTGAGTGGGCGCTTATTCGGAAGGCTCAAGAAATTGAGCGATGTCATCTTGATAATAATGTCACACCAAATGAACCAATTCTAACAGAATCAGAAAAAGCAGACACACAAGAATTCCTAAATGAGATTCTGAGTATTCTCCCTCTTGTGGAGATTCGTGTTTTTGAAAAGGCGAAGGTCATAATAACCGAAAAAACATCCAAACGAGACACACTAGATACTGTTGTTGTCCCCGCACAGGAAGATGGATTCCAGGATGTTTTCATCAATGATAACTGTTGGTACGCCATCAGAATCGGAGGAGGCAAGTTGAAAGATATCAAATATATTGCTGCTTACAGAACAGCCCCTATTTCTGCTGTCACTCATTACGCAGAAGTTGATTCTATCGAACCGTATGGAGACGGTGGTAAATATAAGCTCAATTTTTCTTCCTCAGCAAAAGAGATAAAAGAGATCCCATACGGTAGTGCTCCGAAGGGTGCAATGCAGAGTTCAAGATATACCTCTTTCAGCAAACTGACAGGTGCAAAGGAAATAATGGACTTGTTTTAGGTAGGATCCCCCATGGCAAGGATTGTTAGAGATTATAATATGAAAAAAAAGATGAACGGAAAAACCATTAGTGATATTCAAAAACTCTTTTTCGTAGACAAGGCAACAGTCTCAAAGTGGTGCTTTGAGTTCAAGGAATACTTGCCTTCAGAACAAAACAGACGGCCTGGACAGGAACGACTGTTCATATGGGAGGATATAATTGTTCTTTCCTACATTTCATACCATTGGGAAGATAATCCAGACATTGAAAGTATTTCAATTGGTCTAAACAATGAAGAATACATGGAAGATTTTTTCAAAAATTTTGCCAACAAGAATTCCCCCATATTTTCAGACCTGCCTGAGAATCCTGATGATAAAGATATAGATTCAACTATTTTATTGATGGGATTGGCAGAAAGGTCTCAGCTTGATATTGCAAGAGGATATATGTGTCCGCTGAATAGCATTCTAAAGAAGTATTCAATGACTTCAGACTGGAATATATTATTTAGAGCATTCTGGTATTCAAGCTGAATATCAACAACATCATGCTGAAGGCAGCCATTTTCAGTTCTTAGTCGTTTAACCATCTGCTGAATTCTGTTCTTTGTTTTTTCGTCATCGATGAGGTCATAGATATAGAAAGTAGCGAGATCACCGATGTATTTCCACACTGTTGGGTACATATATTCCCCAGGGGGATTTCTCCCCTGGCCTCCGTTATTTCTTGTTGTTGGGATTCTGCTGCTGCCCTTTATTACCCTGAGCTTTATCCCAGGTCTTATTAGTTCCGTTAGATCCCTTGTTGGCGTTCTTAATGTCCGCCTGATTGTTCTTACTCATTAGTTTACCTCCGTAATGTGATAAATCTAATTTAATCTGATAGAGGTGATTTTAATATGGACAATCGGCTGACAAGAAAGTTAGGCTGATCAACATCCTCTGATCCTTTTTTGTATCAGTCATATTTCTGTAGAATCACCAGACAATCAGATCCAAACATCAAAATAAATCTGACGACCAGGATTGAAAGTAGCATTACCAATACATAACTTTTTCTTTATCCCGACCTTTTTAAAGAAAGATTCACTTCCCATTTGCGGAATCGAATGACGTTCGAAATATGTTTTTCCGTTTCTTTCTATTCCCTTTTTTTCAGCTAAAGAAGAGAAGTAATTTCTTCCATTCTCGTTTAGTGATACCCTCCGATATAGAGGGGCTTTCGAGAGATCGGAATGATCAAAAAGAACAAGATCATCTCTTAATGAAGTATAACCAGAGCGGTAAAATCCCTTCTTGATAACAAAATCTTTAATATATATCTGCATGATTTCAGCGATTTTATGTTCCGAAAGTTTTCCAATCTCTCCATATTCTTTGACGAGAAAAGTAGAGAAAAAGGCTGTTGGAAATTTATAACCTTGCTTCATCTTAATAGCCGTGGCTTCTCTGGAAAAAGGGTTTTGAATAGGATAAGTTCTGTGAATATACCTTTCAAAGGATCTTTGTATTTTAGGATCATATTTCAGGCGATTATAAATCAATGACTCGGTAACCTCTTTTACTTCATCTCCACCATGAAATAGTAATAGTTCGGCGATCTTAGAAAACATAACGGCTGGTCTTGAAACTGCAATTATGTATGTTTGTTTTGCCTCCACCAAAACTCTGTTAAGCTCGAAAAACTTGAAGAACCCTTCATTAAAAATCTGAGAGTATTTTTCCTCATAATAATCATGAATTACATTCTCAAAACTTAAAGAAGATGAGCCATTTTTTATATGATCTACCCAATCCTTTCTCCTCATCTCTTTCGTTAGCATTTTTATATCATTGATACACTGTTTTACATCGTCAATCATCATCACTTTACTCCTTACTTCTAAGTTCTCTATAATTTTTTTTTACACCGAAACTCATCCCAGATAATCGAAAAGGTCGTTTCTATCGGATAACCGAGTATCAGACCTGTTAATATCAACTGATACATATCCTGGGGATTGGCATAGTCATAGCCTCCAAGAAAACGGCTGATCGGAAGATCCTTTAAGGTTTGGATAGAGTTGTATATCTGATTATTCAACTCAGAATTCCCCAGGGCTTCAAAGAAGTGTATATAGTCAGTAGCCAGAGCATCCAGATCGAATACTTCTCCGAAGGTACCTGTAATGGAGTAGCCGATTTCATCATTAGCAGATGTAGCTTTAATTACACAGGCACGGTCCTCAACCATAGATGGATAGTCTTTATCTGTATGCAAATACCCCATCGGCTTTGCATATTCTAAGACCCGAGTAATGCACTCATCATTTGATACACCTGACCAGCTCCATCCACCGCATAAGTGAAGGTTGTAATCGTTAACGAGAGGAGATGTGAACACCTGCTCTATACGGGGGTATTTGTATTTCCTCATAAGATTCCCATTCTGAATGTAAAGTTTGTCTGGTCTTGCTTTGGATTCCGAAATCCACCATTTCAGTAATTCAATTGTTTCTTTCGGAACCAGTACTACCCTGATTTCATTTTGTTTCGGTGAACCTATTTCCCCTGTAACCTTTACCGCCTGAACGACAATGATCCCCTGTTTCTCTATTGAAATACTTTTAGGAGTTAGTGCTCTGACTTCCTGCATCCGCAGTCCAGTTGTAGCAGTAATTATACACATCACACCGTAATGATGCATCGGCCAAATCTCTTTAAACTTATTCAGGTTTTGCGGAAAGAGTTTCCTCAGCTCCTCCATTGTTGGTGGCTCGTTGTGATTATGAACGATTTTTTCTCGCTCAACATAATCCATAGGGTTGAATGTAATATGGCGTTCTCGCACAGCCTCTCTGAATATAATCCTCAGTGTTGTTCTAATATGTTCTTTTGTTTGGGATGACAGATTTAATGAGCACAGCCATGAATCGATGATTCCAGGTGTTATGGATGATAACGGTAGATTATTAAATCGAGGTTCGATGTGTTTAGTCAGTAATAGTTGTCGCCACTCGCCAGTGCTTTTTTGGATTTTCTGTTTATGTTGTTGTCTCGTACACCATGGGGAATCCCATAAGAAGAAATCAGTGGCAATTTCTCCAAAAAGAAAATCTGCATTATCCTTATCCTCAAGTTTCTTCCATTTCTCTATTGCAAAAGACTTGGCTTCAGCCTTTGTCTTCAGACCTGTAGATTTAAAATTCTTCCAGCCTTTCAGTCGGTAATACCAAAAGGGTGATTTGGAATAATTCCTCAGCAAGAAGTCTTCTGCTTGTCTTCCCATCGTTGTTTCCTATAATATAAATGGTGAATAGATGGTGAAACTGAATGAAAAAAAAAGCCTTATCCGAAGATAAGACTTTAAAATGTTGCTGTATAAGCAATAATTATATGGGCGACGGCGGACTCGAACCGCCGACATCTTGCATGTCGAGCAAGCACTCTAACCAACTGAGCTAGTCGCCCTTTCATGAATTATTATACGGTTTTCCTTTTTTAAGTCAAGTTCAAAATAATTATTATTTTCATCATTGATATTGTTGGAGTAAATGAATATTATCCGATTTTGGAGGAGTATTTTTTTGAAAAAAATATTTTTATTAATCGCAATCTTTTCTTTGATTTTCATGAGCTGTGTGAGCAATGCAAACATATTGGAAAATCGCAAATGGTATCTGTTGGAAATAGAAGGCGATAGGGAAATTGTGGTTCTAAACGAAAAAGAACCTTATATCGAGTTTGATTTAGACTCTTTAAAATTAAGTGGAAATGCTACTTGTAATAATTTTTTTACCGGCTATTTTATAACCGAAAATTCTATAGAAATAGGTGAAGTTGCTACGACTTTGATGATTTGTCCCGATGATACGAAACAGGAATATCGATTTTTACAGGCATTGAGTAGAGCAGATTCCTTTGAGATAATAGAGGATATGCTATACATGTATGAATTGAATGAAATAGTTTTATCATTTAAATCTAAATAAAGTTTACTAGTTCCTTTTTAAAACTGATTGTCCTCTAATAAGGCTGGGTTTAAAATCATTTTTAACATCACATTTTTTATTGCTGATTATTTTTAACAGATGATCAGCTGTTTTTTTATACAATTGTCCGATTTTAATATCAATTGTGGACAATCTCATAGGCAATAATTGGGTGAAGGGTAGATTATCATACCCGATAATGGAAACATCTTCAGGTATCATTAAGCCTTGTTTCATCAATTCAAAATAGATCCCGATGGCTGTTAAATCATTTACCACTGCTATGGCATTATATTTGCCATATTTAATATCTTCAATATATGGTTTTATACTTTCTGCTCCGCCTTCTTTTCCAATGACACCATTGACCAGAAGCATTTCATTTTCATTGTATACTTCTTTAAATCCCTCATATCGCTCATTATGTACATTTAACTCACTTAACATACCCGTAATATAAATTACATTGTTGTGACCAGTATCTTTTAAATATCTCGCCTGCAGGTAACCTCCGTAGAAATTATCTGTAAAAATTTTATTAGGTAAATCTATATCTCTAACATGATGTCCAAAAACATAAGTTACATTGGATTCTATAATCATTTCTAAATCTTCCAAATTATCTATGTCAAAACATATGATGCCGTCAAATGCCTTAAGAGAATGAGATTTATTGATTTGAAGATCCTCAAGATTGGATATGACTAATTCGTAAGGTGTGTTTTTTAAAACTGACCTTATTTGATTTAAGAGATCCACATAGAGCCAGGAGTAATAAAAGCTATTGGACTTATCGTATTTCAGCAATTTGTTATTATCGAGGAGTAATATTTTTCCATTGATACCTCTCGCGAGGATTGATGCATTGATATTTGGAGTATAATCAAGAGAATCTGCAGCTTTGAGAACTAGTTCCCGTTTCGCAGGACTTACTTTTTCCGGATGATTGAATACTCTGGAAACAGTTGCTGTACTTACACCGGCTCTTTTTGCCACCTTGTCTCTATCGACGTTTTTTTTTCATATGAGAATTTTATAGGAGTTTTTCAGAAAAGCCAATGTGAAATCAATTTTCTTGACAGATTTTCATATAAGAAATATCATGTACACGCGTACAAAGGAGCGTATATGTTTTTAAAAGATAGTCCCCATAGACGATATAATATTCTCACAGGTGAATGGATTAAAGTATCACCACATAGAACCAAAAGGCCCTGGCAGGGGCAGGTAGAAAATTCTGAAGAAATAAAAAGACCAGACATGATAAAAATTGTTATTTATGTCCAGGCAATAGTCGAGCGGGAGGTGAAACTACGCCTCAATATACCGAGACATTTGCTTTTATCAATGACTTTTCTGCTCTTCTGTCAGAAACTGAAAGTGATTCAATAGATTCTCCTTTTTTTAAAGCTAATAGCGAAAGAGGAATATGTAAGGTCATTTGTTTTTCTCCCCGTCATGATCTGACTATTCCGGTTATGAAAAAAGAAGAAATTGCCAAGGTTATAAAGGTTTGGAAAAAGGAATATCACGAACTGGGTTCTAAAGATTATATAAACCATGTTCAGGTATTTGAAAATCATGGTGCGGCAATGGGGTGCTCTAATCCTCATCCTCATGGACAGATTTGGGCTGATGAGTTCATTCCTGATTTACCTTCAAAAGAGTTAACAAAGCAAAAAGAGTACTTTCTAAAGAATAATAGTCCCATGTTAATTGATTATGTTAATGAGGAATTAAAATCTAAAGAAAGAATTGTATTGGAAAATGATAGTTTTGTTGTCTTGGTTCCTTTTTGGGCAGTATGGCCATATGAGACAATTATTTTACCAAAAATACAATTATCGTCATTAGATGATTTCTCAGATGACAACATCAATGATCTCGCTTCTATTATGAAGGATCTTGGAATCAAATACGATAATTTGTTTAAAACTGATTTTCCTTATTCAATGGGACTTCATCAGATGCCAACAGATGGGAAGGAACATCCCTGGTCTACTTTCCATATGCATTATTTTCCACCTCTTTTGAGAAGTGCAGAAGTAAAGAAGTTTATGGTCGGATATGAGATGATGGCCATGGCTCAAAGAGATATAACAGCTGAATCCAGTGCTGAAATATTAAGAGATCTACCGCTAGAACATTACAGGATTAAATCATGAAAATTGAAGATGTTATATTGAAGATTGAATCTGATGATATGAAAGACTCTTTTCTTGCTCTGTATGGAAAAGATGCTTATAACAGACAAAAAAAACGTTATTTGTCATTGATTAATAAATTTCAAAGTACTTTTAAGCAATCGGATATCAGAATTATAAGCAGTCCTGGAAGAACTGAACTGGGTGGTAATCATACGGACCATAATCATGGTAGAGTTCTAGCGGCATCTATACAATTAGACTCCATCGCAATCATTACTGAAAATAGTGATAATGTTGTAACAGTCTACTCAGAAGGATTTCCTCAGGCATTTACTGTTCATTTGAATGCATTGGATAAACCCATTTGAAAATGAAAATGCAACTACAGCATTAATTCGAGGTATTATTTCAATTTTTAAAACTGAAGGTAAAGAAATCGGTGGTTTTAATGCCTATTTGGCAAGTGATGTATTAATAGGCTCCGGTTTGAGTTCATCTGCATCAATTGAAGTGCTTATTGGGAAAATCTTAAGTGTCTTATTTAATAATGACTCTGTCTGTTCTGTTGATTTAGCGAAAATAGGGCAGAAAGCTGAAAACATATTCCTTGAAAAACCCTGTGGACTTATGGATCAGATGGCATGTGCTCATGGTGGTATTGTTGCATTCGATTTCGAAAACCCGAAGGCACCAGTTATTGAACCAATCAATTACTCATTTGAAGAAAACGGTTATAAATTGTTAGTTGTAGATACAGGTGGAGATCATGCAGACCTGACTGATGATTATGCTGCCATACCTTTTGAAATGAAGAGTGTCGCAAAGTATTTTGGGAAATCTGTTTGCAGAGAAATTGACAAAAGGGAGTTTCTCAGTAAAATCACTGAATTGTCCAGTTCAGTGGGAGATCGGGCAATTTTGAGAACTCTTCACTTTTTAAATGAAGATGACAGGGTAGTGCAAATGGTCAGCGAACTTAGGTCTAATAAAATCTCCTCTTACCTGAGTTCTGTACAAAAATCAGGGGATTCATCATTTAAAATCCTTCAGAACGTATTTACATCAAAATATGTACATGATCAGAAAGTATCTCTTGCAATTGCCTTAACTGAGTCTTATAAAGATTTTCAAGGTGCTGTGAGAGTGCATGGTGGAGGATTTGCAGGAACTGTCCAAGTGTATATTAGAAATGAAGAATTTGATTCATACAAGGCATATATGGAAAAGATTTTTGGACCGGATTCTGTAACAGCTCTTAAAATTAGACCTTATGGTGCGAAAGTTATACTTTAATGAAATAGCAGAATGTAATAATTCTGCTATTTTTTTTCTGAATATGAAACAATTTAAATAACTGAATGACAAATATGATATACTAATATTATGAGCGACAGTGAGATAATATCAATTCCTGACAGGAAGCAACTGGAAGAGCAATATACGAGATACAAAGAGAAGTTTGAACATCTTTTGTATGATCTGCAACATGATTTTAGAACAGAACTAAAGAAAATATCACTTCATGTAACCTTAAAAAACAGGGTGAAAGAATTTGATAGCGTCTATATGAAAGTTTTGGCAAAGAATATTGATTTTGATAAGGCTCTGTTCACTTTAACAGATATTATGGGTCTTCGAATTATTTGTCCTTTTATGGAAGATGTAAAAACTGTCGAAGCCTTTATTCGGAATTATTGCACTGTCGTAGAAGAAGAGAGGAAGGGGGAAAATCTTTCCTTTAGAGAATTTGGATATGAATCGATCCATTTCTTAATAGAAATTCCGGAAATCTTACGGGATAAATACTCTATAGATAAGAATTTTTGTTGTGAAGTTCAAATTAGAACTATTTTACAAGATGCCTGGGCAGAAGTAGAACATGAACTTGTTTATAAAGCTGAATTTTCCCCATATGATGAACCACTGAAGAGAAAACTGGCTGCTCTAAATGCGAATTTGAGTCTCTCAGATATAATTTTCCAGGAGATTCGTGATTACCAAAGGCAGTTGCATACGGAATTGAATAAGCGCAGGTTTACATTCAATAAACGCATTGAGCATAAATCAGAAGAATATTACCTGGAACATACAGATTACAGTCACATTAATCAAAAAAAATATCCTTCTCTGGATAAAAGTAAATTCAACAAAATAAGCTCTCAGGAAACTGGTAATATTGATAATATGCTTCTCGATGCTCTGTATTCACATAATGAAGGGGATTATGATACAGCCATCTCTATTTATTCACAAATACTGGATATGGAACCTCAGGATTATGTAAAACCGGTTATCTTTGTACACCGGGGCATGGCATATTTTGGCCAGTCTCTTTATGACCTTGCTGAAAGAGACTTTTCAGAAGCCCTTAAAAGAGAACCTGATAATGATAAAACACATTATTATAGAGGAATTGTATACAGTATAAATGAAAATTATACTAAAGCATTAAGCGACTTTAATAAGAGTTTAAATATCAATCCCTATCAATCATGGGTATTCTATAGCCGTTCTCAGGTGTACTTTCATATTGGAGATTACCCTGCAGCAATGAAAGATTGCCAATCGGCAATATCTTTAAAACCTGACTACCCTGAAGCGGAACATTTTAAAGAGTTAATACAGTCAAAAATGAATTTTTAATTTATATAAATATTTTAATTTTGTGACTATAATTAAGGCATGAATAAAACCATAGATGCAAAATTTTTCATATTGTCTAACAATGCTTTATACAAAAAGAGAATAGATAAAGTTATTGAAGAAGAAAAGTGTGAAATTTACAATCTAGATTCCCATACAATAATTAAACCTCTATTTCTATTGACAGAAAAATCAATATTAGTAATAGATGATCAGCATAATCTAATAAATCAAATTACAGAAACATTTATATTGAATCTGATTGAAACATTGCAGAATAAACTTATAAAAGTCATCTTTTTAGGAACATCTACAAAGAGAATCTTTCATGAAAAAGTAAGGTATTATGAACACGATTACATTGTTGAAGATAAAAATATCCTCCAGATAATTGAAGAATTAAATGTCTGGGGGCCACGAAATTATATACGTTTTGGTAATAAGGACAGCCGAATTGCTGTTTTTAGAATGAAATTCAGTGATAACTGGAGAACTGGTGTCATACATGATATTAGTGCGTCGGGCATGTCCTGCTCTTTTGATAAGCACGATGATATTAATATAAATGAAAATAGCACAGAAATCGAGCTATGCATAAAAGATCGTATTTTCCATCTTGCAGGAAGTTTTCTGATACGAAGGACTTTTAAAAACATGAATACTTTTGTACTAGTTTTTTCAAGAAAAAGGAGTACGGAAAATATACAGAATCTCAATAGCATTATATACAACTTAACTAGAGAAAACATTATAGATAAAATATCAAAATTTGTTTGAGAACTCTGTATGTGTTATTATATAAATATATTATCACTAAATTTCTAAAAAATATGGAGATCATCTTGACTAATAAGATAAATACGACAGATCCCAGAATTGGAGAGAACCTAATTAAGAATGGCTATATGACCACTAATTCTGTTGATGTTGTATTATTGCGTCAGGAATATGGTGATAACAGGTTATTTGGACAAATAGCAACTTCTTTAAATCTTTTAACTGAAGATCATCTAACTATTTGCCTTAAATCGTAATTTGTCCTAAATCCCTTTTTTTTTCTTTTTACTTACAGTAAAATTGCACTATGAAATTTCACAATGACATTTTTGATCGAATATCAATAGAAAAGAAAGAACGAATTCTTAATGTTGCAACAGAAGAATTTGCAAAATATGGTTATAGCGGTACCAATGTAAATGTTATAGCGGATAAACTTCAATTGAGTGTTGGTTCTCTCTATAAATACTTTGATACTAAAGAGAATTTTTTTTCTTACAGTAATCAATACTTGTGTAACAGTTCTGGAAAATGATGTATTAGATGAAGTTTTAAATGGAGATAATGACTTTTATTACAAAGTTGAAAAAATCCTCAGGATTATTCAAACCCATTCAAGAGAAAATTCAAAATTAATCAATCTGTATAATGAATTAACAACTGAAGGCAATATAAAGCTTGCAGAAAAACTGAGCCATCAACTGGAAACTATTCTGCTAATAGTTACAGAAATCTAATAGAACAAGCCATAGAATCACGAACTATTGATATCTCTATCAATTCCAGTATTTTCGCTTTTTGTCTGGATAATCTTTTTCTCACATTACAGTTTTCTTATGCTTATGCCTCTGAATATTATAGGAATAGGATGAAAATCTATATTGGAGATTATTTTGACGATGACGAGCTTATGATTAGTGAAACAATGAAATTTATTCGTAAAGCTTTTCAATAAATTATTTTTTATACTTCTTAATCCAGTTACTTAATGTTTGATAATTGGAAAAACCGAGCATCTGTGCTGCTTTTGATTTTTTGCCTTCGGCTTTTTCCAGTGCGAGCATAATATAATGCATGGCTACATCACCTATAACATCATTGAGTTGGAAGTTTTCATCAATGGTATTGTTTTGCCATTGATTAATATCACTCTCAAGATTATCCAGGCATTGTTTGATTATTTCAAAAGTTATAACTGATGAAGTTTCAATACAGGCTCGCGAAATTACAGAATTTAATTCATTTAAGTTCCCGGGCCAATTATGGCTTTTCAGATAATTCAACGCATTATCTGATATAACTGCATTGCTGTTATATTTTTTGATGTATTCTTTGATTAGATCTGATAGTTCATTTTTTCTGCTGCGCAAAGGATGTAAAGTAATTAATGATGAGCTGACAAGGTAATAGAATTTCTTATTCAGTTGTTCAACAGATGTCTCATCAACAATATTCAATGTTGAAATTATCTGAACATCCTTAAACTCAGTGAATTGCTCCTGAATATAAAAAGGGAGAATCTCTATATTCAGAAATAAAAATGACTGATAATTTTTTTGATCAATAATTCTAACAATTTCATCATATTTCTCATCAATTTTTAATGGATTGATGGTTCTGAAATTTATCTGATAATACTCGGTGTTATGTTCATCGAGAATTGATGTTGCCAAAGAGCGTTTTCCTGTTCCTTCCTCTCCACAAATTAAAAGATTATGTCCACTTTTTATTGATTTTAACCCTTTGTCCAATGTACTGAGCTCTGTTTTAATTTCAGGAGCTTTGACGGTAAATATTTTTTTTTCTTTTAAATCGTTATATACGGGTATTGATTGCTTTTTCTCACTACTGGAGTAATGGTTTTTTTTACAATGGAAGGTTCTACTCCTGCTAATGTTTCTGGTTTTATATCTCCAGGGTATATTATTTTACCATTGTAGATATTCTGATTCACAATTTCCCATAGATTGATTTGAAGAGTGTTTTCACCGGGAAGATAAAAAAACTGAGCATGACCTTCTTCAGCTAACAGAATATATTTAATTATACTTTCAATCTTATTCAGTATGTATTTTTCAGATCCTTTTTCCAAAGTCACTGCTTTTACTTCAATCTCTAACTTTTCTCCGATCCAGTTTTTGAAATTAATAGATTGTTCTCTGTCTTTATTGGTTAATAGAAAAAGACGATCAATTGAATTCCCTTTAACGACACTGGTAATATCCAAGTCTGCATAGTGATCTATTTTCTGACTTTCAAGATGATTATTTCTGATAAAAGAGATAAGTATGTTTTTCATATTAATAGAATTATATTCAATAAATCTCAGATGGTATACTTCTTTTTAGTAAAGCTTCAGCCGGAAGATATTTTAAAATTAAAAAAAATTGGGGATTATAAGTTGAACAGGGTATAAAGTAATTATGTCTAATATTAGAAAAAGTGTTGTCTTGATATTATAGTATAAGGAAGAATATTAATTAGGAGTATATCTTGGGTAAAATTTACGACTCTCTCGATCAAAATATTAAAGAGCATTTAGAAATGATTATAAAAAGCAGCGGAATGGAACAAGGTGATAAATCTCTTGAAGTTCTTGCGGCTGCCTGGAAAGAAAAGGAAAGTTCATTTACTAAACAGATAACTAGAATGGATATGGATGAGACAGATTTAATCTCCTCCGATGAAGCATGCGGATTCATGATACTGACATATTCTGGTTCTCTTATTGGATCAGGACCTGTTATTGATGATGGAAGGACTGTTTTGTATGTCAGTGTCGGTCTTCGAAAAGATGTCCCGGAAAAAGCGGAAAAGGCTGGTAGCCAACTGATCTCAGATATAAAGGTCGGTGAATCCGTAGAATTCTCCAAAGGACCGATTAAACAGAGTTCTCCTGTTTATCGCATTGCAAGAATATCAGATAAAATGGCTATAGAAGATCAAACAGAAAAAGATTTCTGAAGCGACATTAATCATTGCTGAAGAATTTATCGATGTAAATAAAACTATCATTCTATAGACATACCAATATGATAAAAACTTTAAATGATATCTTAACAAGGAAATCAATTCCCGATCCTATTGAATATTTGGAAAAAGTCAGCAAGGTAATTTCCATTCTGGAAAATGAAAATAAAAACATCAGACCAGATGCTGATGATGGAACTCCTGGGGGAATCCTCCATATTTATCACGACATCCCTACAATTATTGTTCCCGATATCCATGCAAGAATGAATCTTATCAGTTCATTATCTAACCTCAGAACTGAGGAAAAGACTTTTTTTCAACTCATGGCTGAAAAGCAGTTACAGGTAATTTGCGTTGGTGATGGTTTTCACTCTGAACTCAATGGAAAAGAACGTTGGCAATCAGCATTTAAAGAATTTGAGAAAGGATATAAAAAACATAAAAGTATCGATGAAGAGATGATGGACTGTCTTGGATTAATGGAAATGATAATGGAATTGAAAATAGCATATCCGGATAATTTCCACTTTCTCAAGGGCAATCATGAGAACATCAAAATGATGAAGAAACCGGTGGGGATCACCCTTTCAGGAAGTTCGTTCTCGAAGGAGAAATGGTAAAAACCTGGATATTGAAGTTTATGGGTGAGTATTTTCTGGATAAATATTCAGATTTTGAGAATAAATTGCCCTTATTGGCTATCGGGGAGAATTTTATGATATCACATGCTGAGCCTCGGCGCTGTTTTGACTACGAGGAAGTTCTCAATTATATTCCCGAGACAATTCATGGTTTAACCTGGACAGCAAATGGCGATTCGGAAGAGGGTAGTGTTAAGGCAATGCTCGATATGTATATCCCGGACAAGAAGATACATGAGAAGCTATATTTCGGTGGACATAGAATTATCAATAGTAAATATAAACTTAGGGCTAATGGCTTATTTGTTCAAATCCACAATCCGTGGAACCTTCAAGTTGTCTATATTAAACCGGAATCAAAAATTGATCTGGAAAGAGACATAATCGATATATCAGGAAGTAAATAATGGCGAGAATACCGGCAAAAATTGGAAAGTATGTAATCAATAACAAAGTTGCTGAAGGGGGAATGGGGGCAGTATACAAAGGGATACACCCCACTTTAAATAAAGATGTCATCCTTAAGAAGTTAACTCTCAGTGGAGATGAACATATTACTGAGCGGTTTAAAAGAGAAGCCAGGATCATGATGGATTTTAAAAATGATTATATCGTCGATGTTTATGATCATTTCAAAGCCGGAGGCTCTTATTATATTGTTTTGGAATATGTCAATGGGATGGCACTGGATGAGCTGATCCGCCAGGAGAGATATTTACCCAATGACACAGCTCTACTCATCTTTTTAGAGTCCTGTAAGGCTTTGAAATATGCCCATGATAAAAATGTCATTCATAGAGATATTAAACCCGGTAATATTCTTATTTCCAAAGAGGGTGATATCAAATTAGTTGATTTTGGAATTGCAGCAATAAGCGATGATGATGAAACAAATCTTACCAGAGATGGAATGACACTTGGCACGCCATCCTATATGGCTCCGGAGCAATTCAATAATTCCAAATCTGTTGATTTACGGGCAGATATATATTCAATGGGTGTTATGTTGTATGAAATGGTTACAGGTAAGAAACCATATCCTGCTAATTATTCACCTGAAACATTGGCAAAGATACAAAAAGGTAAATATCAGTCACCCCATAAACACAACCCCTCCATTAGCAACTTCGTTGTTAAAATAATAAAAAAATGTATGAAGGCAAAAGCAGATAAACGATATCGGGATTTGAGCAGAGTCATATTATTACTGGAACGATATTTCAAGAAAAAAGGAAAAGAATCTGCCAGGCAGATTATCATTGCAAAGGTAACAGGTGAAAAGATCGATGTCCCTAAAAATAATAACTCATGGATAAAGAAGGTTTTGATAACATTGCTGGTCATTTTTCTTATGGGTTCTGTTGTTTTTGGTTTCTATTGGACAGGTTTTTATCATGAGCTATTGTCCAGTTCCACATATGGAGCCTTGAGAATTCAGTTGAAAATCCCCAAGACCAACAAAGAGGTCAACGATCTGTTTGTAAAAGCTTTTTTGTTTCAAGATGATAATAATGAGATTCCCGATGTTCCCGCCAATATTAAATTTAAATTGAAAGATGAGACTGAATCTTCTTATATACTTGAATCTAATCGTCTTTATCAACCTTCGGGAGATTATAGAATTAAAGTAAAATTTGAGAGTGAATTATTCTGGAGTTCTTTTTTCTTAAATCCCATAAGCAGTACTATAGACTTGAGTGGAGGATCAAAGATTCAGTTTCTAAATCTGGAAGCTGATGCGATTCAACCCCAGCCTTTCAGGATTCAGACTGAGATCCTGGACTATTCAACTGGTTTGGATATTACAGGTGAGACGAACATAACTGTTTATTTAAATAAAAAATGGCAATTATTATCAAATGTTAAAGAGCCTCTTATCTCTGGACAAGTTTACCAGTTCCGGTTTGAAAAAGAAAATTATCTGATGAAAGAATTCAGTTTGAGAATTGATCAATATCAAAATGTATTGGATTTATCAACAAGGCTGGTTCCAGAAAGCGGTGTCTTGAAAATTACATCTGATATAAGCGGCATCAGAATGGATCTTAATGAATCAACTAATTATATCGATGGAGGGGAGATAAATAATTATTCTGAAATAAGACCCCTTTCTGATGAGGAACAGATTTTGAATTTATTTCCAGGAGAATATAAATTATTTTTTTATGGAAAAGGTGCTGAGAAAGATATATCTATCAATGTAGATAAGAATACAGAACTAAATCTGGTGATTTCATATAACAAAGATGAAAAGTCTCTGGATATTGAAGGTGTAAAATAATATGAGAAAAATAGGGAAAAATACTATTGTCATAACTCTGGGCTTTCTCGGGGGGCTAGCTTCCTGGCCATTTCTGGAATTAGTGTTGTGGAAGCAAAGTTTATTTAGCAATTACTTGGTTTTCTTTATTTTGGCAACACTTATTCCCGGTTTATTTTTGGGTCTATTTATGGGTTTTAGTGAAGGGCTACTTAACAAATCTGTCAGTAGAACTATTAAAGGAGCGATAATTGGAACATTGTTGGGAACTATCGGTGGGATTGTCGGCGGCTTTGTAGGTCAGATCCTATTGATATCAATTATTCAATTCTTTCCTAATTCTGATTTTGCAATTTTATTGATAGCCAGAACAGCCGGTTGGGCTCTCGTAGGACTGTTTGTTGGATTGTCCGAAGGAGTCCGTGCACTTTCTTTGAGAAAATGTGTCCTTGGAGCTGTGGGTGGACTTTTAGGTGGATCGTTAGGGGGACTTTCTCTGGAAATATTGTCCCGGTATTTTAATAGCAGTTATCCGCGATTGGGTGGCGTCTTGATAATGGGTACAATGATTAGTATTTTTTATACCTTTTTTGACAAAAAATATTCATTTGGTATCCTTCGTGTTTTAAATGGCAGTCAGGCAGGGAAAACATATCGTGTAAATCAGAAAAATATGGATCTTGGAAGTGGTAATCGAACAATTATATTTTCAGACTATGATAATATGAATGATAAAGAGATTGAAATAAAAGTGGAAAAAGGTGTCATAACAGTTATCGATGACAAGCTGGAAAATAATCTGTATGTCAATGAGAAAGCAACTAATAAAACCCAACTGAAATATGGTGATGTAATAAAGGCCGGATCGGTTAAGCTGCTATTGGAGACAGAATGAAAAAAGCAATAAGTTTATTTTATATAATTATTTTGATTTCAGCAGCATTATCTGCTGATAATATTTCGATTTTGGGAATTGATACAGAGAGTATGATATTCAATGGTAAAATCTCTCTTTACCTGACAATAACAGACCAGAATGGCTCGCTGAAAGAAGGAGTTACTATTGAAGAGATTCAGATTCTGGAATCAATTGATAATAAGCTCTTTCTTGAAAGGGAAATAACAACTTTCACAGAGGGAATGAATGAGAATAAGGGAATCAATTTTCAATTGCTTATTGATAATTCCGGTAGCATGTATGAAACGATAGAGGGTAAAGAAACGGAAAATTATGAAGAAACTAGAATTTCGGCTGCTATCGGTGCTATTAAAACCCTTATAAATTCTATGCAGGGTAGTAAAGATAAGGCTGGGATTTCATATTTTAACACCTTTTACAATCAATTGG
Source organism: Maea johnstoni (assembly GCA_963942565.1). Classification (NCBI taxonomy): domain Eukaryota; kingdom Metazoa; phylum Annelida; class Polychaeta; order Spionida; family Magelonidae; genus Maea; species Maea johnstoni. Next base: position 225,682 of record CAWWDR010000962.1, on the reverse strand, counting down.
TGCCTGTCAGTTCCAATCGAAATCTGGTATTGGAATCACTTCAGATGATTGAAAAGCCAGGCAAAGATGAATCTTTTACAGAATTGAATGCTGCAGTTTTTTCATCAGCTCAAGATATTTCTGTAAATAGAGGAAGAAAAATCATCATTGTCTTATCCGATGGAGAAAATTACCCCTATTCAGCAATTAGAAATGAGGATAGCCCCCAATTTGGAAATTCTATTTACTCAACAGAAGATATGATAAGTGAATTAAAGCTAAACAGTACAACTTTATATGCGATAAACTTTGGATCAAAAAGAGATCCATCTCTCGAGAAAGTAGTGATTGAAACTGGAGGTTTCCTATTTGAAGCTGATTCTGAAGAGAGTCTGGCCTTAGTTTATCAGAATATTCGCGATAGAGTATTAAGTGAATATTACCTGGAGTTTAATACCGATACCATTTATTCCGATCAAAAATATGTGAAAGCTCTTTTAAAAGATGGCTCGGTTGAATCTGGTACAGTGTATTATTTTAGCGGGAATCTTTTTGGTAATCCTTCAGATAGTTTTAGCTGGTTTTTCTTTGTCGGTTTGCCGTTAGCAGTTATTGTATTGATTCTGCTGGCATATCAAAAATTATCATCACCGGCAGAAAAAGCGGAATTGGAAGTAAAAGATTTTAGCGGTTCGACTCAGACCTTTGAAATCAAAGACAATAAGACTGTTATCGGCAGCAGTAATAATGACGACATAACCATTGCAACTGATGAAGAATCGGAAAAGGATAATGCAACTATTGTATTTGATGAAAAGAAATCAGAGTATACAATTATTTCTGATAAAGAAGTTATGGTAAATAATAATCCGGTTAAGACAAGAATCCTCGAACCCGGTGATGTAATTAATATTGACGGCGCTACAGTAGTTTTTAATGATAAAGAATAATATTTGATATTATTAACATTTGCTTATTGTATGTACTAATGTAATTCTATATATTTTGTTCTAATATATAATAGCATAAAGCTATGAAAGGGATGATATAGGAAATGGGTAAGAGAGGAGAATTATTTACTGAGAAATTGTTTTCTCAAAATGATTCAAAAACATATTTTTTTAATGTAAAAGAAAACCGGTTTGGAGATTATTTTCTAAATATCGTGGAAAGTTCTAAAAATGATAACGGTCGATTCGATCGATTTTCATTGATCGTCTTCGAAGAGGATATAGATCTTTTTGTATCTGAATTTGATAAAGCTATTGATGTAGCCAATGTAAAAGAAGATGAATATACACAGGAACTGCGAACTGGGTCTGGAAAACGAGTGTACTCTTTTCATGTTAAGAAATCCAGTAGAGGTGACTTTAATCTTATAATCGGAGAAAGCCGATCGAATTATTCTGGTTCTTTTCAAAATGAATCTATAAAAGTTTTTTCAGAGGATCTGGAAGAATTTGTTAAAAGTTTCAGAAAATCTATTAGTTTTATTGAAAAAAAATAACCTGCTTTAAGCGGGTTTTTTTTTATCAAAAAATATTTTACCTTGAAATCCCTAGGTTTTATTATTGATTTAAATTCATAGTTGATTGAAAATTAAAATATATGGATTTTACTTGTGTAGAAATCAAAAATGTAAAATACATCAAACTCATCTCTCTTGATAAGCAAAGTGAAAAGGATCTTGATCTTACAACAATTCACAAAGATCAGGAATTGGCTTATCTAAATATTTTTCTAATTGATAAAAATAAGAAGAAAACTTTATTAAAGAGCATCCAGATTAACAATATCAGACCTGGAAATACTGGAATTCCCGAACTGCACTTATCTGTAGCATATGATGGAAAACAATACTATAAAATCGTCCTTAAGCTGAATGGGTATATATATCACAATAGTGTTATCGATATGAAATTGGTAAAAAAATCACCTTTCAGAATTGGAAATATAGCACTAATCAGTTCTGCCATTGTCATTTTGTTTTTTCTTGGGTTTTTCATGATTAAAACATTAGGTAATAGTCGCAATATTCAAATGGTCAACAATTCGACTATTGGAAACACAGAAAATCAAGATGGTAATAATAGAGAATCTGGTAAAGAACAAAAAACAACAGATCAAACTACAACAGATCAAACTACAACAGATCAAACTACAACAGATCAAACTACAACAGATCAAACTACAACAGATCAAACTACAACAGATCAAACTACAACAGATCAAACTGCAACAGATCAAACTACAACAGAACATACAGAAACTATTATCGAATCCAGATTGATTGATGATAATGCGACTGTCTACTTTTACCCAAATAGCATCATTCTTACATCAGAGGCAAAAGCGATTTTAAGACAGGTTCTCCAGATCTTAAGATCAGAAGATAACCTATATGTCGATATCATCGGGCATTGTGCTTTTTTTGGAACAGAAAACGGACGTCAGGAAATATCTACAGAAAGAGCGGAAAGTGTCTATTCTTTTTTTATTGATAATGGCTGGACACCTCAAGAACAACCGAAATTGGCAGGTTTAGGTCACGATCAGATCGTAACCAGAGATCCGGAAAAACAAAATTTAAACCGCAGAGTAGAAATTACTATCAAGAGTAACGAAGAATAAATAGTCAGCTTTACGGAACATATCAATCTATATATAATAAAGAAATTCGGTGCAATTCTATGCTCCATACAATGATTTGGTTAGAGAAAGTAATCTCCAGTTCAATTGATTTTCAATTGAATCCTGGATATTACTTATCTGTTTTGGGAGGAACTTTATTGTTTTTAAAAAGTGTTGAGATTATGGGCTTCAAGTCTTTTGCAGATAGAACACGAATAGAGTTTTCCGGAGGAATATCAGCATTATTAGGTCCAAATGGATGTGGAAAAAGTAATGTAGTTGATTCGGTTAAGTGGGTTCTCGGTGAACAGTCTACCAAGAATATGAGAGCCGAAAAAATGGAAGATGTTATTTTTAATGGCACGGAAACCAGAAAAGCACTCAATGTTGCTGAAGTAACTCTGGTCATAGCTAATGATGAAGGGATTCTAGATCTCGATATGCCCGAAGTTGCTATTAAACGAAGACTGTATAGAAATGGTGAAAGTGAATATTTAGTAAATAACACTCCTGTACGTTTAAAAGAATTAAGAGAACTTTTCTTTGATACAGGGATAGGGAAATCTGCTTATTCCATCATGGAACAGGGGAAAATAGATCAGGTTCTTTCAAATAAACCGGAAGAGAGACGGTATTTATTTGAAGAAGCTGCCGGTATAACGAAATTTAAAGCCCGTGGAAATGAAGCTGATCGAAAACTGGCAAGAACAGAAGAGAATATGACTCAGGTAGAGAATATTCTACGAGAAGTAAAACGTAATTATGACACTCTAAAGAAGCAGTCAGAGAAAACTTTAAAATACCGCGAATGCAGAAGCAGAATCTTTGAACTTGATATTGATATTCAACTTCTTAAACTACAATCATTTAATACAACGAAGCAGAATAAAATAAATCAGTTAAACAATAAAAAAGAATTATTCCAGAAATTGAATAAGGAAATTGCAGGGATCAATGGATCTCTTGAAGAAAATCAGGGACAGGTTACAAATATGGAATCTGAGCTGGTTGAATTCCAGAAAAAGTTATATGGAATGGGCCTGGAAAAAGAAAATCAGGAAAACCAGATTAGCTTGTTTCGAGAGCAAATAGGTGAAATCGAAACGTCTATTGCATCATTGAAAGCAAAAGAAAATACACTTAAGTCTAAACTTGATCAAATAGCTAAAGATAAAAAGCTCAAAGAAGATACGCTTAATGAGTATAGAGAGAGACTCGAAGAAGTAAAAAGAAATATTTCAAGACTGGAAGAAAAAATCAGTTCTGCAGATTTAACAATTAAGTCCAATGATGAAGAAATAAATGAACTTGAAAAAAGTAATAATGACCTTGAATTGGATAGAGAAAAATTGGGTGAGGACTTAAGAATCCTCACAGATGACATTGTTAATCAATTAGATAAGGGCTTACGTGAAACTGGCTTTTCCAAGAATAAGAGAAATCTTTTAGAAGAAAAAATTGAAGAGATTAATAATACTGCATTAGTCCAGATAAGTGGAAGAATCCAGCTCATAAATGATGCTTTGAGAGTTGGTTCCGAAAATGATACCTCAAGATTATTAGAGAATTGTGTAATTTTGCTCAATGATTCTGAAACTAGTTTTCGCGACTTTAAAAAACTATTTGAAGAGTATAAGAATACTAATCCGGATTTTTTGGATGAGTTTTTAGCTCCTGAAGGGATTATTACTAAGAAAAGAGATATCGATACGAAAATAGTCACTGTTTTTGAAAAAATTAAATTCAACAGAGAGAGAATTAAAAAGCTAAATACTGATAATAAAACATTATTACAGAAAATAGATGAATATAGAGTAAATCTTGAAGAACAAAAAGTTAACCTGGCTAAAATCTCTACGCAAGTTGATGCCGTTTCTGAATCTGTACTGGTTCTGGATAGGGAAAAAGAAGAACACGAAGATTTTTTGAGACAAAATAACGATGAACTGACAATTGAAAATGACAAAAAAAAATCAGTAGAGAATAAAATAAAAGAGCTGGAAGAAGCTGGAAAAAAACTCATAGAAGAAAAAAAGACTATTAAAACTAATCTTGAAGTGCTGGAAAAAGGAATTCTGGATAAGAATAAAAAGCTTCAGGGGAAAGAATTAGAGTTAAAAAACAAAGTTGAAAAAATTAATAAAATCAATGCTGATATTAGTCGATTCAATATTGATATGGCTCAGCTGGAAACTGAAATACAAAATATGTATAGCAATTTTAGAGATAAAAACTCTAGAGAGCTGGAAGAGTATAGCGATAGGCTTAATAAAATAGACCGCCCGACTTCAGAAATAAAAAATGATCTATCTACTGCTAAAATGGAATTGAAATCCATTGGACAGGTCAATCTTATGGCTCCTGAGGAGTTTTCTGAAGTAAAAGAACGTTTTGATTTTCTAAATGGGCAGCTTGAAGATTTAAGGACTGCAAAGGAAAATCTTGTAGAGATAACGAAAGAGATAAAAAGTGAATCTGAAGCTCTGTTCCTTAAAACATATAATGAAATTAGAAAACAATTTCATGAAATGTTTAGAAGAATGTTTGGAGGAGGGCGTGCTGAATTAAAATTAGTGGATCCTGATAATATCCTCGAATCAGGAATTGAAATATATGCACAGCCTCCAGGTAAAAAACTTGAGAATATCTCACTATTATCTGGTGGGGAAAAATCACTCACAGGGGTAGGGCTGTTATTTGCCACATATATTATTAAACCATCACCCTTCTGTATTCTCGATGAAATCGATGCAGCTTTGGATGAAGCCAATATTCAGAGATTTGTAAATGTACTTGTAGAGTTTGGAAAGAAATCTCAATTCATAGTTATAACCCATAATAAAAAAACTGTAACTGGTGCAAAGACTCTCTTAGGTGTTACAATGCAGGAGTCAGGAGTATCGAAAATCATCTCAATAAGACTTGAGGATGAGGTGGAGAATGAAAGCTCGAAAATTGAAGTTTAATTACAAGCTTACAGATCATGTAGATTCTCATATAATAAAACTCTATATCATCGTTTTGGTCTCTCTGGTTTTATTAGCAGTCTTTACCATCGTCGGGGTAAACATATACCGATATGGATTAACAAGAAATGAAATGGAAAAGCCATCTTTGTATTCAGAACAGGATATTTCAGCAATTTTAAAATCACCGGGTCTTACTGATTTTATTATACCGGAATCTTTAGAATCGGGAGAAAGTGGGTTTACTTTTTATCGGGAGCCTTTAAAATCATGGACCAATGAAATGGTTGAACGATATATTATACCTCCTGAGAACCTGGGTATAGATAAAATCTCTCAGGAAAGTAAAAATATAATTGAAAAGAAACTGGATGAAATCCCCTAGATGAAAAAATATCCCTTATTTCTCATATGTCTTATTCTTCTTCTATACGGATGTGCTACTGCTCCTCAATTGGAAATGTATGAGTCACTTTATCTTGATACCGAAGAAGCAATGGATATAGATTCCAGTATTCAAATTCCCAATGTAGAATTGTTTATTTCCGCACCGTTTGAACAGGATTTTGACGGTGAGGGAATAAATAACAAGCATCTTGCTGTACCTGTTGAAGCTGTTCCCGATCTGATTATAGAAGAAGAAATCTCTACTACCGAAATTGCTGAAGAAAAAGAATCTTTAAGAGTATCTAAACCTGTATCTGAGATAATTGTAGAAGTAAATAACACACCTGTTGTTGAAAGTTTGCAATTTTCAAAGGAACCTGACAAAATAATCGAAGAGAATATAGAACCTGAAATCGTGGTTAATGAGTCAGAAAATATGATCATAGAAGAATTAACAATTAATAGTGGTGAAGATATACTTATTAAACTCGATCGTGAAGGTTGGATATTTGATAAGAGTAATTCACCATCATCTGTGAAATTAAAAAAACGGGAATTCAAAAATAATCAGACCTGGTTCTTATTCTCCATCAATGATTCAGGAGTTTATCAGCTGGAATTTAATCTTCAAAACCTTTCAAATGGAAAAGAGGATAAAGCTCAGTATCATATAAATATTAATAATCCATCTGAATCTTCACCAGCTGCTATAGTTATCAATCCATTGGATGAGAATGAATCTGTTGATAATAGAGACGTTAGCGATATTTCTATGTCAATCGAGGAAGAGAATATTCCTGAACTAATCTCCTCATTCGATGATTTATTTGATGAAAAAATGCCTCTGGATAGTTCTCAATTGTCAGATGCTTTTGGATTATTGGAAAAACAGGGCGGGTATGATCAGTACCTTGTAGAGATTGCTGAGTATGTTTTTAAGATCTACCCATATGATAATTTAAGTGCCGAGCTATTGTACAAAGCTGCTCAATCAATTGAGAAACCCGGACCTTTGCAGAATATCGAAAAAGCATTGAGTCTTTTTAAACTGGTTAGAGACTATTTTCCGATCAGTATCTATTGTGATAAATCGGAAGAAAGAATAAGATACCTGGAACGTCATTTCATGAAGATATACTGATGTTACACTATTGACACAGCTGTGTATTAACTGTATAAAAATATAAAACTTTTGGGACTATATATTTAGAATGTTAGACCGTATTACGGATAAATTTTCCGAGATTACCAGAGAATTCTCTGGAAAGAACCGGATAAGCGAAAAAAATATTGAAGATGCTGTAAACGAAATTAAAATCGCCCTGTTAGATGCAGATGTGAATTTAAGAGTCGTTAGGCGATTTGTAAATAGAACAATCAAAGAAGCCAGTGGTGAAAATGTTTTAAAATCAATTAACCCCGGACAGATGTTCATAAAAATTGTTTATGACAAAATGGTCTCGCTTCTAGGTGATAGTCGTCAGGAACTTGAATTAAAAGGACCTGATACAGTATCAGTCATATTATTGTTGGGATTGCAGGGTGCTGGTAAAACAACAGCTGCTGCAAAACTTGCCAATAGGCTGAAAAGTGAAGGTAGAAGACCCCTATTAGCCGCCTGTGACCTCGTAAGACCTGCTGCTGTAGAGCAGCTTTCAGTTTTAGGTGAGCAGATAGGCGTAGAGGTATATAAAGAAGAAACAAAAAATGCTGTTAAAGTTGCTAAGAATGCGCTTAAACATGCGAAAAAGAAACAATATGATACGCTGATTATTGATACTGCTGGTCGCTTGCAGATTGACCAGGACATGATGAAAGAGATTATAGCTGTCAGGGAAGCGGTGAGCCCTGAAGAAGCACTGTTAGTCGCTGACGCCATGACTGGACAAAATGCTGTTGATATTGCAGGAACTTTTGATAAAGAAGTTACATTAACCGGTGTTATTCTTACTAAATTCGACTCCGATGCCCGCGGCGGTGCTGCTCTTTCCCTCAAGAGCATTACTGGGAAACCAATAAAATTTATTGGTGTTGGTGAGAAAGTAGAAGATCTGGGGCCTTTTTATCCGGAAAGAATTGCATCTCGTATTCTCGGAATGGGAGATGTCGTCAGTCTGGTAGAAAAAGCTCAGGAAACTGCAACGCAGGAAGAAGCAGAAGAACTGGAAAAGAAAATAGTCTCTGCGACTTTTACAATGGAAGATTATTTGTTACAATTCCAAAAAATGCGGAAAATGGGCAGTGTCCAGTCTCTTGTATCTATGATTCCCGGTATGGCCGGAAAGATTGGTGATGGAGATATAGATGAAAAAGCTATTGGGAGAGAAGAGGCAATTATATTGTCAATGACACTCCAGGAGAGACGCAATCACAGGATTGTCGGACCTCCGAGAAAAAAAAGAATAGCTGCGGGGAGCGGTACTTCTGTAGCGGAAGTTAACCGACTCATCAAAAAATTTGATAAAATGCGATTAATGATGAAGAAAATCGCTAAAAACAAGAAACTACAATCACAGTTCATGTCACAAATGGGCGGAATGTAGGTTTTAGGAGAATTTTGTGAGTGTAAAAATTAGACTTAAAAGAGTTGGTGCTAAAAAAAGACCATATTATAGAATCGTTGTAATGGATTCAAGAACACCTAGAGATGGTAGAGCAATCGATGAAGTGGGTTACTATCACCCGATCGAAGCTGAAGACAAACAGGTTGTTTTAAAAGAAGAGAAAATCAAAGACTGGTTCAAAAAAGGTGCTAGACCTACAGATACAGTTAAGAGACTTCTTAACAAAAAAGGAATTACCCTCAAATAGGGTGTTGGAGTAATTGTGGAAAAAGATCTGGTAGAGTACATCGCGAAATCTTTAGTTGATAATCCGGACGACGTCACTGTTAATATGATTGAAGGTGAAAAATCTACAATTCTTGAGTTAAGAGTTTCTGATGATGATATCGGAAAGGTTATTGGAAAACATGGTAGAATAGCCAAAGCTGTAAGAACAATACTCAGCGCATCTTCAACCAGAGATGGCAAGAGGTGTGTTTTGGAGATTCTTGACTGATATGGATATGATCGCGATCGGTAAGATCCGAACATCTCATGGAGTACATGGCTTTCTGAAAGTTGTAAGTTTTTCAGGTGAGGTAGAGCATTTTTATAATTTAAAAAGTGTTTTATTGAAATCCGGTAAAATGGAAAAGAACCTGGACATTGAAGAGATAAAGCCTATGGGTGATTCAGTTATCATTAAGTTTAATGGTATAGATTCTCCTGAGAAAGCCAAATCTCTATCTGGTCTGGAAATCTGGGTGCCAAGAGAAAATGCGGCAGCATTATCAGAAAATGAATATTATCATGCAGATTTACTTCTTTGTGATATGTATTTCGATGGTGAAGTCGTAGGTCATGTTAAGTCAATCTTTGAAGGTGGCGGCGGAGAATTATTTGAAGTTGTTCTAAAATCAAATGAAACTGTGCTTGTGCCTTTTCGCGATGAGTTTATTGGAGAAATCTCCATAGAGAAAAAACTCATCGAATTAAAAAATAAATGGATTTTGGGATGAGATTTACAATTTTATCTCTATTTCCAGAAATACTTGAAGGTTTTTTTAATAGTTCTATTATGTCCAGAGCTGTAAATAAGAATCTCATTGAGTATAATTTTATAAATATCAGGGATTATGCTTTTGATAAGCACAAGAACTGTGATGATACACCCTATGGTGGTGGTGCCGGAATGGTTATGAAAGCCGAACCTCTGGCAAATGCATTGGATTCAGTTAATGCCAGTAAGCTGAGAACTATCTATATGTCGCCATCGGGTAAGAAACTGAATCAGAATCTGTCTTCAGAGTTATCTGAAGAAAAAGAGATTGTAATAATATGCGGAAGATACGAGGGTATTGATCAGCGAATTATCGATCTTTATGTAGATGATGAAATATCAATTGGAGATTATGTCATCTCTTCCGGAGAAGTTGCTTCTCTGGTATTAGTAGACAGCATCTACCGATTGTGTGATGGCGTTATAGCGAGTGAGTCACTTGAAGAGGAGAGTTTTCAGAATTCTCTACTTGAATACCCTCATTATACCCGACCTGAAGTATTTCAAGGACGATCTGTTCCTGATATACTTTTATCGGGACATCATGCGAATATAGAACACTGGCGTTTAAAAAAACAGCTGGAGAAGACAATTGCCAATAGACCAGATTTGCTGGAAAATGGTAAATTGACTATCGAAGCTGCAAAATTGTTAAATGAAATGGAAATTCAGGAGGAAGGACCTAATGGATATAATTAAATCGATTGAGTCTGATCAGGTTAAAGAGAACAGCGAAAACTTTAACATTGGTGATACAATTAAAGTTTATTACAAAATTATTGAGGGAAAAACAGAGAGAATTCAGGTATATGAAGGTCTTGCACTGTCCTTGAATAATACAGGTATTTCACGAACAGTTACAGTTCGGAAAATGTCTCATGGAGTTGGAGTAGAAAGAATATTTCCACTAAACTCTCCCAAAATAGATAAAATTGAAGTCGTTAGAAACGGTAAAGTAAGAAGAGCCAAACTCTACTATATTAGAGAACGAGTTGGTAAAGCTGCAAAAGTTAAAGAACTTATCAGAAAAAAAACTGATAAAAAAATCGCAACAAAATAATTTTTATCAAAAAATTGAATAAAAACGGATTAGATTTTCTATCCGTTTTTTTATTTATAAAGAGTAAAATTGCTCACTATACGCCTAATTCACAACTATTCAGTAAAAATATTTATTTCAAGTAACAATTCATGATGGTAAAGCTTGATAGTATCAGTTATAATAAGATAGAAAAATCGGTTTATGATTTGAAAGAGAAAATTTAATCTATTCATACTGATGAATTATATGGATACTGCAAAATAAATTTTTTATTTGAGGCACAGAAAAATAAATTCTCTTTTGTATATCATTCTGAAAATTTCTAATGACTATTTGTCTACTCACTCAGGAAGGGCTAATGAACATAATTAAAGTTGATGATTTACAAGTAGGAATGGAATTTGATGAATCTGTTTTTGTTGAAGATGACGTTATTCTTGTTCCAGCTGGAGTCGCTCTAAGAGAAAAAGATCTGCAGCGATTAAATCAATGGGGTGTAGAAGAAGTTTTAACTGATGGTAAACCTATTGATCACACACCTTCTGATGTTAAAGCCGATTTTGAATTCTTCGGATTATCAGCAGATAGTGATTCTGTTAATTTTTATAAAAATGCTGTATCTTTTTTATCAGATATTTTCGAGAGAATTTCAAAAAAAGAGAGTTTCAATACAACTACAGTCGATACCATGGCTGAATTAATCATCAAGTATGTTCGTGAGCAAAGAAACGAAACCATTAGTCTGATTATTTGCTCCAGTGCCGGGGACGGATATGCAAAAAGTAGCTTAAATTGTGCTATTTTATCTGCAGTTATCGGTGTCTTTACAAATATGGATGAAAAAAATATTCAAGATCTTGTAATCGGTGCCATCCTCCATGATTGCGGTATGTTGCGTATTCCTGAAAAAATTAGAAATAAAAATGGCAAATTAACCGAAACGGAACTGAAGACTTTAAGAATGCACACACTCTATTCATATCAGATTATGGCTAAAGAATTATATTACCCGGAAGAGGTCGCTCAGATCGCTCTACAGCATCATGAGCGATGGAATGGTACTGGTTATCCTCAGGGGATAAAAGAAGAAGAGATAAATAATGCTGCACGTATTGTATCTGTGTCAGATGCCTTTGAAGCAATGGTATGTGAAAGACCATATAGAAACTCAATGACGGGATACTTTGCTATGAAAAACATACTCAGTGATAACTCCAGACGATTTGATCCAGCAATTGTGAAGAGTTTTATATCCAGTATGGGAATCTATCCCATTGGCAGTATCGTTCTTCTTAGCAACTCCAGTATAGGTCGAGTCATTTCCGTTCATAGCAATACTCCGGTAAGACCGGAATTGATGCTCTTAATAGACTCTGATGGTACAGAATACAAAGACGGTTTCGGTTTGATAGTAGATCTTCTTCAGGAAAAAAACCTCTTTATTTTAAAAGCTCTTGATGTCAAATCACTTGCTGGCCAAGCCGGGTGAATGAATACCAGAAAGAAAGGAAAAGAGGGTGAAACTCTAGCCGCTTCTTATCTTGAAAAAAAAGACTACCAAATTTTAAAAAGAAACTTCATGTCTCGAGCGGGAGAAGTCGATATTATATGTAGATATAGGGATGAAATCGCTTTTATTGAAGTAAAGTACTGGGATTTTTACGATTTTGAAGATCTTGAATATTCAATTAATTTGAATAAGAGAAATAGAATAGTAGAAACTTCCCGTTATTTTCTGTTAAAGTATCAGCAATATAGTGATTTCAGACTACGCTTTGATGTAATTTTTTTGTCAAGGAGGACAGGAGAAATACATCATCTAATCAATGCTTTTTAGGGAGATGGAGCTCCAATGATAAGAATTGCAAAACAGTCTGATCCGAAACGACTAAATGAATTGAAACAGAAAATCGATGATGAGAAGTATTTGGCAATTGCTATTAAGCAAATAGCCGCTACTTTAACTCATGAGATTGTCAATATCAATGAGGAGAAGACATGAAAGACTCAGATGAATCTGCAAAACCCCCAGAGAGGAGTAAAAGCAGATCTCGTCGAAGGAACGAAAGACGTAATCGCAACAGACAAAATAGAGTTAATAGGGAAAAAGTAAATGGTCCTGATTGTACTATTTGTAATAAACCTATTAGGGATGTATCTGCTGCGATTAACGATCAATCTAATGAGAAACCTGCTCATTTTGACTGTGTATTAAAAAGTTTGTCTGATAAGGAAACATTAGGCAAGCAAGAGAAAGTTATATACCTTGGAAGTGGGAAGTTCGGCGTTGTAAAAATAATAAATAGTAAAAAGTTCGAGATTATAAAGCAAATTCTGTATGAAAATTCCGAAGAGAGAATTGATTGGCGAAAGGATATGCGATTCCAATTTCCTGAAAATTAAAAAAAAAGCCCTAATTTAAATAGGGCTTTTTTTTATTTTTATTAAGGATTGTATTTCAAAATTTCAACGATCTTTAAAATCTAAATTGCGAAATATTAATCCCTGTAAAGTATAGCTATTTGAATGGTATGTACAATATCAATAATATGATTGTAGTTCATCAAGAAGCTGTAGGGCTTTCATTCTAACAACTGTTATGTATCCATTTCTAGGATCCGCAATTGCAGCTATTTCTCTGAAAACTTTTTCATCGTCCAATCCATCATTATCTTTAGCCAGCTTCTGTATTGCAGATAACGAAGCATTTGCAAATGTATTGTCTTTATTGACGGCAGTCTGAGAATGCATAGTCCAACTGATTAAGTCAAGAACTTCTCCACTATCATCAACTCCTGTTTTTGATAATGCCAGAACTGCTTCAGTTAATACCATGGTTTCATTTTCATTTCTAAAAATACTTAAAATCGAATCTCTGGCACTTGGACCACCAATTTCACCCAGGATCCTAACAGCTTCTTTTCTAACCATTGAAAAATTATTAACGACCCGTCCGCCCTCAACGACTTTTTTATCAATTCCCTCAGCAGAAAGATCACTTAAAATATCAATAATTTCGATACTATTACCGTCAACTTCTCCATCGAGGATCATCTCTTCGATATCCTGAATTGCAATAATTTTCATATCTCTGTCAGGAGATTCAGCCTGGCTTCTAATTATTTGAGCCTTGACAGTGCTTTTCAGGTATACATCTTCAATAGTCTGTTCAGATGAATTTTCCTGTGCCTGTAAGCCGAAAATGAAAAATAAAGCAGTTAAAAAAGCAGCTGCTATTTTTTTGATGTTCATACAATACCCCTTTACTTACGCTTTAATTGTAACTCTAAGATTCTATCTTCGCAAATTATCTTACCAATTTGATATTGCCCATGTGTCTTCGAACAATTCAAATTGGAATAAAATAGTTCTATTGTCTTCAATATACATGTATGCTGTCACATGCGTTTCGTCTTTAAATACTATTTCATCTAATCTCGCGCTTAATCTACTAGGAACTACAACCCATGTAAAATAATCTCTTAAAGATTTCAGTTCTACGACGTCCTTTAAACTGGGACTTTCTGAGACCTCTCTTAGATATTCGGCACTTCCTACCTTTTCTATGTACTTTTCTGAAAGAAATTTTTTCCATCCGTTAAAATTTTTCTTCCGAATGAGCTGTGTGAGCTCTTCTATGAGAGTTTCTATCTCATTAAATGTTTTATTATAAAGATCTTCTGATACTTCAATGCCCTCTTTTTCTGTTGCTTCGGGCTCTTCGACTACTACAACTTCCAGCTCTTCAGGTTCTACTTCCACAATTTCTTCAACAGGTTCCACTATTTCAACTGGTTCTTCTTTTGGTTCTTCAACAGGAACTTCTGTTGTTTTGCATGAAAATAAGAATAATGTTAATAAAGTAAGTAAAATTAAGTTTTTCATATACATACAGAAGTCTATAATTTCATTTGTGAAAAGTCAAAACAATTTGACCCTTTCTAATATTTAAAATATAGTGCTTTTATGGTTAAAGCTGTATTTCCGGGGACTTTTGATCCTCCGACGAAAGGACATATTAATTTAATACGTCGAGGAGCGAAATTATTCGATTCCCTTGATGTAATCATTGCTGTCAACAATCAGAAAACTCCCTTATTGTCGCCTGAAGAAAGACTTGATCTGATTGATGAGTCGATTAAGAAGATACCTGGTGTTTCTGTGAAGTTGTGGGACAGACTTATTGTGGATTATGCATCTGAGCATAATATTAACGTTATCTTGCGAGGTGTTCGCAATATGGCTGACTTCGGATACGAATTCGAACTTTCCATGATGAACAAGCAGCTGAATTCTCTAGTCGAAACGATTTTTCTTCCGACAGATCCGAAATATTTTGTACTGAGATCTTCATCAATTAAAGAATTGTTGAGTTTTAATGCTGATATATCCCAAATGGTGCCTGAGCATGTTGAGAAACTGCTGCGGAGTAAATAGTCGGATATTGACAAAAAACATAGTATACGTTAATTTAATCACCGATATACACTGCGAAGTGAGGTAAGAGATGGCAGTACCTAAATATAAAACATCAAAAGCCAGAAGCAGGAGAAGACGATCCATCAATATGAAGATGGGTGTTGATACTCTTGTGTCATGCACAAACTGTGGCAACAAAATTATGCGTCACAGAGTATGCCCAAAATGTGGTTTTTATAGAGGGAAACAAGTTATTGAGCTTGACGAAATGGCTTAATAGTTTATCAAGGAGATAATAAATGGACGAATTATTTGAAAAGTTAAAAGGTCTTATTGCAGACAAACTGGAAGTTGATGCGGAGAAAGTTTCTCTCGATTCAAGATTTAGAGAAGATCTAGGTGCAGACAGTCTGGACACATATGAGCTTCTTTATGCAATTGATTCTGAAATGGGTGTTTCTGTTCCAGATGAAAGAGCAACAGAATTTGAAAAAGTTTCTGATGCTTTAGATTTTATCAAGGCTGAAAAAAGTAAATAATTTACCTTGTGAATCCAATAAAGAAAAATCTTCCTGTGAAGACACCTGTTGTCTCATCAAAAAGACGAAACGAACTTCGTCTTTTTGAAAAGCAGGCTAGCTTAAGGTTCAAAAGACTAGATCTTTTGAACCTTGCTTTTATACACCGATCTTATGCAAATGAATACTCTCAAAAAATAGAAAATAATGAAAAACTTGAATTCCTCGGCGATTCTGTTTTAGGTATGGTAACGGCAGATTATCTGTTTAATCTATTGCCGGATAAGACAGAAGGATACCTGGCGAAGGTAAAGTCCTTTGTTGTTAGTGAAGAAAGTCTTGATTTTATAGCTAGATCCATATCAGTAGATAAATACCTTCTCATAGGTAAAGGTGAAGAGAATTCCGGTGGAAGAAATAAAAAGGCTATTTTAGCGGATTGTATGGAAGCCATAATCGGAGCTTATTATCTGGATACGGGATATAAGGAAGTCAGCAAGTTTGTACTGAGTTTTCTCGCTCCGGAAATAAACAAAGTTTTAGAAGATCGGCATAAAAAAGATTACAAAACTATGCTCCAGGAATTTGTTCAAAAAACATATCATATATATCCTAAATATTCTCTTGTAAAAAAATCCGGTCCTGATCACGACAAAACTTTCTGGATTGAAGTATCTGTAAATGATAAAATTTTCGGACCGGGGCAGGGGAAGAATAAAAAAGAAGCTGAGCAGATAGCAGCTTCAGAAGCATATCAGTACTTTTGTAAATCTTCAGAAAACTCTACAAAATAATTTTTAGCTTTGGTTTTTAATATCTCTTCCTGATTTAATTTCGGATCATCCAGAACATCATCGAGTAAACGGCGAAATATCTTTCCCATAATTGGACCTTGAGGGATTTCTAATTCCCGATTTAAAATGTTTCCGTTTATAGAAAGATCTTTTATAGTAAATGCATTTTTTTCGTTTAGAATGTGTTTTATGCGATCTTCAAACTCGTCAACTAATTTAAATGATTCAGAAGTAACTTTCATAGATTTAAGATCTGCTTTTTGAAGAGTTAAAAGCTCATTAATTGATTCTGTCCCAACTTTTGAAATAAATCTTCTTATCGCTGCATCTGTCCAGTTATGCTCATAGTTAAACATATGATAATTGATTAAATGCTCAATCTTGCTGATATCCTTATTGGGGAACTTCAAATTTTTCATTATTTTTACTGCTAACCTGGAGGATGCCTTTTCATGATTGTAAAATGTTGGTGTTCCATCATCTTTGTATTTTAGAACGGTAACTTTACCCAGATCATGAAATAGACCGGCAAACCTTAGATTTTTATCACTTTGGGGGCAATAATCACATGTGTGCAGCAAATGTTCAAATACATCATATTTATGTCGCTCTCTTTGTGTGACACCCATACAGTTTACCAAATCAGGCGATATTACTTCCAATAAGCCAGAATTGTAGAGCAGATGAAAAGTTATTGAAGGTTTCTTTGCCTTCATAGTTTTTACTAATTCATCATATATTCTCTCTTTTGATACACTTTTAAATTTCTCAATGTTTTTGCTTATGGCTTTGAAGGTTTTATCTTCAATTGTAAAATTCAATTGTGCGGCAAAACGACAGGCCCGTAATGGTCTTAAACCATCTTCCTGAAACCTTTTATGAGGATCGCCGATGGCTTTAATTGTTTTATTTTCTAAATCAGAAAGACCATTGTTTGGATCGATCATTTCTTCTTTGAGAATGTCATAGGCAATAGAATTAATTGTGAAATCTCTTCGTTTAAGATCTTCGTAAATATTTGATGTAAACTCTATTGTGTCAGGACGTCTACCATCACTATATTCACCATCAACTCTGAATGTGGTTATTTCATAAGCTTCGCCTTTAAATAAAATAGTGACGGTACCATGTTTTATGCCCGTAGGTATGACCCTATTGAAAGTATTCATTATGTCTTCAGGATATGCGTTTGTTGCCAGGTCATAATCTTTTTCTTCGATTCCAAGAAGCTGATTTCTTACTGCACCTCCCACAAGATAACAGCTGAAGCCCTTGTTGTGTAAAATTGATGCTATCTTCTTGAGATCATCAGTTATTTTTATTCTCATATATCAAAAAGTACCGTTTATATTTACAAAGAGTCAAGCGCTCTGAAAAAAGGATGCAGGCAAAAAAAAATGCAGTCCAAAGACTGCATTTTCCTGAATATGTTTCTTACTGAAGTAATTGCATAACCATCTGACCCTGCTGGTTTGCCTGTGCAAGCATCGCGTTTCCAGCCTGGCTGAGGATCTGGTTTTTAGTAAAGTCTACCATTTCTGAAGCCATGTCAGTATCTCTTATTAGAGATTCTGCTGCTTGTAGGTTTTCCGCACTAATGTCGATTCCCTGTATAGCCATTTCAAGTCTGTTCTGGTAAGCACCGAGATCTGCTCTCTGCTTGTTTACCATTCTCAAAGCACCATCAAGTACTCCGATGTTCCGGTTAGCCTGATCTGCAGTAGATATTGACATAACGTTTCCAGTTCCCACTTGTTTTAGACCAAGTGAAGCAGAAGTCATTGTCTGGATATATACTTTTTCTCTCTGATCCATGTTGGCACCGATATGGAACCACATTGAACCTGTAACTGTATTTTCTCCAGTATCTTTTGCAAATCTACCAGTCAGCATATTCATACCATTAAACTGTGCATGAGATGCAATTCTGTCAACTTCATCAACAAGTTGAGATACTTCTACCTGAATCTGCATTCTATCTTCAGAGGAATAAATACCGTTTGAAGATTGAATTGCCAATTCTCTGATTCTCTGAATTATGTCTGTTGTTTCCTGTAGATTCCCTTCAGTTGCCTGAATGAAAGATACGCCGTTTGCCGCATTGTCTGAAGCCTGATTCAGTCCTCTGATTTGAGATCTCATCTTTTCTGATACTGCTAATCCCGATGCATCATCTCCAGCTTTATTGATTCTCATACCTGAAGAAAGTTTTGACATGTTTGAACTGATTCGCCCAGTGGAAACTCCTAAGTTTCTCTGTGTATTTAAAGCGCTCATGTTGTGATTAATGATCATTTAATCCTCCTTGAATAATAAGTGGACATCCTTGTCCAACACTTTTTATTTTCGGAAACTAAAAAAAAACCTTAATAGTAAAAATGAAGGATTATCATAAAAGTGCAGTCTAAAATACCCGAAAATAAAGAGGGTATGAAAATGAGACAGTACAGTAAAGATTTTAAAGAGCAAGCATTAAAGCTGTCCGATGACATCGGTTTAAAGAAAGCATCGGAGCAATTGGGAATTAACTATGGGACCTTGTCCGAATGGCGGAAGATCCGTAAGAGAAATAACTGTGAAAAATCAGTGCAAGACACTTCTCCTCTGACAGAGAGGGATAGGCTATTACTGAAAGAAAATCAGGAGTTAAAAGAAGCTAATGAGATTCTGAAGGATGCGCTTGGTTTTTTCGCAAAAGACCGGAAGAAGTGAGCTCTAAAAGAATCTTTATATATATCTGTGATCATCAGGAAGAAAGTAAAACGACTCCTGTTGTAAAGATGTGTAAAGCCTTGAATGTCAGTGAAACAGGTTATTATAAGTGGAAACGATCCCGAAATAAGCCTAGAGCCTGGCAACGTCTTCTGGTCGAAATACATGAGATCCTGGATGAGCATCCAGAAAATATGAACTATGGAATAAATAGAGTGCACATTGCGCTAGAACAAAAGAGCATAGAAGTATCTCGATCAACAGTGATCAGAGCAATGAGAAAAGGAAATCTGCTACACAAGAGCCGAAGAAGCCCTAATGGGCTCACTAAGGCGGATAAGAAGGCTCAAAGACCTGACAATGTATTGCAGAGGAATTTTACTGCATCAAGACCTAATGAGAAATGGCTTACTGATATTACCGAAGTTCCGTGCTCTGACGGGAAATTGTATGTTGCACCTGTTTTGGATTGTTTTGGAGGAGAAATTATCAGCCTCGCAATGCAGGATCATATGAAAAAGGAATTATGCATTCAGGCCATTGATGATGCATATAAAAGCAGAACTCCGGGAAACGGAGTTCTCATTCACAGCGATGCTGGCAGCCAGTATACAAGTGATCGGTTTAAAAAGTTACTCGGCGACTATCGTGCTGTACAAAGCATGAGTGATGTCGGGAAGTGCTACGACAATGCTCGAATGGAAAGCTTTTTCGCAACACTAAAAAAAGAAAAACTCTATAAAATGAATACAAGGAAAATGACCAGGAAAGAAATAAAGATCGTAATCTGGCGATTTGTCATGGTTTACTATAATCGGAAGCGAATCAGTACGGTTAATGATGGAGGATGGCCTCCAGCTATTTACAGGGAGAAGGCAGCAAAACAAAAAGTCGCTGCTTAAATATATTGGGAGTATTTAGGACTGCACTGATGTTGACATTTCCAAAAGTCTTTTTTTTGTATAAAATATTATTTAGGGAATAGGGGGGTATATGTCGGGAGTAATCGTTACTGGTGGAATGGCGCCTGAATTTGATGCAGTTAAAGACATTTTCGCAAATGCAAGTTTTATCATCGCAGCAGATTCAGGTTTAGATACACTTAGTTCATATGGATTAAAAGCGGATTATGTTCTTGGTGATATGGATTCTCTAAAAGATAAAAGCCTGCTAGATGGTTTCTCAAAGGATAAAATTCAGATTTTTGATGAAGCCAAAGATTTTACAGATACTGAGCTGGCTTTTAATTATTTATTGCAGAATAATATTGCAGAGATCGTCATTATTGGTGGCGGAGGAGGACGTTTTGATCATCAGATTGCTCTGTACTCCTTATTTTCAAGAAAAAAATCACCAGTATTGTGGATCACTCATGAAGATAGAATTTATCTCGTGGAAAAAGAATTTTCTATTGAAATTGAAAGAAATACATTGGTATCACTGTTCCCAGTGGGAAATAATCCCTGTCGAATGACTAGTCATGGGTTAAAATGGGAATTAGATAAATTAAATTGGTCTACTGGTGATAGTGGAATTAGCAATATTGCACTAAATGAAACTATAATGATTAATATGATTAGTGGGAGACTGATAATGATAATTCCTTTGAATTGTCAACAATGAAATTATGGATAGTACGGCAAACGTTTTTGAACAATTGGCAACATCTCTTCCTTTGGAGGAAAGAAAATCTCTACTGCAAAAGATAACAAAGAGTTTAAAACTCTATGAAAGTTCAGAAGACTATATAAAAAAGGATATTCCGAGAACGGAACTTGAACGCAAAGTAAAAAGAGATATTAATGCCAGTAGCTGGTTTGAACGATTCATAATTCGAATATATACATTTTTTACAGGTAGAAGTTCGGTTGACTATTATTTAAAAAGAGAACTTAACCATTTAAAGAGAAGATTGAATTCAATAGCGGGTGATTCATACTTTGACCCTGAAAATAAGAAATTATCTGGAAGATTGGCAACAGAGATTTACTCTCTGTATGTTCTTGCTGCACCCCTAAGGAAATTATTTAAGATTATCTGGCATGATACTGATTTTATTGAAACTGTCTACTCCAGTCTTATTACAGATGCCATTCATACAAATAAAGGAGAGATTTATGATTTTGTTTCTTTAGAGGAAATGGAATCGATTTTTGCCACTACAGGTGATAAAAACCAAATAAGAAAAAAATTGATTAATCGCATGAATGAATATCTCAATTCAGTCCCGACAAAAACTATTTCTGAGATTAAAGAAAACTTCCTCCCTTTTTATTTTGGTAAATTTTTTGTTTTGTTCCCATTTAAAAATTTACTCAATGGATTTGGTTGTTCTATTTCCGATCTTGTTGAATTCCGGTCTCCAGATTTCAAGATAACTGAGTTTTCCTCTGTTATTGATAAGTTGGAGCATTTATATTATTCCCTAACCTTGTTTTCAATGATTGACTGGAGTGATGATTTCATTAATAAGATAGCCGGTACCTATTTGACGATCCATGAAAAAATTGAAAATGAAATATATGATGAGAAACTTCAGGTAATCAGGAAAGAGATAAAAGCACTTGATACGGGAATTGGTGATTTTCTCAAAAAAACACCATTAATCGATATTATTAAATATATTAAGAATGATTGCTATTACGAGTTAGTATTCAAAATTCCCAAACCGGATTTCTTTGAGTTTTACAGTTCCACACTGAAACTGCGAATTTTATCCAGTTTCTCCACAATTTTCCAAGAGGTGAGAAAACAGTATATCAATACATCAATAGAGAGAATCTTTTTGGGATACAAACTTTACCAACTAAATGGTTACCGCGAATACAATGATTTTAATGTCACCGAATTAAATCTGGATTACTTTAAACACATATCTTCACTAATGCTTATTAATAATTTCTTTACTCAGTATTACAAAGAAAGGGTTGTAGATATATTTCAAGTTCTTTATAAAACTGTACTGATCAAGAATCCACAATTGCAGTCCAAGATATTTGATTTATTAAAAGAGGGTGAAAAGATCGTTCACGATATTCATCAATTTGATCGATCATTATTGCCGGAGCATGAAGACGGGAAAACATTTTCCCTTTTAAGAACTGAAATTAAAAAAAGTCCGGCACTTGTCAGAAAGTATAAGGGTTTCATATCTGAAAAAGATCTGGCTGCTGAAAGACTAATTTTCTCAGGATTGGAATTATTGGGCAATATAAGGAAAAGCCTGGAGCTGATAATCTCAAGTCCGGCAGATTTGATTCGCTTACAGCTTTCATCTGTCTACCCTCAAGTAGATAGGGATAAATCATTGAGAGAACTCATAAAAATATTATTAGGTGATGTTTCTAATTTGAATTCTCTTTTGAAGCAGAATCTTGATGTTGAAAAGAGCTGAATTCTTTTTTTAACTTTTCAGCTGATTCATAGGGGCTTTCTACAAGTATTTTTTTTCCGCCAATTAATTCAGCAATGCCGACTTCTCTTGGGTAGCGGGGTATGATGTGTTTATGGAGATGGTCAATTGACCCCCCTGCGTCAAGCCCCATGTTATAACCAATATTATAAGCAGCTGGGGAGAATACTTTGTCCAGGACTGTTAATGCGTTTTTTGTCATTTTGTTTAGTTCGATTTCCTCATGGACATTTAATTCTCGAATATCTACAATATGTCGATTGGGGAATACAAGAAGATGGCCGGGATTGTAGGGGTATAAATTTACAGATATGGTGATCAGCTTATTTTGAAATACAGTTAAATTTTCTACTTCCTTAGATTTATTGCAGATAAGGCAAAGAATGCATCCATCCGGTTTCTTCTCTTTAAAATATTTCATTTTGTTAAAACTGAAAAAATAATTCATCATTCATCACTTGCTTCGTATGTATAATCTTTCAAATTACTGATATCCAGAACTTGAGATTCAGGATCTAGGGAGAAATAATCAATCAATATAGGGTATTTGGTTAATAATTCACCATATTTGCTAAGTAATTCAATTTTTGTATCAAGATTGACTTTAGATTCAATTGCCCATTTTTCCGATGCAATTTCGGTTTCTTTTCTTTTGTCCAGCATGATGTTGTATATATCTCTGGTTTTATTGTAAAGCTGTAAATCAGGGAAGTGAATATACTTAATTGTTAGGGATCGAATATTTACATAAAAAAATCTCTGTTTTAATTTTTCCTGAATAAGGTTTTCAAGATCCAGATAGGAATTGCTGCTCAATCCCAGATTTTCAATAAAGAAGTCATTGCTGGTATCTTTAATCGTCTTGATGAAATCCATCTCTATGGCAGAAAAATGTGATTCCAAATCACTGCTGTTAACCGATCCATTTTCCAGTAAAGAGGGGAGTGATGCAGGATCTAATTTATAGTTAACAACAAAAGAAATCTTATAGGAGAAGTCAGGGGCCTGGGGTAATACAGAACTATAAAGTTCACTCGATGGCAATTCACCTTCATAATCAAGTTCTACAGACCTGTTTTCTACTTTTATTTTAATTAGCTTGCTATTGGTAGGTAATAAGCGCTCCCATTTCCAATTGAATTTACCAGGTTCTAGAATCTGATTCTCATATCCGCTAGTTTTTGAAAATAGGACAGCATAAGTATTTTCAGGAAGTTCGAACTGAACCCAACCAAAATAGAATACCGCTCCTGAAGCAGCTATTATCAAGATCAGGGAAATCAAATTTCCTATTTTATTTCGCTTTTTTTTTGGTTTTTCAATTTCAGCCATTCAACTTCCCGGTGTTTAAAGAATATTAATCAATTGCTTCAGTTCAGTAATTATTAAATCTGGTTCAATGTTTTTACATCTTGCTTCAGAAGTTCTCAATCGCAATGATCTTTGATCTCCAGCAAATAAAGCTGTTTTACATCCGCAGGCAGATGCCGTATAAATGTCATTCAGCATATCGTTGCCAATATATAATATTTCATCTGATTCTATATTGTACAGCTTTTTTATTCTTGTGACAGCTTTCATAAAGAAATCTTTTGAAGGTTTCGCCCTCTTTTCCATATAAGAGTAAAATAGTAACTGTGGATCAAAGAATTCCGATCCCACTTTAAAATTGAACAAAGTTTTTAAAATCTCTTCAGTGTAGAATTGTGCATTGGAGATAATTCCCAATTTATATTTTTTATTGTAAAGATGATTCAAAACTGATTGGATTCCGGACATTGGCCATACCGGATTTACCATACTTTCGTGTTTCAAAGAAATTATGGGGATATCTTCATCAACTATTTTTCCTTTTATATAATTTTCACTGATTAATGAAGTCAGTATCCTTTTCCAGATTTGGAGTATATTTACTTCAGGATAATCGATCCCTTTTTCTTTCAATTCCAAGTGATCATTTTTGATTAAATTAATTAATAGCTGAGAAAATCTTTCATCAATATTTTCATCACTTGATATTTTTGTATAGGAATGTTCTGACAATATTCTGGATATGGGGAACTGATTGTTTTTTTCTTCGGAAATCCCGATATCGCCAGTTCCGGAAATCAACATCGTACCATAGACATCAAAAAATACGGCTCTAATATTTTTCAGTTCTTTTATTTTTGCTTCCTGATTAGTTTTAAAAGGAAACATCAATTTAGTATTGAGATGAATTGTTTCTCTTAAACGGGTGGTATTTATTTCTGATTTGATCATAATCAATTTTATAGATAATATCGTGCAGCTTGCAAGGAATTATTTCTATGCAAAGTTGAAGTACAATCTCTGCTATGCTAAAATTGTCATAATGATCACTATGAGAAAGAAAAGAAACAGACTATTTAAATTCTGGTTACCGGCATTACTGAGAAAATCTTCAATATTTTTTTTTATCAATGTCATTTTTTTTGTATTCGTTTATATCCTGGGTAGTTTTCAGAATTTTACAGATTCAACACAATTATTTCTCTTGAGTACTCTCAATATACTTATGGTTCTATGTGGATTTGCATCTGTATTTTCAGCTGTATCATATATTTACATAATCCCTTATAGAAAAAAAAATGTTTTTTTTAAGATAATTTTATCTGTTGTTATTCTTACTTTTACAATAATCTTTTATATTTTTATTAATTTTTTACTTGTCTGGTTTTAAGATAATGTAATTTAGAGGAGAGATTTATGGTAAAAGCATTACGGGGAGCTACTTCAGTTAATAAAAATGATCATAAGTCTATGGAAGAGGCTATATATGATCTGATCTCTACATTAGTGATGAAAAATAACATAGACGAACAGAAAATAATCAGTATCATTTTCTCGCAAACAAGGGATTTGAATATTGCCAATCCAGCTGCAGCTTTAAGGGTTTCTGGAAAATTTTCTAATGTACCCTTATTTTGTACACAAGAACCTGAGTATGAAAAATCAATAAATGGAATTGTCCGTGTATTGCTGACTTTTGAAACCGATACTATTCAAGACTTAATACCGGTTTATCTTGGTGAAGCATCTCAATTAAGAAAAGACATAGTTATTGGTGAATAATTTAAGAAATAATCTAAAAAAATTAAATATCTGGCAAGTTTCAAGGGAAATGACTCCATTCGCTGAAGCTGGTGGCATTAAAGATGTTGTATCCGGGCTTTCCAAAGCTCTTTCTGATGATTCTCATGAAGTTACTGTTGTTATTCCAATGTATAAATTCCTTTTGAAGTATCAAATCGGTAATCCTTTATGTCAATTTGATTTGGTATTTACAGATAAGAAAGTCAAAGTTGATGTCTTTACCCACTCTTTTGGCTCTATCAGAATATTATTTATATCATCCTCTTGTTTCAATGATAAGGAACTGGTTTATACTTACAGTCGCCAGGAAGAACAGGCAAATAGGGAATTAAAATATGGAACAGGTCATAAAGATAGTCATTTAATGAATCTGGTACTCCAAAGAAGTGCTTTGGAAATTGCCTTACAATTAAATGAAAAACCGGATATTTTCCATTTACATGATGGACATTGCGGATTTCTACCAGCAATAATTAAATCCACACCAAAATATCAAAAATTTTATGCAAATACTACATGCTTATTGACAATTCACAATGGTGGAATCATTTACCAACAGAATATTACAGATCTGAATGAGGCTCAAAACCTTACGGGTTTATCTGATCAGGTTCTTAAAGAATGTAAAATAGAATATGGTTACTCTCCAATTATATGTGCCGGGAAATACGGCCATATCAATACTGTTTCGGAACAGTATGCAAATGAAATAATCTCTGGAAACGATTTAAATACTGGAATTCTGGGACAGGTTTTTCAAAATAATCAAATACATCTTTGGGGAATAACGAATGGAATTGAAAAAGAGCAATATGAACATCCTCTTTTTCAGCACCAATTAAAGCCCAGGCTTACAGATCGAGTCATGAAATGGAAAGAAGAGTATAAATACACTCTTTTTCAGCATATTAAAAGAATAAATGATAAAAAATACCTTTTCGGATCCTTAATAGAGAATCCCGATCTACCGCTCATAACTATGCAGAGCAGAATTACATACCAAAAGGGGATCGATATTTTTTATGAGAGTTTGAAAACTCTCAAAATTGCATATTCCTCAGTAAACTTTCTTGTTTTGGGACAAGGAGAAAAAGTATATGAGGATCAGTTGGCGGAATTAGCTTCTCATAGTGATAATCTATGCTATATATGTAAATATGATAAAATTTTATCTCAGAATCTATTTGCAGCAGGTGATTTTTTTGTTATTCCTTCAAGATGGGAACCTTGTGGGCTTACAGATTTTATCGCTCAGCTATTCGGAAACATTCCAATTGTACATAAGACGGGTGGATTAGTGAAAACAATCGATAAAATAAATGGTTTTTCCTACGATGAAAACAATCCGAAGTTTTTAATCAACAAAATAGAATACGCTATTGAATTATTTCAAAATGATTCATCTGTCCTCTATGATTTGAGGAAGAATGCCGTTAATTTAATTAATGAAAAATATACATGGAGAAAAGTCCTTGCTAAAGGATATCTCCCACTTTACAGAAAAATATTACAGTAACCGGGGAATCGGGGATTTTACATTAAAAACGACAGATGAAATCTCACAATTAAGAGACTCAGCTCATTTGGTTAGAGATTTACTACTTCAGTTACATAAAATCATTAAGCCTGGTGTTAATGAGCTGGATATCGAATCTTTCTGTAAAAATTATATATTGATTCGTGGTGCAGAGCCTTATGTTATTATGATATCAAAAAATAATGTGGCTTTCCATGGAATCCCTAAGAACATTGATTTGAAAGAGGGCGACTTAATTACTGTTGATGTTGTTCTGAAGAAGAATGGATGGTTTGGAGATGGAGCATGGACTTACGAAGTTGGTATCTGTTCAAAGGATAAAAAGGAAATTTTAGATTTTTCTCATAATATAATTTTTTCAGTAATAGACACATTAATTAAGACAAGAAATTTAGCTTCAATTGCAAAAGTAATACAAAATCTATGTAAGAAGACCCCTTACCGAGTCCTGGAAGAAGGTGCCGGTCATGGAATCGGCTTAATATTACATGAAGATCCACAGATATTGTTTGGTGATGATGCAGAGGATATTGAGTTGGAAACAGGTATGGTATTTACTATTGAACCTGTTATAACAAACTATATAGGAATGCTCTCCTATAGCAAAGAAGGAGCAGCATATGTTGATAAAGGTTTTCTCTGCTCTCAATTTGAACATATGGTCGTTGTAAATGAAAATGGATTGGAGATTTTAACCGATCGGAACCCACTTTTTAAATAATTCCTATTGACTGTTTTTTCAGTTTATCTTATCTTCATTTTCGGTAAGTACTCCAAAGGATGCTTATTGTATAAATTGCCAACTTAGCTCAGCTGGCCAGAGCACGTGACTTGTAATCTCGGGGTCATCGGTTCGAATCCGATAGTTGGCTTTTTACATATGGGGAGGTTCCCGAGTGGTCAAAGGGGGCAGACTGTAAATCTGTTGCTTCGGCTTCGAAGGTTCAAATCCTTCTCTCCCCAATAAAACGATTCCGAAGGACATCGTGAAAAGTCCCTTATCAGGAGGACTGTAACTATCTGATAGAGCTGCCAACTTAGCTCAGCTGGCCAGAGCACGTGACTTGTAATCTCGGGGTCATCGGTTCGAATCCGATAGTTGGCTTTTTACATATGGGGAGGTTCCCGAGTGGTCAAAGGGGGCAGACTGTAAATCTGTTGCTTCGGCTTCGAAGGTTCAAATCCTTCTCTCCCCATTTTTGTAGCCTTCCTCTTTCAGGAAGGCTATTTTTATTTAGAGGTATGTATGAGTAATAAATTCTATAATGATGGATTACAATTTGAATGCACAAGGTGCAGTTATTGTTGTCGACACGAACCGGGATTTGTATTTTTATCTGAAAATGACCTAAATGCAATGGTAAGTGAACTGAAGCTCAGTGAAGAAGAATTTATCAGTAAATATTGCACTAAAGTTGATATAGGCTTTTTTAACAGATTGAGTTTAATTGAAAAAGATAATCACGACTGTATCTTCTGGTCTGAAAAAGGGTGTGCCGTTTACAAAGCGAGACCACTTCAGTGTCGAAGTTATCCTTTCTGGACACAAGTTGTGGAAAATAAAGAATCATGGGCTGAAGAAGGTCAATCTTGTCCTGGCATTGGTCAGGGTAAAGTCCATTCAAAAGAAGAAATTGAAGAATGGCTTGAAAAAAGAATTAATGATCCCCTGATTTCGGAATAATACTATCTGATTAAAGAAAAGAGGCTCTGAAGCATCTGGTTTTGGAAGATTGTGAATATGTGGTATAGTAGGAGCTTGTATGGCTGTGACACTTGAATTGGAAAATGATGAGTTTGCTACTTTGTTTTTTTATCTCCAGTACAATGAAAAAAATCTGGAAGATCCGATAATTGATAAGTTATTGAATAAAATGGAAACTCAAATTTATTCCAGATTTTCTATAGATGAAGTTGAGAAATATAAAGAAAATATTTTGAATAAGATGCCTATGGGAGAAAAGACATGAAAAGCATCAAGATTATTGCTATTACACTATTCCTTCTAATTATTATTTCTGCTGGTACCTTGTTTGCCTTGGCATATTATCTCAATGGCAGTGTTGATGATCTATCTGATCAAACTCTTGTATTTCAAGTCGAAAAGGGAGATTCGTTTAACAGTATTGCTGATGATTTAGAAGAAATCGGCTTGGTTCGGTCGGCATTGTTTGTAAAAGTTTATAACAAAGTAACCGGTTCAAATATTCTAATAAAAACCGGTTCCTATAATATCGATATAAACTTATCAACTATGGATATCTTAAAGCAATTAGTTGATGGCAAGCAGAAGTTGTTACCGATTGTTATCCCTGAGGGAATAACAATTAGAAGAATGGCTGAGATCTTCTCCGAAGCAGGAATTACTGCTGGACAGGATTTTATTCAGGCTGCTAAAAATGGCTCTTACTTGAAAACTCACGGTGTTGAAGCAGAAACGCTTGAAGGATTTTTATTCCCCGATACATATAGTTTTCAACTGGATTTTCCTGCTGAAAAAGTTGTTCAGCATATGGTGGATGTTTTCTTTGGTAAGCTGGATAGTGTATATCCTGACTACAAGATGCTCACTAACAAGCAGTTATATGAAAAAATAATACTTTCTTCAATTATAGAACGAGAATACCGTGTTGAGGATGAAGCTTCTAAAATGGCTTCTGTATTTTATAATAGAATTGATCAGGGGTGGCCTTTACAGTCCTGTGCGACAATTGTATATGTCCTGACTGAAGAGCAGATGAAGGATCATCCCGAGAGGATCTTATTTTCCGATTTAGAAATTGATTCGGAATTTAATACTTATCAAAATCAGGGTCTTCCTCCATCTCCGATCTCTAATCCCGGTGTTGTAGCCCTCGATGCGGTTTTTAATCCTGCACAAACGGACTATATGTTTTTTGTCGTAAACGATATCAATAAAGGAACCCATCTGTTCTCCAAACGTTTAAGCGATCACAATAAAGCCAGAGCCGATTATATTAATAATTTCAGGAGTAAGTAAGCTTAATGAAAATTCCCGAAACAAAAATTCAGGAAATTAATGACAAAATTAATATAGTAGATCTTGTTTCGGAATATGTTCAGCTCAATAATAAAGGTGGTCGATATTGGGGACTATGCCCTTTTCACAATGAAAAAACACCTTCTTTTTCTGTAACTTTGGAAAAGGACATATATTATTGCTTCGGTTGCCATAAAGGCGGGGGCGCCATTAACTTTCTGATGGAAATGGAAAAGCTGGGTTTTGTCGATGCTGTTCAAATGCTTGCAAAAAAAGCCGGCGTTGCTCTGGAGTTGGGGAGAAATGATAACCCTGAATATACTGGTAAACGGGATGCGATGCTTGAATTGTATAAAAGAGTTTCCGGAAGCTTCGAATACATATTAAAAAATAGTGAAAGTGCAAAAGTTGCCAAAGAGTATATTTCAGCAAGAGGTATAAATGATGAGACCATTGAGACTTTTCAATTGGGTTATGCTCCTTATGATTTTAATTGGCTTCACAGCTTTTTGATAAAAAAAAATTACACAGAGCAATTCTTAAAAGAATCGGGACTGTTCTCTAAAAAGAAATCATCCTTTCCCCTTTTCATAAATCGACTGGTATTTCCTGTTTTTTCTGTTCGCGATGAGATTATAGGTTTCAGTGGCCGTGAGCTCGGGACTCGCGGTCCAAAATATATAAATACTCCCGAAACTATACTTTTTCATAAAGGATCTCAATTGTTTGGAATCAGCAAGGCGATAAAAGAGATACGACAGATGCGGAAATTTGTCCTCTGTGAAGGTAATATTGATGTACTTGCATTGCATCAATCTGGAATTAAAAATGCTGTGGCACCTCTGGGGACAGCTTTTACTCCAGATCAGGCAAAATTGCTCAAAAGATATGCTGATTCTGGTGTAATCGTTTTTGATGGAGATTCCGCCGGTGAGAAAGCAGCTGCTAAAGCTTCAATCATTTGTGAAAACATAGGTTTGGAAGTTTCAATAGCAGAAATGCCACCTGGAAAAGACCCTGCAGATATTATGGAAAAAGATGGCGTAGAATCATTGCAAAAAATAGTTAAATGTCCTATAAATAGTTTTGAGTATCTATATAAATGTGCGATTAAAGCAAATGATGTAAAAACACCTGAAGGAATGGAGAAAACTGTAAGAGAATTGTTTCCTTATATAACTTCTATAAGATCCGACGTTAAGCGTGATGTGTGTCTGAGCAAACTGGCTGAGAAGCTCGGTATTGGAAAAGAGTCAATACTGAGTGATTTTTTGCGCCAAAAAAAAGCTCCAGTCCGTCGCGAGGTAAAAAATAAAGATGAGGTCATAAAGATTTCAGATGAATTATATCTAATGCTTGCCGGCGCTGCTAATCGAGATTATTTTAATATAATATCCAGCAGTCTGGGGATCGATGGTTTAATGGATAGAAATGCTGCCGTATTATATGGCGCACTACGGGAGTGTGAAGAAGCTGGCGAAGTGTCGGTTGACTCACTATTAATGCGAATTGAAGAGGGGAGTCTGAAAACCCTGGTGGTTGAAAAACTTTCTTCGTCTCAATTTCTCATTAATCCGGAAGAGGTAATTCGGGATTCTGTTAAAACGATAATTCTCAGGAATATGGTTGAAGACAGAAAGAAAATCGAATTGGAAATTAGAAATTTCAATTCTGAAGGAAATACCTCAAATGACGAGCTCGGAAGATTGATATCGGATAAGCTCGTTTTAGATAAAAAAATAGAAGATTTTAAAAGGTGATAGTCGATGACAGATATCAAGACTGATCCCGCGATAATCAAGCTGCTGGAATATGCATCTCGAAAGAAGCGGATATCTTATGATGAAGTTAATGACTTCCTGCCTGAGGATATTACAAATTCAGACAAAATTGAAGAAGTAATCACTCTCTTAGAGCAGAACAATATACAACTGGAAGAAGAAAGAGATTCTGATGAAAAGTCTTCTTTGACAGTTGACGAGTCTTTTTCAGGAGATGCTGTAGAACCTGAAAAAAAAGATGAAGAAGATGAAATCTCTATAGAAGATGAAATTCCTGAAGAGGAAGAAGAGGATGATCATGTAATCGACGAAGAAATCGATGAGGATATCGATGGATTCAATGGTGCTTCTATCCCTATTCCAGTAGCAGCTTCAGAAGAAGAAAACTCTTCCGGGACAATGACTTCTCTCCAATTGGAAGAGGAAGAGGAAGAGGAAGAGCTCGATGAAGTACTTCCCAACGAAAAGAAAAAATTAGTAGTCAATGAAAAAGAATCATCAATCGATGATCCCATTAGATTATATCTAAGAGAAATCGGTAAGGAAAACCTTTTAACAGCTGAACAGGAAGTTGAGTTGTCCATGAAAATGGAAGACGGTGAAAACATTATAAAGAATATCTTAAAAGATTCGGGAATGATAATTGCTGAGTTTTTCGATCTGGCTCACAGAGCTTTTTCTAAAGATGATCCGCACAATATGGGTTTATCCAAAAAAGAAATATCTGAAATGCTCTCTGAGAGAAGAAGGCTCAATCAATATTATAGGGAACCCCTTAAGGCTATAATGTCTTCCTTAAAGCAATATTTTGAGATGAAGCAGAAAGTTGTCGCAACAGATGGCGATGTTTTATCAGATGAAAGTTTGCAGAAGAAAAGAACAGAACTGATGAAGTTTATCTCTGAGATTGATATGCATCAGGAGGAAATCTTATCTTTTTCTGAAAAATATGTAGATGCTGCCTATAAGATTAAAAAGAATACCAAAATTCAAGAGCGAATTGAGCGAATATTACGTGTAAACAATATGCGAGAAATCCGATCACTTGGAAGAGGACTGGCATCAAGTTCGAAAAGGCGGGAGATCGAAGAAGATCTCGGTTTGTCAGCTGATGAAATTAAAGAGCAGATTCGACTGGTTCAAGTTGCAGAAAAGAAAATAAGAGATCTGGAAATCGAATTTGATACCTCTGTGGAAGAAATTCTGGTAAAAGCAGATGATATTGAACGCGGTAGAATAATGATGAAAAGCGCTAAAGATAGGCTTATTAAGGCTAATCTCAGGCTTGTTGTCAGTATTGCTAAGAAATACACAAACCGGGGTCTACATTTTTTTGATCTGGTTCAAGAGGGAAATATTGGTCTTATCAAAGCCGTAGAAAAATTTGAATACAGGAAAGGTTATAAATTTTCCACCTATGCAACCTGGTGGATTAGACAGGCCATTACCAGATCCATATCCGATCAGGCGAGAACTATACGTGTTCCTGTGCATATGATTGAGCAGATCAATAAAGTCGTCCGTGAATCAAGACAGCTGATGCAGGTAAAAGGTCGAGAACCAACTGACGAAGAGATTGCTGAAAAATTGGGTTGGACAGTGGCAAGAGTCAAATCTGTCAAGAATGTTGCCAGAGAGCCAATTTCTCTTGAAACTCCTATCGGAGAGGAAGAAGATTCTCTCCTTGGTGATTTTATTGAAGATAAGGTTGTTGAGAATCCCGAGAATCAAACGGCATTTACAATCCTCCAGGAGCAGTTGCAGGATGTATTAGAAACATTGCCTCCGAGAGAGCAGGAAGTTTTAAAGATGAGATTCGGTCTTGAGGATGGTTACTCATTGACATTGGAAGAAGTTGGATTGTATTTTAATGTAACGCGTGAACGTATAAGACAGATTGAAGCTAAAGCTCTAAGACGTCTAAGACATCCAAAACGAAGCAGACGGCTTAAAGATTATTTAGAAAATTAAGGGGTTTTAATCATATGCAAAGTACATTTGAAAAATTGCAGCAGTTACAGGATATTTTATCAAGAAAATATGAACTGGAACATGAGATTCATGAAATACCAAGAGCTTTAGCAAAGAAGCAGGAGCTTTTGAATAGATTAAAAAAATCTTATATTGAAAGCAATGAGAAATTTGAAACAACTAAGAATAACCTTCTCAACTTGAAAAGAGAACTTGGTGAAGCTGAACTCCTTAGAGAGGACAGTGAAAAGAAAATGGATGTCATCTCGACTCAAAGAGAATATGAAGCTCTTGAGAAAGAAATAAAATCTGCAACTGAAAAAGAACAGTTTTACAGAAGAGCGATCCAGAAAGAAGAGAGAAATCTCGAAGAAATGATGGCGCAATTAAAAAAAGATGAAGAAATGATTGCAGCTGAAGAAGAAGAGTTAAAAGAAGAAGATAATAAAATCCAGGCGGAAAGTGATGAAAAGAAAGTATTGCTGGAAGACCTGGTCGGTGAAGAAAAAGCCATTATTCCCGGTATGGATGAAGATATTCTCTTTAAATTTGAAAGAATTATCAAAAATAAATCTGGACTTGGTATTGTTCCCGTTACAAATGGTGTCTGCACTGGATGCCATATGATGCTACCGGGGCAATTTGTCAATGAAGTACGATCAGGTGATGGAATTCTTTTCTGCCCTTATTGCAGTCGTATTTTATTTTTGGTGAACAGGATGATGCTTCAAGTGATATGCTTGTAAGTGATGAAAATGACGAAGTCGGTGGATTGGCTGATCTCGTTGATGATGATTTTGAATAAATAATAAAAAAATATGATAACAGGACGGATTGTCGCTGCAAATTATTTTTTGTAGAGGAAAGTCCGGGCTCCATAGAGAATGATGCCGGGTAACGCCCGGGGGGTTCTTATGAACCAACAGATAGTGCCGCAGAAAATATACCGCCAAAGAGATTTTCTCTTTGGTAAGGGTGAAAAGGTGGGGTAAGAGCCCACCGGTTTTTCTGTAAAGAAAAACGCATGGTAAAACCTCATCAGGAGCAAGATCAAGCAGCAGATGGATTTCTCGTTCATATTCTGCGGGTGGATCGCTGGATCATTTCCTGCAAGGGAAGTGTCAGATAGATGGCAATCGATTACAGAACCCGGCTTATAGTCCTGTTATCTTTTTTTTGGTGAATTATGAGAGCTTCAAGTCGAGTTAATAAACGCAAAAGTAAATCCACAAAAAATCTTGTCCTTCCGACAGGTGCCATTATTCTAATAGTTGCAATTTTTGCACTTTTTAAAGGCGTTGTGGGATTGAACCAAAATCTCACTACCAAAATCGACAGCGTTGATATTTCTCTAATCTGGGAATCGGGAGACTACGACCGGATTATTCAATTGACAGAACAAAAACTGGAAAATGATCCACTCGATACTATAGCGCTGATATATTGCGGGTTTTCATATTTTTACAAAGGTGTATCCCAGGTTTCCAACGAAAGAACAATCCCCTTGCTCAACCGTTCCATTTTCTTATTGCGCAAAGCATTAATCAATGATGATGTTCCTATGAAATCACGTATAAATTATATATTGGGAAAAGCGTATCTTCACAAAAATTATTATTATTCCGATTTGGCTGTTTTTCACCTTAAGAGTTCAATAGATGAGGGGTATTTAAATGATGACAGCTATGAATATATCGGGCAGGCATACTCAATGTTGGGAGATTATGATAACAGTTTAAAATATTATCTTATGGCTTTAGAGAATAATTCGACAGATATGTTATATTTAAAAATATCTGAAGACTATATTAGAAATAGAATGTATGATGAAAGTGAAAAATACTTAATATTAATGATTGAGACAACACGAGATGAACTGCTTAAGAAAAAAGGTCTTTTTCAACTTGCAAATCTCTATTATGATATGAAAAACTACTCAAGAGCGGAAATTGTTTATTGGAATTAATAGATTTGGAGAAAGGGAATGTGGATTATCATTTTCTTCTTGGAGAAGTGTACTTCTTTCTCGATGATATAACCAAAGCCCGCTCAGAGTGGCATAAAACAACACGAATTAATCCTAAGCATGTAGGTGCTCTTAGAAGATTATATGGTTAATCAATGTATTGGAGTGTAAATGTCAGCTATGAAAATGTTTAAAACCCTATCAACAGATATCGGAATCGATCTGGGTACATGTAATACCCTTATATATATACGCGGTAAAGGAATTGTCTGCAGTGAGCCTTCAGTTGTAGCTGTCGAAAGAGGAACAAAAAGAGTTGTTGCTGTTGGTGCGGACGCAAAGAAAATGCTATGGAGAACTCCTGACGATATTATTGCCATACGTCCTTTGAGAGACGGAGTTATCGCCGATCTGGAAACAACTGAAAAAATGATCCGTTATTTCATTGCGAAAGTTCTGCCGAAACGATGGCTTGTTAAACCGAGAATTGTTATCGGTGTTCCTTCATGTATAACTGAAGTTGAAAAGAGAGCCGTAGAGGAATGCGCATATAAAGCCGGAGCTAGAGAAGTCGAAATAATCGAAGAATCATTAGCAGCAGCTATAGGAGCCAATATTCCCATTTTTGAACCTGCAGGTCACATGGTATGTGATATAGGCGGGGGGACATCTGAGATTTCAGTTATTTCTCTTGGAGGTATGGTTGTAACAAACGCAATTAGAATTGGCGGTGATGCTTTTGATATTTCAATCATCAAGCACGTAAGAGGTGTTCATAACCTTATTATCGGTGAGCAGACTGCTGAAAAACTGAAAATCAATATTGGAAATGCTTCTCCGGAACAAAAGATTGAAAAGATGGAAATTAAGGGTACAGATGCTATTACCGGTCTTCCGAGACGTCTGGAAATTGATTCTGTGGAAGTAAGAGAAGCCCTACAGGAACCCATCAATGCTATTTGTGAAGAGATCAAAAAGACTCTTGGTCAGACACCTCCCGAATTGGCTGGAGATATAGTTGAAAGAGGAATTGTTATGACTGGTGGTGGATCAAATCTTAAGGGACTGACAAAACTTATATCCAAAGAGACTGGTGTACCTGTCATATTGGCTGAAAAACCATTACTCTGTGTTGCTCTTGGAGCAGGAATGTATTTTGATCATGCAAGAGATGCCAGTCAAAGTAGAAATATATACAATAATTTAAATGGTTAGGTCATTATATGGCTAAACGACGTTATTCGGGAATAAAAAAGAATAGTAAAGTATTAAAAGGGCGCAATAATATGGCGTCCTTTAGTTGCCGCATCTTTATTTATCTCCATTTACTGATTCAGAAATCTTAACAGTTGTAAAGAATTCTGGTTTGACAGTTGTCTCATTCTTTCAAAAAGGTATCTCCTCTGCTATTACCGTACGAAGAACAAGTTAAATGCCATAAGTGAACTTCAGGAATTACAAGAGGCTCATGAAGAAGCCCTGGAAAGATTGAATGTTTATACAGGTATTGAACGATATGTTACGGAACTACAGAAAGAAAATGAAATGCTGCGTGGATCAGCTTAATTTTTCCGGCAATATTGAAACTGAACATATTTCCAGTGAAATTATCAGTAAAGACCCTGAAAACCTTTTTGCATCGATTATAATTAATAAAGGCTCTCGTGACGGACTTGCAAAAAATATGGCTGTGACTGCTTATCAGGACGGCATTTATGGACTTGTAGGTAAAATTATAAATGTAGGTATTTCATCATCGATAGTTATGCCCATTTTTGATAGTTCAAGTTTTATTTCTGCAAGGCTTCAATCCAGCAGATACGAAGGTCTCGTCAATGGATACGGCGGTACCGGTGAATTGGTCATTATGAATTATGTCAAAAAAACTGCCAGAAGTGAAATATCCAATGGTGACATGATTATTACATCGGGTATGAAATCAATTTATCCCAAGGGATTAAATATCGGTCGGTGATTGAAGTGTATTCTGATGATTATGTCACCTCGCTTGAAATTCAGATCAAACCGGTAATCGATTTTTCTAAACTTGAATATGTTTTTGTCATTACAGGTACAAAAAATGATTAGAAGGGTTATAATTAGCTCTCTTATTTTAGTCTTCTGTATTATTCTACAATCTACATTATTAAAATATGTGGCGATTTTCGGAGTCATTCCCAATTTATATCTTATTTACCTTGTTTATTCCTCTTTTTATAATGGTGGTTTGCATGGTACATCATGCGGATTTATTCTCTGGATTTATTGAAGATGCTGTCAGTATTTCTCTTTGGGATTCCATGCTCTAATCAAAACAGTCATCGGTTCTCTCTATAGTTCATTTAATGGTCTAATCATCCTAGATCGGATTATTATGCCCATACTTTTTGTTATGATTGCATCAGTTTTAAATCGTATCCTGGCTTTTGGAGTAGTTTCTCTTTTTGATTTATCAGTTCGGCAACCAGCATTTTCTCTAAATATTTTTTATTTGAAATTGCCTATAATTCAATACTGACACCATTCTTTTTCTTTTTTGCCGATCAGATCCGATTGAAATTATATCCTCGGGGGTATGACTCATGAAAGGATTTCTAGGAAGTAGTTCAGATTCAAATGTCAGTAGGTCAAGACTAATTGCTGTAGGAGTGATTTTTACTGTAATTATTATTTACTATCTGAGTCATTTGTTTTCACTTCAAATAGTAAACACCGGTATATATAAAAAAAGGCTAAAGACGTAAGTGAAAGAGTAGATAATCATACCTTCTCAAAGAGGGAAAATCTACGATAGGAACTATGATGAACCTCTAGCAATGAACATCGACTCTTTTGCAGTTCACATAACACCGGCAGAAGTTAATGATATCTCTATTGAAGAGCTTGTAGCCAAACCTGAGTTCTGTTTTAAATATATCTGAAGATGAATTGTTGAGGAAAAGTTCCCCGCAACACGGCCAATCAGTATCAGGCTGTGGAGATTGCTTATGGAATACCATTTGAAAAATATTGCCTACCTTGCAGAGCATATTGATGAGTTTCTAGGAGTTACATGGTCAAGCAAACCCCATCGTCATTACAATCGCAACCGGATCAATCTCACATGTTCTGGGTTATATCGGCCGGTATTACCAGTTCGGAACTTCAAATTCTTTATAATCAGGGATATTCATATGATTCAATTCTGGGAAAGCAGGGGATTGAAAAACAATATGATATGATTTAAGAGGGGGCCAACGGAAGAGAATTAAGACTGTGGATGTCAAAGGTAGATACATAGATCAGGAAGACCTTATCGAGCCACCAGCGAATGGTATGAATATACGATTGACCATTGATAGGCATATTCAGGACCTGGCAGAAAAGGCTCTTGGACCCAGAAAGGGGTCAGTCGTTGTCCTTCAGCCTTCTACGGGCGAAATCGTGGCATTAGTCTCATATCCTATTTTGATCCCAATTTGTTTTCATTACCCGGTCCGACGAATTTTGGTGTATTAAGTCTTGATCCCGATTTCCCTTTTTTGAACAGGGCTATTCAATCGCATTATTCTCCTGCTTCTACATTTAAGCTTGTTTTATCTGCTGCTCTTTTGGATCTGGAGGTTTTTGATCCCGAAAAGACAATTACATGTACTGGGGAAATGACCATAGGTAATAGAGTTACCCACTGTCACAAATTAAGCGGTCATGGACCACTTAATCTCAGTGAGGCTCTGGAACAGTCCTGTAATATATATTACGGAACCGTAGGGATGGAATATCTTGGAATAGATAATATCTCAAAATACGCTCAGTACCTTGGACTATCTGCCATAACCGGTGTTGATCTTCCAGGGGAAGTATCGGGGATTATTCCAACTAAAGCCTGGAAGGAAAGTGTGTATAACAATACATGGCAAATGGGAGATACATATAACGCCTCCATCGGGCAGGGGTTTGTCTCCTTCTACACCGCTACAGGTTGCTAATGAGATTGCTATGATCGTCAATGATGGGATTGCCTATAAACCTCATATATTAAAAGAGGTAATTGATCCCATAATCCGGAAGAAATTATTGAGAGGATCGAGCCGGAAGTTTTGAGAACCTCACCTATCAGGTATGAATCTTTTGATACTTAAAAAGGTATATGAGGGAGTAGTGACAGATGTACTTCCAGTGTCGTCATATTAAATACCCAGGTTGATGTCGCTGCAAAGACCGGTACGGCACAGACCTGGGGGCTGGAAGAGAACTGGCATTCGTGGTTGCTTCTTATGGTCCCTATGAAACTGATGATCCAGATGATCGCTATGTTGTTTTAACCATGGTGGAAGCTACTAATGAATGGGACTGGTGGGCTCCCAAAGCAGCAGATATAATATATGAAGGGATATTCGGAAATAAGACTTATGAAGATGTGATCCGGACTTTAAGAAAAGAAGAGTATGGTACGCCTGGGACATTCCATTGGAGGAAAATGTAGATGGCAACCAATAGAGATGTTCTGAAATTCGATATATTATTATTTACTACAACCTTGGCCTTAATGGTTATCGAATATTTTTCATCTATTCCAGCGGCGTAAATTCATCTGGAATCAGCGTTTCAAATGAATGGATAAAACAGATAGTCTGGGTCGTCAGCAGCATAGCCATTATTATTTCTTTTCACTATATGATTATACCAAATTTAAAACTTGTTTCATTTTATGTTTACTTAGGAATGATTCTTGTTTTGATTATTACATTATTTTGGGGAATTGAAGTTAATGGTGCCAGGTCATGGATTGGGATTGGACCATTTCGATTGCAACCTGCTGAATTTTCTAAAATCATTGTAATTTTTTATCTGGGCTCGTTTCTCGATGGACAATTATAAAAAAATACATACGCTGAAGAAATTTATTCAGGCTATTATTATTTTTGCCATTCCTATGCTTTTGACTCTTGCCCAACCGGATTTTGGTTCTGCCATTGTCAACGTTCCTATTTTTTCTCGTGATGATGTTCCTTGCCGGAGCCAGACTAAAACATCTGATTTATTTGATCATAACCGGATCAATGATCATTTATTTTACAGCTCTACCTGCATGGAGTAATATATTGTACAGGAAGAGGTCTTAATCGTTAAAGTTCTATCTGAGATGGCCACTTTGCAATATGTATTATTGGCCCTTTTTCGTCATTATTCTACTTGCTATGGCGGGATTGAGATTTTTTAGAGCCTCTTACTATTATTGGATAGTCTATTTTATTTCATCCATTTTTTTAGCATTGATTGGTGCCGTCGGAGGCCGAACGGTCCTTAAAGAATATCAGATTATGAGGCTTATCATATTTATTGATCCGCAAGTTGATCCCCAAGGCGCCGGAATGGAATATGATCCAATCCATAACGGCTGTAGGAGCGGAGGATTTTGGGGAAGAGGATTTCTTCAGGGAACCCAATCTCATTTACGGTACCTGCCCTCAGCAAAGTAGTGATTTCATATTTTCCATATTTTCAGAAGAAGCCGGTTTTGTAGGAGCTATTGTTGTTTTTGCTCTATATGTACTTGTTCTAGTTAGATCTTTGATTGTTGTAAACAGTTAAATGACAGATTTGGTGTGGCAATCGGCGGTGGAATTATCGGCATGATCTTTTTCCACCTGATCATCAATACGGGGATGGCTATTGGAATAATGCCTATTACGGAATTCCTTTATTCTTTCTCTCATATGGGGGGTCTTCCTTATGGACTGCATCTGTAGGAATCGGTATTCTACTTAGTATTTATCAGAGAAGATACAGGAATTAAATATAATGAAAAGAATACACCCTGTTACAGATTTAAAACAGGAACTATTAAGTATAAATAAGCCGGGACGATATGTCGGCGGCGAATTCGGAATTCACAAATATTCTGAAGATCAGCCCTTAAAAATTGCCATTTGCTTTCCCGATTTGTACGAAATCGGAATGTCAAATAATGCCATAAAAATACTTTACAATAAATTTAACAGCATAAAAGGGGTTCAATGCG
Source organism: Maea johnstoni (assembly GCA_963942565.1). Taxonomy (NCBI): domain Eukaryota; kingdom Metazoa; phylum Annelida; class Polychaeta; order Spionida; family Magelonidae; genus Maea; species Maea johnstoni. Next base: position 183,845 of record CAWWDR010000962.1, on the reverse strand, counting down.
AAAGAGTATTTGCTCGCGCTCCTGATTTTGAGAAAGTATTGAGAGAGAAAAAAATTCCTCTTTATTCATTAGAGACGGGAATTGCGCTGCATGATTTTGATATAATAGGTTTTTCAGTAGGATATGAGCTATCGGCAACTAATATTCTAACAATATTAGAATTGGGTATGATCCCCTATGATAATGCCAATAGAGAAGGGCACCATCCAATTGTTATTGCCGGTGGACCGGCTGTGACAAATCCATTGCCATTTTCCAAATTTATCGATGCCGTTTTTATTGGAGAAGGTGAAGAGCAGATTGATTCTTTATTTCCCGATCTGGTTTCCTTGAAAGAAAAGGATAGTTCAAGAGACAAACTTCTAAAAAGAATCTGTGATGATCCTACAGTATGGACATTGGATAAAAAAGAAATAGTCAATAGAGCTATGTGGAACGGTTTTGGTAAAGAATTTGACCAACACAGCATGATGCCCGTACCTACAGTAGATACTGTTCAGGAACATGGTGTTATAGAGATAATGAGAGGTTGCCCCAATGGGTGCCGTTTTTGTCATGCAGGCTATTTTTACAGACCCTTACGTCAGAAAGATTATAAAACAATAGTCCAGGAAGCTGAGCATATAATCAATAAATGCGGGTATCGAAAGATTACTCTATCTTCTCTCTCCTCTGGTGATTACACAAATCTGCTTCCACTTGTGCAAAATCTTAACAAAAAATTTAAGCACAGAGGTGTTTCATTTCAACTACCATCTTTAAGGGTTAATTCAGTAACTCTTCCCCTTTTGGCGGAGATTTCCGAAGTAAGAAAAAGCAGCTTACTTTTGCAGTGGAAACGCCTAGAGAAGATTGGCAGAAAGGAATGAATAAAGAAGTTCCCAAGGATAAAATCATTGAGATTCTTTTGGAAGCAAAAGAACAGGGTTGGAAACTGGCAAAATTCTATTTTATGATTGGATTGCCAACGGCAAAAGGTGAAGATGAGATTCAGCCCATCATTGATTTTCTTCTCGATATACAAAGCCATGTGAAAATGAAGATTAATGTTAATGTCGGTACGTTTATACCCAAACCGCATACCTCTTTTCAATGGGGGGCTCAATTTACTGATGAAACCTCAATGGAAAATATCAGACGCTTGCGCGATGCTCTCAGAGGAAAGAATTTTAAGGTGGGATTTCATTCGCCATTTGTTTCTTTTGTCGAAGGAATTCTTGCCAGAGGTGATGAGAGAGTCAGCGATTTGATCAAAAAAGCCTGGGACAAAGGAGCCCGTCTCGATGCCTGGGATGAATATTTTGACAGGGATCTCTGGAGAGAAACTATTTCTGAAGCCGACTGGGATATTGAGAAAGAAATTTGCTCTCCTATTGATATTGATGCTGCTCTTCCATGGGATACAGTTTCACTGGGTGTGTCAAAAAATCAATTCAAAACAGAATATGAAAGAGCCCTCGATTCGGAATTGACTGAGCCATGTGATAATCCCTGCCATGAATATTGTGGTGTTTGCAATAAAAATGAAAAAGTCAGATATCCCGAAGGATTTGATTATCTTGAAGAAGAGGTAGAAATTGTTGAGGAAAAGGGTGAAGTTCGACGCATACTCCTGAATTTTACAAAACATGGCTCTGCAGTCTTTTTCGGCCATTTAAATATAATGCATATGTTTGAAATGGCATTTCAGAGAGCTTCTTTCAGGATGTTTTTTACTCAGGGATATAATCCTAAACCAAAGATGGAATTTCCTCATCCTCTGACATTGGGTATTGTATCTGAGTGGGAAGTTATCGGAGCAGAAATCTATTATCATGGCGAAGATTTGAATGATATGATAAGTGAACTCAATTCTGTGCTTCCAGAAGGTATTGTGGTTACTGATTGTTGTCTGTTACCGGTCCCTGAGGAAGGAAGAAAGTATAAATCCTTAATGGCTCAATATTGGGGTAGTCACTACAAACTTGAATTAGATAAAAGCTCTAATCATACACTTGCTGATCTATTTGAAAAGATTCAGGAAAAGATAATGGAATTGGATGTATCAGATGATTATCAATTGGAACTGACAGATAGCACTATTGAAATTGAATCTGAGATGAAAAATAAGAAAATGAATAATATTGTAAGAATCCTTGGTGAGATTGTAGGAGATAATCCTCTTTCAAAGGGAATAAACCTAACCAGATTAAAGATATATAAAAAAGATAAAAACACAAATACACTATTCATCTAATGTATAGGCAACCTCATTGTTTATTGGTGAGGTTGCTTTCTAGTTTTTTTAAGGGGTAAAATAGCTTATCTCTAAGAGTTCTACCTGTAAATTTAGAAATTAATTCATAATACTCTGATTCCCATCGATCAACTACATGTGTTAAAAGATGATTCTCTACTTCCAGCAGAGTGGCTTTTTTCATTGAATCCAATTTTACGTTATCATTGAGAATCTCTATAAATGCCTCTCCCATAGCTCGAGAATCTCCCTTTTCAACGATTCTACCGCTAATTCCATCTCTTATCATACCGGGGACTCCTCTGGCATTGACTCCAATGCAGATGCATCCATTGATCTGTGCTTCAAGGATGGTCATAGGTTGATTCTCTGTCTCAGAGGCTGATGCAAATATTTCACATGCATTATAGATACTGCTTTTTACTAATTCCCTATGTTCGATAGATCCGGTAATTATAATTCGATCATAAAATGAGCTTGATGATGACAAACTTTTTATAGTTTCCATTTGCGGACCATCACCTACGATCATCAATTTAATATCATTATCTCTTTTTGCTGCATATATGAAAGCCTCTAATAGTGTTTCTATATTTTTTTCATGAGATACTCTTCCGACATAAAGAATGGTTTTATCTGTAAGCTTGTATTGTTTTTTTACTATATCCCTTTTGGTTCTATCAAACTGTTGTCTATCGATTCCATTAGATATTGTTTTCATGTTTTGAGCAGAACAACCGTTTTCGATCATTTCTAATATGGTGCTTTGTGACGGAGCAGTTGTTAAGTCAGTTCTATTGTAAAACTGATTTGTATATATCCATGACAGGTTTTGAATAAGCAATGTAGGCTTAAAAATTTTCCAATGCTTTATATATCTTGGATCTGATATAAATGTGTGGTAGGTCCCTACTAATGGGGTATTTAAAAGTTTGGACATATTGACGGCCATGATTCCTAGTCCTACAGGCGTTTGAAAGTGAATGATATCAATTTCAGATTCTTTCAAAATTTTAAAAGTTCTTAAACTCATTATTTTTGTCCATCGGAAATCTTCATAAAATGAAGCTTTTATTGAAGTTATTCTTAAGACACTTATACCGGGATATTTGAATTCTTCAAAATCCTTATCAACTTCCGGTGCCACTATGAATATCTTGTGTCCTTTGTCTGCAAGAGATGTTGTGAGATTGATTACTGATGATACGATTCCATTAATCTGTGGATAAAATGTGTCTGTAAAATAAGCGATTTTCAATTGCTTTGATTTTATAGTCATTTGCCTTCCATATTTTATTTTTAAACTAGTAATACCATGAATACCTCAAATATACAAAATATACAAAATATACAAAATATACAAAATATACAAAATATACAAAATATACAAAATATACAAAATATACAAAATATACAAAATATACAAAATATACAAAATATACAAAATATACAAAATATACAAAATATACAAAATATACAAAATATTTACGATTTTTATAACAATAGTGTTGACATTCCACAACGCGACTATTATGATAAAAACACATAACCCGCATAAACGGGTAATGGGGGTAAGAATGCCGGGATTAGATTATTTTATGAAACCAAAAACTTCTGATATTACTGTTGCTCTCGAAGAGGTTCACAATACTCTGTATAGTTTGCTTTTGCTTGATAACAGCTCTGATGTATCAGGTTTAAGTTCCAGAATATCGAATATATATACATCTATGAGCGATGAATTGTTGAAACGAAATCATCTGGTATTAAATGGATTGTATTATGCTGTTATTCCCAACAGAAGTATTGAAAGTTTTGACTCTTACTTAACATATTTAAGAGATGTTGATCCTGTAATATTAAGAGATCAGATTCTCAAAGTTTATTTAGAAATGTATAGAGCCAATAACGATGATGAAATTTCTAAAGATACTATATTACAAGATGATAAATCCTATCTTACCTTTTTAATTAAGACTTTCGGACAGGAAAAAATTGATGAATCAATTGAACATGAAGCATATAAATATATCGTGAATCCTGTAAAATTGAAAGATTTGGTCGTATTTCATTTAACTGAAATGTGGGATCTCTATATGAAAGATGAATGGATGTTTAATAAATCCATATTAGAAGAATCTATTGATGCATTTAGAGAAGCCGGTATAGAGACAATGGCAAAAGCTGAAGCTGTTAAATTTATCGGTTGTGAGTCTATGGACTGCGACTGGGATCTATTTCTAAACAAAATAAAGAAGGCTAAAAAAATATATCTTGTACCATCAGCACATTTAGGGCCGTATAAAGGTAAAATATATCATATGGAATCTGAAGAATTATGGATTTTTTATGGTTCTTTGATTCCAGAAGGTTCTGGTAAAAATCATCCTAAACTCAGTAAAGCAGATATTTTGGTACATGTCAGTGCTCTTAATGATGGTGTCAGACTTGAAATCTTAAAGTCATGTTCTACAGGAAAGGAGTATTCATCAACACAATTGATGAACTTGCTAAATATTAGTCAGTCAGCAGTATCCAGGCATTTAAAACAATTAAGCGCAACAGGCTTTCTTGTTGAAAGAAGAGAAAATAGTAGTAAATATTACAAAATCAATAAAGAAAAAATAAAAAGCACAATGGGATCTCTGTCGGGATATCTGGATTTGGATTCAGATAATAATAGTCACTCAAAGAATAATGGAGGAAGTGATGTTTGATAATTGGTATGAGACAATGGAAATTGCAAAAATGAGAAATGAATCTATTCTTAGAGATGTTGAAAATATAAGAATGAGAAATAAAGAGAGAGACGAGCAGAAATCAGGAAAAATCAGCATCTACCTTTTGGGTAACCTCGGGAAAGCTTTCTCTTCATTAGGAGACTCTCTTCAGGCTCATTATCATTTGGAAACTGAACACAAGCATATGAAAAAGGTCTCATAAACTGGGGTCTTTTTCTATGAATTGAAAAAAAGCCGGATTTCCGGCTTTTTTTATTTATAAGCCGTGTTGACATATATTTAAATTGAATAATACCTCATAATAACTCAAGGATTATACATGAAAAAAATAGTTAACCCGTTTATTGGTAATCGAGAATACAGTTGCTTCGGGTGTTCTCCTGCAAATCCCTTTGGATTAAAAATGGAATTTTTTGAAGAAGGTGATGAAATTGTTTCAATCTGGGAACCTCATGAAAATTTTACCGGATTTGATTATATCCTTCATGGTGGTATTCAAGCCACACTAATTGATGAAATAGCCAGTTGGGTTGTGTTTGTTAAGCTGAAAACAGGAGGATTTACTATAAATCTTAATGTAAACTATAAAAATACAGTTGCTACAAATAAAGGGAATTTGACTTTGAGGGCATCATTGAAAGAAATGAAGAAGAATATTGCTCATATTTCTGTTTCTCTTTTTGATGGCGACAATAAGCTCTGTAGTGAGGGTATAGTCCAATATTTCACATTGCCTGAAAAAATAGCTGTGAAAAAAATGAACTATCCGGGAATCGATAGTTTTTATGAATAATTAATATTCATTTTTTTCTTTACTTTCAATAATAGGGGAAGTAAAATACATAAGTACTTATGCAATAGCGAGGTTTTATGGGCTTTTATGAAGATACGGGTATTTTAATTTTAGGAACCAGATTGAAGCGTTTGAGTGAGAGATTTTTGTCAGAAGTGGGAAAAATCTATGAAAAGCTTCAAATCGATTTTGAACCTGCCTGGTTCCCAATGGTTTTTCTTATCCATAAAAAAGGTCCTTTGTCTATTACGGAAATGGCAGAAGAATTAAATGTTTCCCAACCAGCTGCCAGCCAACTGGTTTCTCTGTTGAATAAGAAAGGCTATCTGATTCTTACATCAGATAAAGATGATAAGAGAAGAAAAATTGTCAGCTTTTCTCAAGAGGGTGAGATTATTATCAAACAATTAATTCCCATTTGGGAAACTCTGGAAAAAAGTATGTTCGAAATCTTTAACGAAGAAGAAGAGGGATTTCATGTCGTTGACAGTTTTAATCAGTTAGAGTGCAAATTAAACAGATTCAGTTTTGGTGATTCTGTAATCAATAAATTAAAAAATAATAAAGAGGTTGTTTTGTGAAGAAGTTTCATTATGGTGAAGATTCTTTAAGCCCAGGTCTGGCATTAGATATTGTCAGGGGCAATATAGAGGGAATTATTTCAGAAAGTGCTGCAGCAAGAATTTTAAAATGCAGTGAAGATGTTCAAACTATCGTTGACAATAAAGATATTGTTTATGGAGTTAATACGGGATTTGGACCTTTGTGTACAACGATTATCTCCGAAGAGGATACAAAGACATTACAGTACAATATTTTAAAGAGCCATAGCGTTGGAATGGGGGATGACATTGATGAAGAGATTTCGGCTCTAATGCTCGTTCTGAAAATGCATGCCTTATCCAAAGGGTATTCAGGAATAAAACTTGAAACGCTGGAGAGAATTAATTGGCATATTAATAATAAAGCCTATCCAATGGTACCGTCTCAGGGATCTGTAGGTGCCTCTGGGGACCTCGCTCCTCTAGCACACTTGTTTCTCCCTCTAATCGGATTAGGAAAAGTAAAATACAAGGGTGAAATTATAACAGGTGCACAATTATTTAAAACCGAATCACTTTCTCCCATAGAACTGGGACCTAAAGAGGGGTTGGCACTAATTAATGGTACGCAATTCATTGCTGCTCATGCTGTTGTTGCTCTTGAAAGAATGAAAAATATTCTAGATACAGCTGATATCGTTGGTGCAATGTCTCTTGAAGCTCTCCTCGGTTCGGCAAGACCCTTTAAATCAGAATTGCATCAGATCAGACCGTATGAGGGAACCACATATGTTGCCAATAAGCTTGAGACTATGCTCAAAGGTTCTGAAATCTTAAGATCTCATGAAGATTGTGAAAGAGTTCAGGATCCCTATTCCATCCGATGTATGCCTCAGGTTCACGGCGCTTCGAGAAATGCCTGGAAGCACTTAAAGGAGCAATTATCTGTAGAATTGAATTCTGTAACAGATAATCCCATCGTTTTGAGTCCCAAAGATACCATCAGCGGCGGTAATTTTCATGGGCAACCACTGGCGCTGCCTTTGGATTATAATTCTCTGGCATCCAGTGAGATTGGAAATATATCAGATAGAAGAACATACCTGTTATTGGAAGGGAATACTCAAGGTCTTCCGAAACTGCTTATGGAGAATACGGGGATTAATTCAGGATTTATGATTCCACAGTATACATCTGCAGCTTTGGTGACGGAAAACAAAAGCCTTTGCTTCCCTCCAAGTTCTGATAGCGTTCCCACATCTCTCGGTCAGGAAGATCATGTGAGCATGGGTTCAATTAGTGGAAGACGTGTTAACGAAGTAATTACGAACGTTGAAAAAATATTAGCTGTTGAACTTGTATCGGCAGCACAGGCTTTTGATTTCAGACGACCATTGAAATCAGCACCAATCCTGGAGAGCTGTCATTCAGCTGTTCGGAAAATAATTGATCATGCTGAAGTAGATCGAGTCTTTGCTCACGATCTTGAAGCAGCAAGAAAAATGATAGCTGAAGGAAAGCTTGTTGAAGCCGCTGAGAAAGCTTCCATAGATTGTAAAATAGATATTCACGGAGGGAAAAATGAACTATTCGGACTTTATTAATACATATGCCAATCACCCGGAGTATAAGGCTCCCAGAGGTACAGAATTACATGCTAAGAGTTGGCAGACAGAAGCTGTCCTGAGAATGTTTCTCAATAACCTCGATAGAGAGGTTGCCGAAGAACCGGAAAAATTAGTTGTTTATGGTGGTACGGGACAGGCTGCACGTAATGTTGATGAAGCCAGAAAAATCATAAAGCATCTTCTTGAACTGGAAGATGATGAAAGTCTTCTTGTACAATCCGGAAAAGCAGTGGGAGTAGTCAGAACTCATAATGAAGCACCGAGAGTATTGATTGCAAATAGCAACCTCGTTCCTCATTGGGCTAACTGGGAACATTTCAATAAATTAAAAGACGAAGGTCTTATGATGTATGGTCAAATGACTGCAGGAAGCTGGATCTATATTGGAACTCAGGGAATCCTTCAGGGAACATATGAAACTTTTGCCGCCTGCGGGAAAAAATATTTCAATGGAGATCTCAGTCATAAGCTGCTCGTAACTGGCGGTTTGGGAGGCATGGGTGGAGCTCAACCTCTTGCTGCTACCATGGCCGGTGCCACATGCCTCGGCGTGGATGTTGATCCTGAAAGAATTAAAAAAAGACTGGCCACCAGATATGTCGATATGATGACTGATTCTTATGATGAGGCCATCAAATGGGTATTAGAGGCAAAAGATAAAGGTGATGCTATTTCAGTCGGGCTTGTGGGAGATATTGGTGATGTCCTCGAAAGACTGATTAAAGATGACATTACACCGGATGTTTTAACTGACCAGACATCAGCTCACGATCCAATTAACGGATACGTCCCTAATGGGATTAGCCTTGAAGAAGCTATTAAGCTGAGATCCAGTGATTCAAAAAAATACCGTGAATTGTCTATAAAAAGTATGGCCCGTCATGTTGGCTTTATGTTGGAACTGCAAAAAAAGGGAAGTCGTACTTTTGATTATGGTAATAACCTGAGAGAATTTGCTAAAGAGGGTGGTGAGAGTCATGCCTTTGATTTCCCGGGATTTGTTCCCGCTTATATAAGACCCTTATTTTGTGAAGGGAAAGGGCCTTTCAGATGGGTAGCCCTTTCAGGAGATCCTGCTGATATAAAAGCAACAGATGATGCTTTAAGAGAAGCCTTTCCCGACAATACTCATTTATTGAATTGGCTGGATAAAGCAGAAGAACGAGTGGCTTTTCAGGGACTGCCGAGCAGAATCTGCTGGCTCGGTTTAGGAGAAAGAGAAAAGGCAGGTCTTATTTTTAATGATCTTGTAAAAACGGGCAAAGTGAAGGGACCCATAGTTATAGGGCGAGACCACCTCGACTGCGGGTCTGTTGCATCTCCCAATAGAGAAACCGAAGGAATGAAAGACGGTACAGATGCTGTTTCGGACTGGCCCTTGTTAAATCTAATGTCCAATGCCAGCGGTGGTGCTACATGGATCTCTTTTCACCATGGAGGAGGAGTCGGTATCGGATACTCTCAGCATGCGGGAATGGTTGTCGTTGCCGATGGAACCGAAAGGGCAGAAAGATGCTTGAGACGAGTTCTCTATAATGATCCGGCTATGGGAATATTCAGACATGCCGATGCCGGATATGATATCGCTTTGGAAACTGCTGATAGAGAAGGCGTTAAGAGATGATTTCTAAAGAAGATGAAAGACCTGCTTTGAAAGGGGTAGGTCCCATTTCTCAACTTGTGACGATGAGAGGTCTTGCATCTTCCGGCAAATTGAAAGATTCGGATCTTGAAATAATCTCACAGGGCGCAATCATTATGGAAGCCGATCTAATTGTCGATATGGGCGATTTTGAAGAGATGAGGACAAAATACGAATCCGCTGAATTCCACTTAATAAATGAACCTGCGGTTTGTCTGCCGGGGCTGATAGATGTCCATACTCATATTTGCTGGGGAGGATCGAGAGCGGCAGATTATTCTGCCAGAATCGCAGGGAAAAGCTACCTTGATATTGCCCGTGGCGGGGGGGGCATAAATGTCAGTGTTAAGGGAACCAGGCAGGCATCTGTTGAAGAATTACGAGACGGATTAGTTGAGAGAGCTATGCGTCATTTGAATGAGGGTGTGACTAGCTGTGAAGTAAAAAGCGGTTATGGATTGAACCTTGAAAGCGAATTAAAAGTTCTCTCTCTTATAAATGATGTTGATAGCGCAATTCCCATAGATCTGATTCCGACAGTATTATCAGCTCATATCAAGCCCTTTGATTTTAAAGGTTCACATCGGGATTATCTGCAATTCGTTCTAGATGAAATCCTTTCTGAAGTGAAAAATCAGAAGCTTTCAAAGAGAGTGGATATATTTATTGATGAAGGTGCTTTCAATCTTGAAGACGGCGAGTTTTTCCTGAGTTCTCTTAAGGATTCTGGATTTGACATAACTGTTCATGCCGATCAGTTCACCCCCGGGAGCAGTAGATTGGCAGTTAAATATGGAGCTATGAGTGCAGATCATCTGGAAAGTATCGGTGAAGATGACTTAGATCTTCTAGCAGGTTCTGATACTTCAGCAGTAGCTCTTCCCGGTTGTTCTCTAGGTCTTGGGATGAATTATCCTCCTGCAAGGAGATTGCTGGATAAGGGAGCTTCACTGGTCATTTCTACAGATTGGAATCCCGGTTCGGCGCCTATGGGCGACTTATTATTACAGGCTTCTCTGTTGAGTGCTGCTGAGAAATTATCTACAGCTGAAACCTTTGCAGCCATTACAAGCAGAGCAGCTAAAGCCTTAAATCTGCATGATAGGGGTATACTTGAACCACATATGAAAGCAGACTTTATTCTCTTTTCATCAGATGACTATAGGAATATTCTTTATAATCAGGGGAAACTGAAACCATCATCAATTTGGAAAAATGGAATTAAGGTGTAAGTTGAATTCTCTCAGATCATGTGAAATACTGTATTATTGATGAATGCTACAGTTCTGCAGATTACATTACCTTTTCTCTTTGCTCTTTTAGCTTTACCTCTAATTCTTAGATTTGTTATTGGACGCATAATACTAGTAGTTGTAAAGAAAAGGTATGTGAATCAAATCTCAGAAGACATTGCCCCGATTGGAATTGAAGAAGAAGCCTTAAAATCAACTTTATCCATATTATTAAAGAAATTGAATTATCCCTTTATCCAAAAATATGATCTTAAGAATGAGCTTATATCAATTATACTAGCTGTACAAAATAGCTATAAGGGAACGATGGATGAGGAGTTAAAATTTACTTTTTCCATTTCGGATTTAATTAAGTGTTACTTCCTGTTGATGACAGATTTGAATAAAATTATCAATAACGCTTTCTGGTTTGACAAAGTCAAAAAAAGTAAAATAGCGACATTAAAGAAAATCAATAAAATCAGTGGTTACTATAATTATCTTTATGAAAAAATTCCCTTTTTAAAAATTTTGAGAAAGGGAAGGATTACTGGAAAGATAATCAGAATTCTGCTTATTCCCATTTTGGGTTTACCATCGATTGTATTAAGTATATTCGTATCGATTGTTTCATTATTTTTTACAGAGATCATCTGGAAATATTATTATTCTGTGCTTTTAATCAAGTGTTGTTATTATGCAATAATACTTTATGGACATAAGAGTTCACTATTGAAGGAAAAAATTGAAGAATTTCCTTTGGATAAAATTAAAAAAATGTCATTAGCTGTTGAAGAATTAATCTCTCCTCACAATTCAATGTTTCGGTCTGATTTATTTGAAACTTCTTTTGTCGAATATCAAAGAGTTCTTGAGAAATTTGGAATTAGTCCTGAAAAGGATATTGATTTTGACGGGATTAAATACAGGTTCAATAAGAAAAGAAAAATATTTAAAAAAGTATTTAAAATCCCTTTTAACGTTGTGAAAAATTATAATCCCTTTTTTGAAAAAAATGAGTCTCATAAGGAGCAAATCCTTTATTTGATTAAAAGTATAGCAGCGATTTATTCTGATAAAGAAAATGTATTTGATGATTTGAGAGTAATGGATCTTTTTGAAATTCTGTATATGATTTCTGTTTTGTCATATAACAAATTGCTTATGGGCTCAGTTCTTTTCGACAACCTTTCGGTTGATTTTGCTTTAAAGGCAAAAGATATAAGCGATGAAATTTTTAATGAAGTTTTAGAAAATACTATTCCTCGATATAAACAAATATACAGATCATATAAACTTATTAGAAAAAGCAGAGTATTATATAAAGCCATTCGATCTACTAATCCTGTAGGTTTCATATTATCTTTTACCGGCCCTATCGCATTTGAAGGTATAAAAGAACAATTAGTAGATTATATATATCAAAGAACCGGACGTTTTACCATATATTGTTATGAATCCAATATTTTGAAAAGAGATCATATCTTTTTTATTCCTGATGAAATTTAAAGGCTCTCTTCAAAATCTTCAAAGTCTGACAGGTTTACACCCAAACTATCAATCTCTTCATTTGATGGAGGTATGATACTCTGAAAAGAAGATCGGCTTAATGATCTGTCAATAACCGAATCCCTTATATGCAAAGAGGGATCTCCCAGTATTACCATTCCAAGAAACCATTTATCATCTTTTTTTCCATAATAATTATACCACGATTTGAAAGCATTCCCCCAGCTGCTGCCCACTGTTAAAGTACGGTGAAATTCCAATGGGTAATAGTTCCCTCCCACTTTGGTCGAACCTGTTACAGCCAGCCCTGTATCAGTATCACTTAAATAAGTCATCCCTAAATTACTCTGTGTATATCGGGTTCCTTTACAGTTGAACATATTCAGAAATCGGCCTTTCATATTATTTGTACCAATATCTGCATACCTGACAGTACTGTATGTTCCGGCATTGTTAATATATAAAGACGTTGCTGAAGCATGAATCCACTGATAAACGTAATCTGCGCCGGTATAGGAAAGACGATAAAGGTAATTATCTTTCAATGTTTCACTCGAATTTTCATTGATCTTTACATTCTCATACAATCTATCAAGTCCGAATGACGAACCTCTGTATGTGTTAAACCAGTCTTCATCTTTAAAAATAAATGCTCCTCCCAAATATTCATAACTACCGCTGCGATAATTATGCAATTTATCAAAATAGGTGGATATTTCATCCATTGAGCCATTCATTCTGGAAACGTATATTGAAAGATTAAAAGGACTGTGTCCATCGTAGACACCGTTATTATTGCTATCTGTCCATGTTGCGTCTAAATCCATCAGAAATAAATCAAATGGAAATTGTTCATTTTTACCAAAGGCATGTTGTTCAAACCACGCTGTCGGTAGATCTCCCACCAGAAAAGCACCGTCAATCGTATTTCTGTTCATTTTAATCAGGGATTTTAGACTTTCAACAGAATCATCCTTTGAAAATGGGCGAATCTCAACAGTACCTCCCTCGGATACAATATCTTCACTATATTGAGCTAATTTATTAGACAAACCAGTTAACATAGATTGATCTACTACTAAAAGCAATTTTGCAGGACTTGTATCGGCTGGCGGAGGCGGTTCATCCATCATCATCATGGAGCATGATAAAAATGATGAAATCAATAATGAAAAAAGAAGAGTTTTAATGTAACTCATACTTCAATCATAGCTCTGATAACTCGAAATTCAATAGCTTAAGGGCATCTGTTTGTAAAAAGTAAATATTTATGTTAAAATCAAACAGTAAAGGTGATATCTTGTTGAGAAAACCATTAAGCATAGTTATTCTATCGATAATTTATTTTCTGTCTCCTCTAGTTATTTTAATATTTAACGCAGCATTGAATATGGTTCCGCTTTTGGGATACGGAAGTATTATCTATCGCCTGAGGATTCTCGATGTTGTTGTTTTATTTCTATATATTTTAACCGCCTTTTCGATCTTTTTTGTGAGAAAGTGGGGATGGTGGACAATAATCTCCTCGGCTCTGTTAATGTTTTCTTACAATCTTTTTACCTTTTTTATGAATCCATTTTCTTCTATTTTAATTTTACTATTGATGAATGTTACTCTATTTTCTGTAAGTATTTTTTTCTTCAGAAAGCATTTAATTGCACCCTATTTCAACCCTCAGTTGCGATGGTGGGAACAGGATCAACGATATGAAATTGATATTTATTTGAAGTTTATCGGCATGGATCGCAATGTCATTATCTCCGATATCTCTGCCGGAGGTTGTTATATATATGTTGATTTTCTAATTGATTCAGGCTCTGAATTACCTGTTCTCATTATTTGCGGGTCCTATCACTTGAACCTCAATGTAAAGATTATGAGAATAGCCAGGGAGTCAGATAGATATTATGGTTATGGACTCATGTTTCAGAGAATCAGCAATGTGGAAAAAGAGGGTTTAGAGGGGTTACTTAAGAAGCTGAAGTCTGTTTCAAGTTATGAAAGTGATAATATTGACTCTGAGGAGAAAAGAAATAGTACAAGATTCTTCGTATCATATGATTTATCAATATCATCAGGTGAAGATCAAAGCCCTGCCAGCTTATCGGACATATCAAAAAGCGGTTGTTCTATACACTCATCTATAGCTTTGGAATCTGGGGCTGTTTGCCAATTTCATTATAGAATAAGACAGGTAAGTCATTATGTAAGCGCCAAAGTCATTTGGAAAAAAGGAGACCTAGAGAAGAGGCTCTATGGATTAAAATTCATTGAAGTTGATAAGCCCAATAGAAAAGCGCTTCAGCAAATGATCAATATTTCTACAAAACTAGGGGCTCATAAAAGGGAAATTAGTAAAGAAGAATATTATAAACGCTGTGAAGAGAGATTAGATCATACACCCTATGAGTTAATTAAAACATTAAAAAGAATTATGAAGATAAAAACCGGCTGAGTGCCGGTTTTTTATTTGACTGCGATAGTTTCAATCTCAATTTTTACATTTAATGGTAAACAGGCCACTTCATAAGCCGCTCTTGCGGGCGGTTTGGAATTGTAATATTTACCGTAGACATCATTCATAGCTTTGAAATTTTTCATATCGTCTAATAATACAGTAGATTTTACAACATTTTCAAAGCTGTATCCTGCTTCTTCCAGAATCGCTCCGATATTTGTTAACACCTGTTCAGTCTGATCAGTTATATCTCCTTCAATAAGATCACCTGTTTCCGGATTCAATGGAATCTGTCCTGATATATATAGAGTGTTACCAGCTTCGACGGCTTGTGAATAAGGACCTATAGCTGCTGGTGCGTTAACTGTTGCAATGATTTTTTCATATCATACCCTCGTTTTTATTGATTACTATATTTTAGTGCGTTTATAATAAAAAAAAAATAATAAAATCACAACTTGGGCATTTCTGCTTAATTTGTCATATGCCATCAATGTCATAGGAGATTATCAATTTCCGAAGCTTTCGATTTCCTTATAGAAAATGGCTATTACATTGAAGATGACCTGAGAGATTATGTAAATAAATTCCTTTGATAGATGTTAAAACTATGCTATTTTTACAAAAACATAGTGAATTTTATTCTTAATAGGGAATCCGGTTAGAATCCGGAACGGTCCCGCCACTGTAAATAGGTGTGTATCAATACAATATGCCACTGGATTAATCCGGGAAGGTTATTGATAAAGTCCTATAAGTCAGGAGACCTGCTATGTAAAAAAGTAATTACTCTTCGAGGAGCGAGTGGTGCATATCTTGTGTATTAATATTATCAGATTTGTGCTTTCTCAAAATGGGAAGGTCTATTCATGTCAAAAACTCTAATGATCCAGGGCACTGCATCTGATGTAGGCAAAAGCCTTCTGGTTGCCGGATTATGTCGAATCTATAAGAGAAGAGGAATCTCTGTTGTTCCTTTTAAAGCCCAGAATATGGCTCTTAATTCATTTGTCACACCAGATGGGCTGGAAATAGGCCGGGCACAAGCTTTACAAGCTGCGGCATCAAATATTGAGCCTTCTATATTTATGAATCCAATTCTAATTAAACCCCATGGTGATATGAATTCTCAAATTGTCGTTATGGGTAAGCCCTGGAAAGATCTTCATGCTTCGGATTATTACAAGACAAAGTCCAGATTGTGGGGATATGTAACAGACTCTCTGGAGCATCTTAAAAGCAATTATGATCTAATCATATGCGAAGGCGCGGGAAGCCCTGCAGAGATTAACTTGAAAAAAGATGAAATTGTTAATATGGCTGTAGCAAGATATCTTAAAGCTCCAGTCTTATTGGCCTCAGATATCGATAGAGGAGGTGTTTTCGCCTCTATATATGGAACGGTAGAGTTAATGGAGCCTGAAGAAAAAGATCTGATTAAAGGTTTTATTATTAATAAATTCAGAGGTTCTGTTGATTTGTTAAAACCTGGTTTGAAGATGCTGGAAGAATTGACAGGAGGTAGACAAACTGTTGGTGTGATTCCGGTGATTAAAGATATCAACCTGGCTCAGGAAGATTCTGTATTCATTGAAAAAAATCACATATTCGGCAGCGGTCCGACTGATATTGCCGTTATTCATTTGCCATATGTTTCCAATTACGACGATCTTGATGCTTTGCTTCTGGAGGAAGGGGTTACCATACGTCTTGTTAAAAAAGCAGTAGAAATAGGAAATCCCGATGCTATAATTATACCCGGGAGTAAAACGACTATTGCAGATTTAAAATGGATGAAGAAACAGGGGATAGATCTAAAAATCCAGGAATTAGCAAAGAATGGCGTACCTGTAGCGGGAATCTGTGGAGGATATCAGATTCTGGGTGAATCTATTTCCGATCCTCTGGCGATTGAAGGTGTCGCCGGAGAAATAAAAGCTTTGGGTTTATTGCCGTTAAAAACAATATTAACTGAAACTAAAACAACTGTGCGAAGTGAAGCTCATACTTCATCTAATTGCGGGTTCCTTAATAATTTTTCAAAAAATGTAACCGGATATGAAATCCATATGGGCGAAACCAGAAAAATCGGTAATATCGAGTCATTGCTTTCTATGAAAGACGGTTCAGCTGACGGAGCTATTACCAATGATGGAAAAATCTGGGGAACATATTTTCACGGAATATTTAATACGCCATGGTTTAGAAGAAGATGGTTGGAATCTGTAGGGTTGCAGATTAAGGGGAATCCAAGAGATTTACACGATGTTCAAAATGAGCAGTTAGATTATCTGGCCGATATCATGGAGGAACATCTTGATATGGATGAAATCGATAGGATCATCGGAATATGATATTCGATCATGAACCTTTGTTTGTTTTCCTTAGCGCAATTATTATAGATCTTATATTGGGGGAACTTCCCAATAGATTTCACCCGGTTGTTTGGATGGGTAACTATATCAGATATGTTTGGGGCAAACGATTAAAAAGAACCAGTACGACTCTGTTTATATACGGTTCAGTGCTGTTGTTTAGTGGAATCATTTTATTTTCCTTCTTCCCATATATAGTACTCAACAAGCTACCTGGAATTGTTTCTTTGGTATTATCTATCTTTTTGCTCACAACTGTGTTTTCATTCAATGCCTTGATTAAAGCTGCCAAAGAAGTTCAAGACGCTCTTAAAGCAGGTGATTTAATTAAAGCCAGGGAATTGACTGCATGGCATTTGGTAAGCAGAGATACGAGTGAATTAAGTGAAGAGCAAATTGTATCGGCAGTCATAGAATCTGTAGCGGAAAATATTACTGACTCTTTTGCGTCGCCATTGTTTTATTATTCTATAGGCGGGATTCCTTTTGCATTGGCCTATCGTTTTACCAATACATCGGATTCAATGATTGCCTACAGAAAAGATGATTATGAGTGGGGTGGTAAAATGACTGCCTGGGTTGATGATATATTGAATTGGATCCCTGCAAGACTCACATCACTGTTAATATTTATTTCTTCTGTAATATTAAGAGAAAACTGGAAGGGCTGCTTTACTACGATGAAAAATCAGCATAGAAATACTTCCAGTCCCAATGCGGGATGGACAATGTCTGCCATAGCCGGCGCATTGAATATAAGGCTTGAAAAGAAAGGAGACTATGTACTCCATGGCGGAAATCATAAGAGAAGTTTTCAATTAATTGATAGAGCTATTAAAATTGTTATAACAACAATGACATTACTTATAGTTCTAATCGTTTTAACACTGGAGGTAATCTATTGGGTAAACATATAAAAAAGACACATGGGGGGCTGGATTATTCAAGAATCAAAAAAAAGGGTCTGAATCCTGATGAAATCATAGATTTCAGTGTCAGTATAAATCCCTATCCTGTTCATCAGAGCATTCTGAACGCAGTCAATCAATGCTCTCTTATAAGATATCCCGATTCTTCAGCCTACGATTTACGTGAAAAAATAGCTGAACATGAGAATTGTTCTGTTGATGAAATCCTGGCGGTAAATGGTACTTCCCAGGGAATACACCTAATCGGTGAGGCCTTTTTAACGGAAAAATCAACTGTAGTTATTGTATCACCGGCTTATAGCCAGTATAAAAATATTTCTCTATTGAAAAAAAGCAGAATAGTAGAGATTCAATGCAGTCCTTTAAATGATTTTGTACCAAATACTGAGGATATAATTATTGCACTCAAAAAAGAAAAGCCGGCAGTATTATGGATATGTAATCCCAATAATCCAACAGGAACGTATTTGGATAAATATGAAATGCAGAAAATAGAAGAAGCGGCAGTTAATACCAAAACGATTGTCGTAATCGATGAAGCCTATGTGGCGTTTACCAAAAGAGAATTGCGTTATCGAGACATCTCATCAAATATTCTCAGATTGAATTCAATGACAAAAGATTATGGTATTCCCGGTTTGAGATTGGGATATATTCATGGTGATCCTGAATTATTAAAAACCATAGCTGATTATCAACCGGAATGGAGTATCAGCGCTCCTGCTCAAGAAGCGGGGATCGCCTGTTTAAAAGAGCAGGCCTATTATGCATCGACATGGTCTGCCGTAAAATCAGAATGTGAAAATCTTCGAAAGAAGATGATGAGCCTGGGATTAAAAGTCTATGAATCAGAATCAAATTTCTTTTTAGCCAAATTGGGAAACAGAAAATCATTGTCTATTGAGCAGGAGGGATATGCCACGCAATTGCAAAAGGCTCTGGAGAAAAAAAATATACAGATTCGCGACTGTTCATCTTTTGGGTATCCCGATCACATAAGAATAGGCGTACATTCAGAGGAAAATAATGAGATATTATTTCAGGCAATAAAAGAGGAGTCTCACATATGGGAATAGTATTGGTTCTGGGAGGAACAAAGACCGGCAAAACGACTTATGCAGAAGAGAGAGCCAAGTCCATATCAATACAAAAAAATATTCCGGTACATTATATTGCCACAGCGAAAGCAATTGATGAAGAGATGGTTCGACGAATAAAGAAACATCAGGACAAACGGCCATCTAACTGGATCACTATAGAAGAGTCCTCCAAAGTCTCGTCGGTATTGAATAGTCTTGTAAATAAAAAAACAGTTATAATTCTAGATTGCCTAACATTATTAATGACCAATCTTCTCTTTGAAAAGGGTGATGACTGCAGCAGGAAAGAAGCTGAAGAAGTTGTGTTTTCAGAAATAGACAAAATTATTTCTGAAACTTCTAAGATCAATACCGAATTGATTATTATTTCAAATCAAGTTGAAAATGGACTCGTTTCTGAACATAAATGGGCCAGGATGTTTCAGGATATTGCGGGGATGACTCATCAGCGGTTAGCAGGTGCCGCTGAAGAAGTCTATATGTTGAACGCCGGTCTGGCACAGAAGCTGAAGTAGGATATTAGATGTCATTAATAGAACAAATTGTAAAAGAAATAAAACCTCTAGATGAGATTTCTATGAAGAAGGCACGGAAAAGGCAGGATATTCTCACGAAACCCCAGGGGAGTCTTGGCAGGCTTGAGGACCTGTCTATTCAATTGGCCGGGATCAGAAGACAGGCAATACCCGATTTGAGTAATAAGGCGATTTTTACTTTTGCCGGAGATCATCATGTTGTTTACGAAGAGGGGATTGCCAGTGCTCCAATTGAGATAACGGCGCAGCAAGTAGATAATTTTACCAAAGGCGGCGGGGCGGTAAACGCTCTTGCAAATCACTGCGGGGCAAGAGTTGTAGTCATTGATATGGGAGTTGCGACTAGTGTAGTGTTGTTAAAATGAATTCACAAATAGTAAATTTCATGTTAAAAATAGTTATGACCAAAAAATTAGGAAGACCATCAGTAGAAATTGATTTGAATGAAACCGACAGAAAAGAATTGGAGAGACGAGTAAAAAGCTATACGTCTCAAGTAAAAGACAGCATGCGAGCGAAGATAATTCTTCTTAAATTTCAGAATAAAACCCAAGAAGAGATCCGGAAAGAATTAAATGTCAGTCGGCGAACAGTAATGAAATGGGTGAACAGATTCGCAGAATTGGGAATAGAGGGGCTTAATGATGCTCTCGGCAGAGGTCGAAAGCCATGGATATCAGATGAGATAAATAACATGATAATTACCAAGGCAACACAACCTATAAAAAATAAAAGCCGCTGGTCCACAAGAACAATGGCAAAAGAAGTTGGTGTATCAAATACCCATGTTATGAAAATATGGAAGGCAAATGATATAAAACCTCACCTTACTAAAACGTTCAAGCTTTCAAAAGATCCCAGGTTTGAGGCAAAGTTTTGGGATATTATCGGATTATATTTAGAGCCGCCTGAGAAAGCACTTGTTTTCTGCTGTGATGAAAAGACACAAGTGCAGGCTCTGGAAAGATCTCAGCCTGGCTTACCACTGAATGTAGGGCATATTAAAACAAAAACGCATGACTATTATCGTCATGGGACGACAACACTTTTTGCAGCTTTAAATTATCTGGATGGTACCATAATCTCCACAATACAACAAAAACATAGAAATGAAGAATGGTTGAAATTTCTTAAACAGATAGATGCAGAAACACCTAAAGGGGTAGATTTACACATTATAGCTGATAATTATTCCGCACACAAACATGAAAATGTTAAGAAATGGCTGAAAAAGCATTCTCGTTTTCATGTGCATTACACACCGACAGGCAGTTCCTGGATGAATCTGGTCGAGAGATTCTTTGCCGATATTACATCAGATGTAATTCGAGATGGGAGCTTTTGCAATTTGAAAGAACTGGAACAAGTGATAGAGGATTATTTAGCTGAGCGAAATGAGAATCCCAAACGATACGTTTGGAAGGCTGAGGGAAAGAAAATTCTCGAAAAAATAAACAGAGCCAGGAAAAAAATTGGTTGGGAGCCTTATTGTGAAGGGAATTTGAATTCAGCACACTAGCTATGAAAGAGTTGATTTCGTAAAGAACAAGTTTGTCGCATCGGGTGCAAATAATATTGCAACAGGACCGGCAATGACGAGAAAGCAGGCTGTCAAAGCCATAGAAGGCGGGATTGAAGCGGTTGTGGAAGAGATCAATGAAGGATTGGACATACTGGGAGTTGGAGAGATGGGAATAGGCAATACAACACCTTCGTCAGCCATATATTCTCTCTATACCGGCTTATCACCGGAAGTCGTTACGGGACCGGGAGCGGGTATCGATTGTGATACTTTAAAAAAGAAAGTAGAAGTCGTTGAAAGGTCTTTAAAAATCAACAATCCAGATAAAGACGATGCCATTGATGTCTTATCAAAAATTGGTGGTTTTGAAATTGGTGGTTTTGAAATTGGTGGAATGGCAGGAGCCATGATCGGTGCCGCTGCAAATAAAATCCCCGTAGTAGTCGATGGATTTATTTCCACTGCAGCAGCTTGTCTGGCCAGAACTTTGTGTCCTCTTATTGATGATTATCTCATTTTATCTCATCATTCGGCAGAAACCGGATTCGGGCATGCCACCAATCATGTGGGAAAGAAACCTTTGCTGGATTTGGGATTGCGTTTGGGAGAGGGAACCGGTGCCGCTTTGGGGATATCACTAGCCGATGCAGCTATTCGTGCATTAAAAGAAATATCTACATTTGATCAGGCGGGAGTCATTGACGTAAAAGAAATATGAAAAAACTAATATATGCATTGCGGTTTATGACCGTTATACCAATAAAATGGCAGGAAAATGAAGATATGGGAGATGTTGCGCGGTCAATCTCTTTCTTCCCTATAGTCGGATTAATCATTGGATTTACAAATTATGGAATTTTCCGTCTGTCGATCTTATATTTTTCACCATTTTTTACTTCGATTTTGATTGTCGTCTGGTGGATATTCATAACCGGAGGATTGCATCTCGATGGTTTGGCTGACACTGCTGACGGAGTTTGGGGTGGGACTAGTAAAGAGCGCCGTCTCGAAATCATGAAAGATAGCAGAACAGGTGTTTTCGGGGTTTTAACTTTAATATCTTTTTTAATGCTTAAGACCGGTATTTTGAATGAGCTGTTTACTTTGTCTCAAAGCAATGCCTTATCCTTATTAATCTCTGCACCGATTATTGGCCGATGGATTTCTGTTTTTTCTATATATAGTTTTCCGACTGCCAGGAAAGATGGACTTGGTAATTTTTTTAAGGAAAATATCACAATAAAAGAGTTACTAATATCCCTAATTTTAACGGGAACTATAGTTTTTTTCATATCGGGATATGAGGGATTAATTGCCATTGCGGTAATCACAGTTGTTTCAACATTAGGGGCACTATTCTTTAAATCAAAATTAGGTGGTTTGACAGGAGACATTTACGGATCCTTATGTGAAGCAGCGGAATTTTTTGCCTTAGTGGTGTTATTTTTAATATGATTCGATTGTATCTAGCCAGACATGGTGAATGTGAAGGCAAAGGTTTATACATTGGAAGGGGAACAGATCCACCTTTATTAGAAGAAGGTAAGAGGCAAATCCATTCTCTATCAAAGAAGTTACATGCTGAATTTGAAGACAAAAAAATTGATTATTTATTTTCATCAAAACAGATTCGGGCCAGAGAAAGTGCTTTGATCATTTCAGATGATCATCAAATAGCTATTAATGAAATTGAAGGATTGGAAGAAACGGAATTTGGTGATTGGGAGGCAAAAACTTATGACCAGATAAAACTGGCAAGTCCAAAGCTCCTCTCACAATGGTTAGACGATCCAATAAATAATAAGCCTCCAAATGGTGAATCTATAAATGACCTGAAAAAAAGAGTTATCCCTTTTTATCTGCAATTGTCAGAAATGATAAATGACCAGAAAGAATGGAATATAATTGTCGTATCACATAAAGGACCTTTAACAGTTTTGTTGACAATATTTCTTAAGTTGGACCTGG
Organism: Maea johnstoni; assembly: GCA_963942565.1. NCBI lineage: Eukaryota > Metazoa > Annelida > Polychaeta > Spionida > Magelonidae > Maea > Maea johnstoni. The sequence goes on along the minus strand of CAWWDR010000962.1, from coordinate 160,634 downwards.
ATTATTTCTGGAATTTAAAGATAGACCGGGGATCATTAACAAAGTTAAATCTATATCCCCGGTTTTGTGAATTAGAATTTCTCAATGTGAAATTCTGACCATAACTATTTTATTCCCATTCGATCGTCGATGGCGGCTTGGAAGATATATCATAAACAACTCTACCGATCTCTTTGACCTGATTCGTTATGGCAGATGATATCTCTAAAAGATCTTTTGTTGGAAAATCAAATACATCTGCAGTCATTCCGTCATGTGATACTACTGCACGCAAGGCCAATACAAAACCGTAATCTCTGGCATCCCCGGCTACTCCAACAGATCTAACTGGTAATAATACGGCAAAGGCTTGCCAAATCTGGCTGTACAAGCCTCTTTTATGCAATTCTTCTATATAAATGGCATCAGCATCACGAAGAATATCACAACGCTCTTTGGTTACTTCTCCCGGAATTCGTATACCCAAACCCGGTCCCGGGAAAGGGTGTCTGTAGACAATCTTTTCTTCAATACCCAACAAGAGCCCCAATTTTCTCACTTCATCTTTATAGAGCATATCAAGAGGTTCTACAATTTTTCCCTCTTTCCGCTTGTTTTCTACAAGCGGGGTTCCTACATTGTGGTGTGATTTGATTACTCCTGCTTTATTTCCCACGCCTTTGCCCGATTCGATAAGGTCCGTATACAAAGTTCCCTGGGCCAGAAATAATCACCAGTGATATGATTGGCAATCTCTTCTTCCTGAACTTTTATGAATGTATCTCCGATGCTTTTCCTTTTTGCTTCCGGATCGCTGATTCCTTTTAAGGGATCTAAAAACCTATCTCTTGCATCAATAATGAAAAGATTTTTAGCACCCAGCTTCTGAAGGTTTTCTGAAACTTTTTCAGTTTCATTTTTTCTCATCATACCAGTATCGATATACATTAAGTATACATTATCGGGATTAAGGCATTTTAGTAGTAAACCACCGGCAACAGTTGAATCGACGCCACCGGAAATCAATAGTAATACTTTACCGTCACCAACCTGATTTTTGAGCTTTTCGTTAGCTTCCTCTATGTATTTATCCATGGACCAGCTTTTAGAAGCGCCACATATGTTTACTGCAAAATTTTCCAGAATTTGATTGCCATATTCACAATGGGTAACTTCAGGATGAAACTGAAGGCCCCAAATTTTCTTCCCGGTATTTTCTACTATTGCAGGAAGCTTATGTTCACTTATGGCTACCATATCAAAACCGGGAGCTAATTGATCGAGACTGTCTCCATGACTCATCCACGATACAAATGAATCGGGTATATTTTTTAGCAATGGGGAATTCCCTTTCTCAAAATGAATGGCACTTCGACCGTATTCTTTTTTTGACAAAGGAGCAACTTTTCCACCATTTTCCCATGTAATTACCTGCAGACCGTAACAAATTCCCAGAATTGGAATATTAAGAGAATAAACTTTTTTATCCGGCTTGGGAGAATCTTCATCATACACAGAGTAGGGAGAACCAGATAAAATGACCCCTTTAACGTCATCTGTTAGAATCTCATCGGTTAATTGACAATCTCCCATGAATTATTTCGGCATAAACACCAGCTTCTCTTATTCTTCTTCTAATCAACTGGCTAGTCTGCCCGCCGAAATCCAAAATTAATATTTTATCCATTCTATCCTCTATTTACACAGAATAATTGGGAGCGTCCTGAACGATGGTAACATCGTGTGCATGACTTTCCCGCAATCCGGCATTGGAAATTTTTACAAATTTTTTGTAGTTTCTCAATTCATCAATATCTTTGCAACCGCAATAGCCCATTCCTTTTTTTAATCCCGTTGTCAGTTGCTGGAGATATGGACCTAATTCTCCTTTATAGGGCACTCTTCCTTCAACTCCTTCAGGAACCGGTTTGTCATTCTGCTTCATCTGATAGCGGTCTCCGCTTCCGTCCTTTATAGCGCCAACAGAGCCCATTCCACGATACTGCTTGAAAATCCGACCTTCATAGAGAACTTCTTTACCGGGAGATTCTTTTAAACCTGCCAGCAGGTTACCGATCATTACTGTCGATGCTCCTGCACCAATGGCTTTTGTTATATCTCCTGAAAATTTGATCCCTCCATCAGCAATGACTGGTATGTTGTGTTTATCAGCTTCTTCAGCCGATTCAAATACTGCAGAAAATTGAGGCATTCCGATACCGGCTACTATTCTTGTTGTACAGATTGATCCCGGTCCGACTCCGATTTTTACAGCATCACTTCCGGCATCAATCAAAGCTTTCGTTCCGGCGGCATTGACGACATTTCCACCGATAACAGTCATCTTGTACTTATTTTTTATTGTTTCAACGGCATTTAAAACTGATCGACTTAGACCATGGGCGGTATCTAGGACTACGAAATCGCATTTATTTTCTATCAGCAGTGGCAGTCGTTTTTCAAAATCCATGGGAGAAACGGCAGCTCCCACAATCAGGCTTCCCGTGTTATCCAAAGCAGCAAGAGGAAAGTTTTCATGCTTTTCAATATCTTTTACAGTAATGAGTCCAGTTAGGTGACCGGCGTCATCGACTACAGGTAATTTTTCAATTCTATGAGAATTAAATTTAATTCTCGCAGATGTCGGATTGGTACTTCCCTGTTCTACGATAGGGTCCTTTGTCATTAATTGATCGACTTTTAAAGAGAGATCGCTGCAAAATCTCAAATCCCGGCCAGTAATGATTCCGCACAATAAACCATTATCTACAACAGGTAATCCTGAGATATTATAACGTTCCATAATATCACGGACAACTTTGACCGTCTGTCCTTTTTCGACAGTAACAGGTGATTCGATGACCCAGTTTAAATATCTCTTAACAGATCCGACCTGTTTAGCCTGCTCAACAGGAGATAAGTTTCTGTGTATAACTCCCGCTCCACCTTGAAGTGCCAGTGCTACAGCCATCTGTTCTTCAGTTACTGAATCCATAGCGGCAGAAATTACAGGGATATTTAAAAATATATCCCCTGCTAACCTCGTACGAATATTTGCATCACCAGGTAATACGTCGGAATAAGCCGGCTCAAGCAGTACGTCATCGTAACTGTATTTTTCAGAAATTGTTAACACGTTTTCACTCCTTAATTTGTGTTTAAATAATATTTAGTTATAAAAAAAGCCCGGCAGCAGAAGCTGACGGGCAAATAATATCAGGGTAAAAAAAAATCCGCACGAGGGCGGGTTTCATCATTATGGAAAATACAATTGGATAGCAAAGACGTCAAATCCCCGGCAGGCAGAATGAGGGGCTCATCGTTAATTTGAAGTTTCTTATGTTTTTCAAATTGTTATTTTCCATAATGGATATTCACAAATTTAATGAGTTTTGTAAAGCCATCAATTAAAGTTTTTCTCTTTTTTTTAAACATTCCATTAGTAAAGCCGGTTTATCGGTAAAAATACCATCAACTCCCATATTCAGAAAACGCTTCATTTCAGAAGATTCGTTAACTGTCCAAACCTGTACTTTGAAACCTCTTTTGTGCAGATATTTAATGAATCCTTTACTTAAGACTTTAATAGATCCGCTGTATTCGGGTACCTGTAAAATCTTTTTTTTATAGGGAAAGGGTATCGATAATATACCGGAACGATATAATAGGATTAATCTTAATACCTCAATAGAGGTGCAGGATGTTAAGGCTTGAGGTAAGAGTTTGCGGAAATGATGTAAAATATTTTTATGGAATGAAGCTGTAACTACACGATCAAAACAATGTAATTCTTTTAAAATCTCCGAATATTTTTCTGCAAGTAGAGTATTGTTATCTTTAAGATCAACATTGAATTTCATCTCGGGAAATCTACCAAGTAGATCTTTTAATAGAACAGGATGTATTCCCTTATCTCGAAATGGGTAAGTTTCACCCTTGTTCTCAGAAAAAAGTGAACCGGCATTTACATCTTTTATTTCGATCCAGTTCATTTGTGATATATTTCTGGGATCCCCGGACATCCTCTCCAGCGTATCATCATGCCATATTACAACTTCACCATCGGAACTCAGATGAACATCAGTCTCGATTACATCAACACCCATTTTTACAGCGCTTTCAAAAGCGGGCATAGTATTTTCCGGGAATCGGGCACTATCTCCTCTATGGGCCAGCACTACTGGTTCCGGGATAAAATAATCAATCATTTGTTCTCCTTATATATCCAAAGAGTTTCTCACTATATAGCATTATAGCCAGTCCGATCAAAATCAAAGGTAATCCGGCATAAAGTAAATACCTCACAGTTTCTCCACCTATGAGAATCCCGATAATTTTTGCGATAACCGGATTTACCAGCGCATAAGGGGTCAGACGTATTGATGATTCCTTCCGCATTAGATAATTAAAAGCCCCAATTGCCAATGAACCGAAGATTATCAGGTAAATAAGAGAAAATATTGATTTTGATGAAAATGTACTAAATAGAGCGGGAATATCTTTTGTAGTCCAAAGAGCAATGACACTTGAAAATACTGCGGCCGTAAACATTTGAATTGAGCTATTTAAGAATATATCTTCAGATACATCCAGTCTTCCACCTAAAGCTGTACCCAAAGCCCATAATCCAATTCCGATAAAAACAAGTATTGCTGCTGGACTGATTTCAAATGCAGAAACATTTCCATTATAAAGCAGTAGGGCTACACCTACGAAACCTATAACGACGCCGATTAATTGAAACAATGAAATTCTGATTCTATATATTAAAAAGTTAAAAAGAGAAACTACCAGAGGGACAGTCGATATCAATAATGCCGCAATATAACTGTCAATTGTTTTTTCAGCTATTGTTACTAAACCGTTTCCTCCAACTAATAACAGGAATCCTATAATAATCGATGAGAATATATTTTTAAGAGAAATATGACCTTTTTCTTTTTTTCTGCTCAGTGACAGAATCAAAAAGAATAAACCGCCAGCACTCCATCTTATAGCCAGAATCCAGGAAGGAGGTATCGTTTCAACGGCGGCTGCAATAAAGTAATAAGTAGAACCCCAAATAAGATAAATTGCCATATAAGAGAGTATTATCATAAAAACCTCATATTTGTTTTAACAGAATTGTTTTTAAGTTAAAATTATTATAGATGATTTCTTAATGAGGTTATATATGGAGTTTCAATTTAACAAAACAAAACTAATTGTGGAAGTTGGAGATATTACGCAAGTCAAAGTCATGGCTATTGTAAATGCAGCAAATAACAGCCTTCTCGGTGGCGGAGGAGTCGATGGTGCAATTCATCGAGCTGCCGGTCCTGAATTGCTTAGAGAATGTCAGGAAATAGGTGGTTGTCCTACCGGTGAAGCGAGGCTTACTAAGGGATATAATCTCTATGCTAATTGGATTATTCATACAGTAGGACCAGTTTATGCCGGTGGGAATGGAAATGAAGAAGAGCTTCTATCCAATGCCTACAAATCCTCTTTGGAAATGGCAGTGAAAAATGGTATAGTAACGATAGCATTTCCTGCTATTAGCACAGGTGTTTATGGTTATCCCTTAAAACTGGCTGCTGAAGTATCTATTTTTACAATCTTTTCATTTTGTCAGAAAAATCCAGGAATAAATGAAGTGCGAATCATATTATTCAGTCAGGGTTATTACGATATTTATAAAAATATAATGAGTGATATCATAAAAAAAAGACCGGAAAACCGGCCTTGATATTTTAGCTGTAAACCGATAAAACGGCATAACTGGATGAAAGATCCTCTTTTAGTAAAAGTACATCTTTGGGGACTTTCAGTTTTACTTTGGTGAAATTCCAAATAGTTTTAATTCCAGCTTCAATAATTTTATCTGCAACTTCCTGGGCTATTCCTGAACGAACAGTTAAAACGGCAATTTGAACATCTTCTTTTTTTACGAAGTCATTAAGGTTGTCTATATCAAAGACATTAATTTTATTTATTTCAGTACCAACTTTATTCTGATCAACATCAAATGCTGCAAGAAAATTTAAACCATTCTTTGAGAATTCTTTATATCCCAGCAGAGCTGATCCAAGATTACCTGCTCCGATTAATAGAGCATTGTGCTTTTTATCCCAGTTAAGGAATTTTTCTATTGCATCGATCAAATCGGTAACTTTGTAACCAACTCTGGGCTTTCCGATAATACCTGTAGAGGCAAGGTCTTTTCTAACCTGAATTGGTTCGAGATCCAAATCATTGGCAATGACAGTACCCGAAATGATTTCGACTCCATCTTCCTTGGCTTTTCTAACGAGATACAAATAGGAAGGCAATCTTCTTATAGTCGGAATACTTGCAGAGCTCATTTTTATTTTTTTATTAAGTTTATTCATATAATTTCCTGAAGATTATTTAATATATATAATTTATTATATAATAAACTTTGAAAACATAATAGCTAAAAATTTATTGAGATAACTGAAAAAGAGTGTTTGCTCAGTTAAAAATTAAATAAAATGGAAAAATAATGAATAAAATACAAAAAGTGATAATTGAGAAACTCATTCCCGGTGGTAAGGGATTAGCAAGAATTGAAGGGAAAGTCGTCTTTGTCCCCTTCGTCCTTCCTGGAGAAGAAGTAGAAATAAAGATTGTTGAAGAAAAAAAAGGTTATTCTGAAGCAGAACTGATTAAAGTAATTGAAGCTTCGGATGATAGAGTTGAACCGATTTGCCCGGTTTATTATAAATGCGGTGGCTGTAATATGCAGCACATGAATTATGAAAGTCAGTTAAAGGCCAAATCAGATTTTGCATCAAATTTACTGGAGAGAAATGGTAAATTTGAGATCTCTGATATTTCAGTGATTCCTTCTAAACCCTATTCCTATCGAAATAGAGTTCAGATTCATATTGCCAATGGACAAAAGGGATTTAAAGAGCGTTCCAGTAACTCTGTTATCCCGGTTGAGACTTGTCCAATTTCAGCAGGTGGCGTTAATCGATATCTATCTCAGAAAAAAACAGAATCCAATGAAGAGAAGATCAGTGTATTTGGTAAGGAAAACTGGTTTTCAACTGAATGGATAATGAAGAGATACACATAAAACTCAATGGAAAAAAAGTCTATTTTAATAGCAAACTCTTTTTTCAAAGCAATGTGTCTATCCTGCCTCAATTACAAAACTATTTAGTTAACCATGTAGAAGGTGAAACATTAATCGATCTCTATAGCGGAGTAGGGCTATTGAGCTCTATGGTTGAGGACAAATTCTCAAAAATTATTGCTGTCGAAATTAATAAAAATGTTCAGCAATATATTGAAAAAAATATTTTCAGGGAACTTAAATTTATCCCATGAGTATTGAGAAATGGATTTCGAATAAAAAAACTGGGAAAAAAGCTGATACAATCATATTAGATCCACCGAGAACAGGTCTTACAAAACCGTACGCAGGTTTCTTAACAGGTCACAGGTTAACAAAATAATTTATGTCTCATGCGATCCGGCAACAATGGCACGGGATTTAAAGGATATAACTGCCGATAAATATATAATTGAAGATATAAAACTTTTTGATTTTTATCCTCAGACATCTCACATGGAGGCAGTAGCCGTATTAAGAAAAAAACCCTCATAAGCATAATATTATTCAGCCTTTTTACTCTCTATGCACAGATTGACTTGAATTGGCGTTTTGCAGTGACAGGAGCTGTTTTGGGGGCACCAGCCTCTGATCCGGCAGGTACAGTGTATGTTTTAACCGATGATAATACGCTACAGGCCATCAAGCCTTATTCAGGGACTCTTATCTGGTCCTATCGAGCAGGAGAACCTTTGACAGATATACTATTGGTCGGTGCAGACTATACAGTATATCTGTTTACATCCAGTAAGCGTTTGATTGCTGTTACTCCGGGCGGTACTGTTCGTTGGAAAAGACGATTTAACAGTAAACTATCTCATCCTCCGGCAGCTTCGCCAGACGGAGGCATCATTGTCACTCTGGAAGATGAAAGGATGATCAAACTCAATGGTCGAGGAGAAGTCTTGTGGGAAAAATCTGCTTCATTCAGTAATACGTCTCCAATCCTCGATCAGGATGGTTCCATATATATAACCGGAAATAATTCCACTATTTACTCTTATTCTCCGACGGGAAATGAGAGTTGGTATTTTGAAATGGAATCGAAGGCTCTTTTAACATCCATTTGGAATGATCACCTGATGGTCATTACAGAAAAAAACCAGCTGATCTCTTTGGAGATAGATGGCAACATAGAATGGGAAATTACTAATCATTTTTCAGGGAAACCGGTATCATTAGTTAGTTCAAAAGACGAGTTACACATCATTTACAACCATGGGCACATCATATCCATATCTCCAACTGGCGAGATCATCCGAGAGTTTCAGGGACCGCCGACAACCGGATCTGCCTCCCTGGATGAAGAGGGAAATATTTATATCTTCGGATTTGATAAAAAACTCTATCGCTTTGATGGCAAAGAGATTAGTGAAATTGAAAGCGAGACAAAAATGACAGCGCTATTGATAGGTGCTGCAGGCAACTTGTTCAGTGGTGGATCAAATTGGATTGTTTACTGCTATAACACCCCTTCTTCAGCAAATGGCTGGGCCGGTTTCAGAGGGGGGCCTTTGCGTAATGGCGCTGTTGATTCCGGTGCCAGTTTAAAACGCTTAGAGAATTTCTACAAAAATTATCGTGGATATCTTTTTTTTCAAATGATGGCAGAATCACCGGAATTGGATAAAAGGTTGGAAATCATCAATGATTTAGAAGATCTATATAAGCAAAATCAGCTGATTGAAAAATTTCCCTTTGCTCCCTTATTGCTCATATCTATGGCCCAGGAAGGCATAAGCCATTCCGCTTATGACGGTTCATCTGCATCGAGTAGTAGTTCATTAATAAGAATAAAAGCGATTAATTTATTGGGTAGAATCGGCGATATTAGAACCAGAAAGTTTTTAATTAACCACTTGTACAGAGAAGAAAATGCTTCAGCGGCAATTTCAGCAATGTGGGCTCTGGAAGAATCGGATTCGATTATGACGGCGAAGTTACCAGATCTATTGCATCTGTAAAAGAGAGGTTTTATAATGATGATGGTGTATTATTAACTATATGTGATACTCTTGAAGAGTTAATTTATTATAATGGAATTATACCTGATCAATCAGGCGTGCATGTTCTTTCTTCAATTTACGGTAGTGACGCCCCGCCTAGAATCAGGAGAAGAGCAAGAGATATATTTGAGAAATTTACCGAGGGCGACGCTTTTAAGAGGAGTATTTTATGAAAAAACTGGCTATGCTGATCTTGATAACTCTTACATCATTATCAATATTTGCAATTGATGTAGATAAAGATGAACTTCAATCTTACGGAGATAAAAAGATTGAATTTTACAATTATGTAGGACCATATAAATTTATAAATACTCTGGAGCAAATTCTGGGACTGGGAACTCAGCTGGGTGTTCAGGTTAATCCCGATCAGGATGGTAATTTCACCATCGGAAATAAATATTCAGTCATACACTCTGTACAACCGAAAATCCCTGAAGGTTTTGATGGTGATATTTCTTCGTCGGTCGCGATGGCGCTGTAGACCATATTCGCAATCTCAGATATATTATCGCCTCTTATCTCGAGAGTGCTTACTCCTACTCTTTTGATGATGCTTTTCTTCTTGCTGAATTTGTTACATTTTATAACGCGGCCTATTATCAGAATCTTGAATATTATCAGGGTGCTTACAAAGAAGGTGTCGTGAAATTTCTAAGTGCTGATAAAGCGGGTCTTTCAACTCATTACAGTGAATGGGCCGGGAAATCAGCCATAGTTATACCCCTTTCTGAATCGAGAAGTTCTGAAACCGGAAAAGCCATTGATACGGGAGAAATCACTTCAGAAGAGGTCATCGAAGTGATGCGGGAAGAGACTGATGATGCTCTTGATACAAGAAAGGATATGGTTGAACTACGCGATGAAGAGATTGCGAAAGAAGAAGAGGCTATTGTAGAGGAAAAAGAGAAGCTCGAGGAAGAAAAAGCGGTAATTGAAGAAGCCATAGAAGATATTAAAACCGGTGACGACGGTTCTGAGAAAACTGAAGAGGATCTTACCGAATCGGAAAAGGAACAGATTGAAGTTCTTGAAGAGCAAAAGGATACTATCGAAGAGCAGGAAACTGTTCTTGATGAAGAACAGGAAGCTCTGGAAGAAGATAAAGATGAAGTCGTGAAAATGCGTGAAGATATTGCAGATGATGCCAATAAACAAATTGATGAAGAAGAATCGGAAAGTGTCTTTACTTCAGCCGATCCGGGAGTCGGAACGGAAATCATTTTATTGAAAATAGAAAATACTGGTGACGGCGTTCCATTCGGAAGGCTTGTTAAAGTAGATATAGACAATAATGTCATTACTGAAGAATCTCAGTTAAATTCAATAAGAGGGAGAACCCTGACTCTCTTAGGTGGTAAATTATTTGCTGTCGCCGGTATGGAAGGGGGATCGGCAGCTGTGAAACTCGTTGAGATTGATATCGATACTCTGGAGATTGCCAATGAAGGTGATGTTACGGTATTTCCTGACACTCTTTTATGGGTATCAAAAAATAATTTTTTTGCAGTTATCACTGTGGGAAGCGACTTGAAATTAGCGCTTTTTGATGACACACTCACCCTCAAAGCGACTTCTGAAGTTTCTGTAGAGCCATATATGTCGCCATTGATACAGGGGAGCAGTATTTACGTGCAAACCAGTGATGGCAGCTTTGTGGAGTTATCAGCCGATACTTTGGAAGTGCTTAATCAAATCAAGTAAGCCCGTATAAGAGGGAATACATGATTTATCCGTGTATTCTCTAATATGGCGCCGAAAGAAAACTGAATTAAGAGGGAATGATGCCAAGAGAGGGGAAAAGCCATTTTTATGGGAAGAACGATTTCTGTCGTTGATGACTTGTCAGTCGACGAACAGTTATATCTTTACAAAAAGACAGCAGAATTAAAAACACTGATTCGCAATGGTGGAGATACAACAGATTTCAGGATTGATGATCCTGAGCTGGGCGTATATCTGATGTTTTTTGAAAACAGTACCAGAACCAAAGAGTCTTTTCGGAATGCAGCCGGTTTTCACAATGTGAAACTGAATAATTTTGATGCTCAAACATCATCCTTCAATAAAAAAGAAAGTATCGGCGATACGATCAAAATGCTTTTCGGTTACAGCAACCGGTCACTTTTCATTATGAGAACGGCTCAGGAAGGCGTTTGTACTATGCTCGATGAACTGCTGAACAATTATGCAGATAAAGTCGGCTACGACAAACCTTCATTTATCAACGGCGGGGATGGAAAGCATGAGCACCCCACGCAGGAATTCCTGGATGAATATACATTCCTCGAAAAAAAGAACTGGAAGAATGATGAAATCCATATTGCTCTGACAGGAGATTTATACCACGGAAGAACTGTCCACTCGAAAGTCGACGGTCTTAAAATATTCAAAAAAGTCACTGTTGATCTGATTGCTCCCGAAGATCTTTCTCTTCCTGAACAATATGAGAATCGAATGATTGAAAACGGCTTTGAAGTAAGAAAGTTCGAATCCATTGAAGATTATATGAAGCAGTCATCAATTGCCGACATCTGGTATTTTACAAGACTGCAGCTCGAGAGAATGGGTGATGAAGTTAAAGAAAAAGCCAAATATCTACGAGACGCAGTTACTTTTAAAGAAGAATATATTGAATCTTTACCGGAAGGATCAAAATTCTATCACCCCCTTCCCAGACACAAAGTTCACCCTGTAATCCCGGGATTTCTGGACAGAACATCGTTGAATGGATGGGATGAACAGTCAATGAACGGGTATTTTACCAGGATCATCGAAATTGGAATGGTCGCTGGAAAGATCGGTGTGGATTTAACGGCAAAGCCAAATCCTTTGCAAAAATAAAAACTGATTTTATTGAAGAGATCCCGGTAACTAAGAAATCGAAAGTAGAAGATCGTTACAAAGTTGGAATTAAACCAGTTGAAGACGGTATTGTGATTGATCATATAGGGAAACACGAAACTCTCGATCATATTTGGAATTTAATTGATAGGGTAAGAAGAATATTAAAACTGAACTGCAGAAGTTCTCATGGCGTTTACCATTCTTCTGATCCCGATAAATTCAAAGGAATTATTCCCTTCCCGATATTCATTCATTTGATGAAAAGGAACTTAAAAAACTCGCAGCAATCGCTCCGGGGTGCACATTGAATATAATTGAGAATTCCTCTGTAAAAATGAAGTACAGGCTTCATATGCCGCCGAGAATCTATAATTTCAGTGAAATATCCTGTAAGAACGATAATTGTATTTCTCATCCTTCAGAACATGAGAATATTGCAACAGACTTCTATCGATCGAGCAAAACAACATTTATATGCAGATATTGTGATACTTCACATAAATATGATGAGATCTGGGATATTTAATCTAAGTAATGGCTGCTCAGTTTTGTAAGCTGACAGCCTTTTTTTTCCGTGGTCTTAATAAACCATTCTACAATAAGCTTTTTTTATTTCTTAAATAGATTTCTGAAAAAGTTGATAATTGAATTGATGATTGTTTTAAGAAGAGAGGGCCTGTTTAATTTAGAGAGCTTTTTAAATGCTTCTATTTTTTCTTCTTCGGTAAAGTCTTTTCTACGAAGGTTTTCTTCCAGTTCCATAGTTAGTTTGTCAGACTCACTGTTAACATCAACGACTATAGCAAAAACCGTTTTCCAATCGAGTTGCTTTGCGCATTGCACTCTTCTGAATCCCGAAATTAATTCCATCTTTTTATTGACAATGACTGGATGCATCTGTCCGAATTTCTCCATACTTTCTGCCAGTTGATTCAAATCACCAGTATTCTTGCGAACCCTTTTGTTTATAACGATTTCACTAATATCTAACTGCAAAAAATAACTCCTTTAATCGAGAAGAGAATTTTCAGATTCCTCTTCCTGACTGGACGATGTATCATTAAGGAAATCCAGATCGATATCCAGACCTTCAAGAACATTATTATTGTCGTTAATGGGATTGTACAAATTCAGATCTAATCCGGCATCGTACGATTCATAAGATATAGTCGTTAATAATTTATCTGCAAGATAAGCCGTTCTGTCGGCTGTTGTCTCATGGTATGTGTCGAATGTTGTCGGTTCTGTACCGGCTATGAAGACTTCAGTTAATATATCTTCACTGAAATCTGAAGGAATTAATCCCGATACGGCATCTACTTCCATTTCAACTATCCCTGTTTCCGGTCTGTGGAATTCTTTTAATGGCAGACCTTCGTGTATGGCTTTCATGTATTGAGGCCCAGGCCACTCCTGTAGCAGTTGAACCTGTTAACTGATAACTTAGTGAGTTCCCTTTTTTATCAAAACCTGCCCAGATCACAGTTGTGTAATAGGGTGAAAATCCTGCAGCCCAGGCATCTTCCCAGTTTTGAGTTGTTCCGGTTTTACCTGCCATAGGCATGCCGTCATAGCCTCCGACTTCGCGGCTTCTCCATCTTAGGGTTCCGGTTTTCACTGTCGTTTCAAGCAAATTGGTCATAATATAGGCTGACTGAGGAGATAATATCTGTATATCATCACCCATCTCTTTTGACTTTCACGAAGATCTTTTTGGGGATTGGCTATCACGTTTCCATCGCGATCCAAAACATACAAGATGGCAATTGGCTCGACAGCTCTTCCCTGATTCGCAAAGGTCGCATATGCTCTGGACAGTTTGAATCGGAGCAATGGCTATAACGCCGAGAGCCAGGGGGTATACTCTGGGGAATGTGTCGCTGATTTCAATGGGATTCGTCATCCCATATAAATTAGCAGCCCGTTCTATTGCCGGATCAAAACCTATTCCCTCCATCACTCTGATTGAGGGAACATTCATAGAATTGGCCAATGCTGTCCGCAATAAGACATTTCCCTTCCATTCGCCCCGATAATTTAAAGGTGTATAGGGTTGTCCGTCAGGGCTTGTAAATACTGTAGGTCCGTCGAATATTCTCGATGCAGTCGTGAACAAACCCGATGATATGGCATAAGAATAATAAATCGGCTTGAAGGTCGATCCCGGCTGGAGAGTCCCGTCAAGAGCTCTGTTCAGCTGATTTCCCCTTTCGAATTTGCTACCACCTATCATAGACAGGATATATCCCGTTTCATTTTCAAGAGTTATGAGTGCTGTTTCAATACTGGATGTTTCCAATTGCGAATTAATTTTTTCATATGAGAAGTCTACAAGTGATTTTACACCGTCAAGTCCGAAAATCTGTGAAACGATATCCAAAGTGGGAACGATATCTTCATCATATTGCTCCCGGGCACTTTTTTTATCCTGAGAACCGGCAATTCTAATCTCATCGATGTTGAATGCCAATGACAACATATCGAATATAGGAACGAATTCTTCATTGACGAAATCCATTCGAGTTCCGCGGTTATTTTTATATATTTTATTCCAGTTCTGAAGATTTCTGCTTAGGATCTCATCGGCTTTTTGTTGATAATCGAGGTTCAGTGTCGTGTGAACAGTATAGCCGTCCTTTAACATATCCTGAGTTCCATACAACATATTGTCCAGCTCATAGCGAACATGTTCACTGAAATATGGAGCCTTATCTTCTCTTTCCGTATAGGCCGTATTTATATTGTCTCTCGACCAATCCCAGTTCTGCCAGAAAATTGTATAGGAATTGTCAGCATCCTCCTGAGACACATATCCGTTTTCCACAACCTGATTGAGAATGTTTCTCTGCTGGACTTTTGCTCTGTCCGGTTGTCTGATAGGCGAATACAATCCCGGGAGAGCGTATTGAATTACAATCATTACATTTTCAGCAATGGTATTCTCTTCAGCCGGATGCCCGAAGAAATATTGAGAACCGGCTTCAACACCATAAACATTGTGTCCCAGAGCCATTTTATTAAGGTAAATTTCAAGAATTTCGAATTTTGTCAGCTGTCGCTCAAGCTGCCAGGCCCACCATAGCTCTCTGATTTTTCTCTTAACCGAGATATCATTTCTGTCTGCATAGAGGTGACCGGCAACCTGTTGAGAGAGGGTACTTCCTCCAGAGAAATACCCACCGAAAACATTGTTGAAAAGAGCTCTGGCGAGTCCCATTAAGTTAAAACCGTTATGATCAAAAAATTGAGCGTCTTCTCTGGTTATGAGAGCCTTTATCAATGATTTAGGAAGGTCAGAGATACTGACAACATCTCTTTTCTCATCGCCGAAGAGTTCTGTGATGAGGTTTCCATTTATATCTAATATCTGTGACGGTGTTGCTGGCTGGTAAATGCCGAAATTTTCTGTATTTTGAGTATTCCTGGTTATGGCAATTGCAAAACCAAGACTGGTACCTAAACCGACTGAAACGAGACCCAGTAAGGCTACAAGTACTAGCAGTATTATTTTTCTAGTTCCTGAAAAGTTCATATAGCTTAAGGTACGTTGGCAGTTGTTTTTTGTCAAGGTTTTGAAGTGAGAAGAGTGGGTAGACATAAGAATTGTCACGACTATTATAAAAAAATAAGGGCCGGAAAACCGGCCCACCCAAAGGGTATCAGATGCAGAATAGTAAACTGGGAGGGGCACTATGCTGACATCCGACAATTTTATAATCGGTATAAAAAAATAATTTTTTAGTTTTTATGAATTAAAACGTCAAGAACCAGGGATATTGTTAGACTATCACCGGGTTGAACAGAAAATTCTCTGCTGAATTGATATCCTCCGATATCAAAAACGACAATGTGTTCTCCTGCTTCCAATTGAATTGGATCATCAGGATTTTTTATAACTAGTTCAACATCGTCGAGTATTATCAGAGCTCCTTCAGGAGCCTCGATTTTAATTTCCGGCTCGGAATACTCAAATAGCAAAGCAATGTTTATTTTCTCTCCAGCTGCAATCACTACACTGGCATCTTTGGTCATACCGCTTGAACTGGTAATTTCTAATTCATGCAAACCTTCATCTAAAATATAATCATCTGAAGGCCATTTGACCAATTCATCATCAATTTTGACAATATAGCTATCCTCTTCTTCCATATTGCTGGAAATATCTAAACTCAATGAACCTTTTGGAGAATAGATAGGTTTGCAGGTAAAGAGAAAACTGTAGTCATAAACATCACCGGGAATACCCTTCATAATAGGAATGATTGTGGCCAGTAATGGATAATTTTCACTTGGAGTGAATCCCGGTATCAATATAGCATCAGCGCTTTGGGAAATCGAATTGTCTTCTACAACAGGAATCTTTATATAGATATTGTTTTGAACCGGCAATAATCTCATAAATATCCTGGAGCCTTTATAGAATCTTGTATTTTCATCAGGAACTGGTGAAATATCTTTATACATATACAATGCAAATGAATTTCTATATTTCTGCAGTTCTCTTGGAACTTCGATTTTGACCTCAATCCCCTCGAGAAATGATGTATCTTTATCAAAATTAATCGCCAGAATCTGTTCCAGGGCAATATCGATTGAGTTCTCTTCTGATAAGGAAAGAGCACCCTGAAAAACACCATTCACATTTTCACTAAATAGAATAAAAGGCATTATAGAAATGAAAAATAGAATTATAATGTTTCTCTTCATCAAATATCTCCGGGAAAAAAATCATAGGGATTCAATGGAATCCCGTTTTTTCTTATTTCAAAATGTAAATGAGGACCAGTTGAAATTCCGGAATTACCCGAAAGTGCAACAATCTGTCCTGAAAGAACAGGATCATTTACCTTTACATTAATCTTATTTAAATGGCTATAAACAGTTTCATAACCACCTTCATGTTTAATTATAATGTATAATCCATAATTTCCCAATACACCGGTGTCAGAAATTATTCCATCTCTTGATGCATATACCGATGTACCTATAGAAGTTCTGTAATCAATGCCTGTATGGAAATGTCTTTTCCCTTCAAATGGATGCATTCTAAAACCATATCCCGATGTTCTCTGGTTTATTTCCAGCGGTTTTCTGAATAGCGTTTTAAGAAAGAACGATCTCTCATCATTATTAAGATGAGAACCGGACAAAAATGTATAGGGGAGAAGGTTATTGGATTTTCTGATTTTAATATCGACTCCGGCTTCTTCTCTTTGAGATATAAGCTCTTCTATTTTTCCCTGAGGACTTCTATTGATATACACACCGGGACTATTGGGTATCAATATGGTATCTCCGATCTCTAATGATTCCGGGTTTTCAATTCCATTAATAGAAACTATTGAGTCATAAGTCAAATTTAATTTAGAACTGATTGAAAAAATTGAATCATTTTCTTTAAATGTATATTGATAAATATTAATGGGAATACCGGGTCTTCCCGATTGGAATCTTTTATAGTATTCATTAATTTCATATTGCAGCTGGGAGTAAAGAAAATCAGATTTATGCAATCTGCTAATTTCCGGATAGTAAGAAAACATTGATACTGAAAGAGATAGATAAATTATTGCCAGTAATATTTTCTTCTTCATATTCCGGTTAATCCAAAAATGGAATGGCAGGATCTATGGGAATTTCTTTTCCGCCTGCACCTAATCCCAACGGTCTGTCTTTTCTATTATCACCATGATAATCAGATCCTCCGGTTTTGAACAATCCCAGATCATCGGCAATCTGTTCAAGGCGAATACTGTTTCTGGGTTTTGTCCCGGAATGCCAGACTTCTATACCCTCAACGCCTATCTCTTGCCAGGTCGCAAGTCGTTCAGGGAATTTCCCCCAGGACACGAACAGGGACATAGGATGGGCTATTACAGGATGTCCTCCAGCTTTTTTAATTAGCCTTACACCATCTTCCAGGCTTAAAGCTTCTTTTCCTATATGAAATGGTCTACCGGTAGCAAGGTATTTATCAAAAGCTTTCATGGTTGTTTTAACCAATTTTTTCTTGACAAGCAGTGAAGCGAAATGAGGTCTGCCAATTACTTGTCCATGTGCTTCGTTGACAACTTCTTCATAAGTCAACTCAACACCGGATTCATTAATGAGCTGTACCATACGCAAATTCCGTTCAAGTCTCTTTTTCATGATCTCTTTTAAAGCCTGTTCCAATTCACCTTGCCAATTCACTATGTTCAATCCGAGTAAATGAAATTCACCGGGTTTGAAATCAATTTCCAGTTCGATTCCCGGAATGAATTTGATTCCCTGGTTGTCAGAGCGATTCTTAGCTTCTATCAATCCTGCACATGTATCATGGTCAGTTAAGGCAATTGCATCAATTCCTTTTAAAACTGCCAGATCAATCAGTTCTGAAGGTGTACAGGTTCCATCAGATTCGGTAGAGTGTGTATGAAGATCAATCATATTTATGAGAGAATAACTGTTTTAACTCTATGATGCAAGACGAGTAATTCCTCACGACTTACGATTATAGTTGTTGACATGCATATGCGGCAGTTTTATGATTTTATAGTAAGAGCTTATTCAACAGGAGAAAATGTGTCACCAAAAGCTGTAAATTTTCGAGCTGGTAATGTTATCTATATGAAGGGATACAAGAACAGCTATGTTTATATCCTTAAATCAGGTGTAGTAAGTTTAAACTATCAGGATATTCAAACAGGACAGGAAGATCAGGACCAGATAAGAACTGGAGAGCTATTTGGTGTGAAATCCGCTTTGGGAGGCTATCCCACGGACGAACAGGCTCTGGCACTTGTTGATTCTACAGTTCTTGCTTTTAATGTTGAAGAATTTGAACAGGTAGCGTCATCCAATACTCGAATAATTATGAAAATGCTCAAAGTTTATTCCAACCAGTTGAGAAGAATTCACAGACAGGTCCAGAATCTCTTATCAACTGGCGAGAGCAAAAATCCCGAAGAGGGATTATTCCGCATTGGAACATATTATCACAATAATCAAAGGTTTCGTCAGTCTGTCGCGTCATTTAAACGGTATCTGATTCATTATCCCAATGGGAAATACGCAGGTGAAGCCGAAGAGAAAATTGAATATGGCGAAGGGATGTTTTCAAGTCCTGATTCATATAGCGAAGAATCAACAAGTAGTAAAAAAAAGGTTTTATCCTTTTCAGAAGCCATGGATTATTACGAAAGTGGTGAATTCAGAAAAGCCCTGAAGCTTTTTTCTCAAATACAGGATTCCCTTTCCGATGATTCTGTCGAAGCAGAATTGCGTGTGGGAATCTGCCTGTTTCGTTTGGGTAGGAGTAGTGACGCTACAATTAGATTAACTGAATTTATCAAGAACAACGGAAGTAGTTCATTGGTTCCTGAAGCCCTTTATTATATTGGCGAATGTTATAAATCCAATAGAGATACGGAAAAAGCCATATCTTTTTATAAAAAAGCTTTATCCATGAGTGAACCATCACAACAAGTATATGTTCTTATTACCGAAACATTGCAGAAGCTGGAAGGAGAAAAGAAATGAATTTGGATCTTTCCGTTTTTGAGCGATTTGCCGTTACATATTCTCCGGGAGATATCATTTTTTGTGAATATGAACCAGGAGACAGTTTTTATTTAATTCAATCGGGAAAAGTAAAAATTGTAAAAATATTTGGCAGTATTGAAAAAACAGTCGATATTCTCCATCCGGGAGAATTTTTTGGCGAAATGGCAATACTGGAAGAAGCTCCCAGAAGTGCTACAATCATCGCAGATGAACATTGCAAGCTTCTGGAATTCAATAAGGCAAACTTTGAGATTCTGATGAAGGGAAATCCTCAGATGGCATTGAAACTTTTAAGATTGTTTACCAAGAGAATCTATGACCAGAAAAGAAGATTTATGATTTTAACTCTAGATGATATTGATGCCAAAATTATGGATGTCTTCATCATGCTATTTGAAAACGGTATTTTTATTTCCGAAGACATAGAAGCTTCAGGTAAAGTTATTTTTAATAATTCTATTGATGATATTGCCCACTGGGCCGGAATTACTCCCGATGTCTGTCAGCCAGTTCTAAATAACTTTTCCATTCAGAGAAAAATAGAAATAGACAGCGATAGGATTACTGTGAAAAACATCAATGAGTTCAGGAGACAGGTCGACTCCAAAAGAAGAAGACAGGAAACTGTTGAAGAATAGCTATTTTTTTCTTAAGATAGGTAGTTCATCGGCAATCTGGTCAGCACTCTCAGAATTTAATTCAACTAATCTTCTCAAATGAATCATGCTTTCCACATCAATTTCTTCAAATTTAAAACCGAGATGATTCTCTTCGTGATGCAGTAATGTCGCTTTTGTCCGAATTTTTATTTCCGAAGAAGATAATTGTATTATAAGGGGCACGACAATGTTTTTATTTAATTCCCCTTTGACTTCAGGTTCTACAAGAATGCCATTAAGTGAAATATTTACAATCTTAAAATCAATCCTTTTTTCATCAAAATGAAAATAACCTTTTGTATGAAAATCAGCGCGGTTAAATCTTCTGTGTTCTTTCATGAAATACCTCTCCTTAATTATTGAACAATTTCTATTTGTATGTCAATTTTGTTTGATTAAATAGTTTATTAATGCAAAAAAGGCGGGCTATATGAAACTAAATTCAAAGATATCAATTTACGGGATTGTTAAAAATGCCGGAGGTATCCTTTTGGGTAGTCTGATTTATGGAATTGGACTGTCGTGGTTTTTAATTCCCTTTAAAGTTGCTCCCGGTGGAGTCGGAGGTTTAAGCCAGATTTTTTTGCATTTTTTCGGATGGAATGCCGGATTTTCTATGCTGATAATGAATATTCCCTTATGGATTGCCGGTGTAATCTTTATTGGTAAAGAATTTGGTTTTGGAACATTTATAGGTTTTTTTATCAGCTCGATGATGGTTGATTTAGTTGCACCGGCCAGATTGTATAAATGGGGTGTTCTCGTTCCTCTAATCGAAAAATACAATATGGTAGATGGCAAACTGAAGCCTCTTTCCGAGTTGGCAATGACAGATGAAATATTCATTGCTACAATTGCCGGTTCTATTTTATTGGGAGTGGGAATAGGTTTTATATTTAAGTCCAGAGCATCAACCGGTGGCACTGATATCCCTGTAGCTTTTCTAAAAAAGAAGCTCAATATTTCTGTCGGTAATGGTTATTTGATAATTGAAACATCAATCATTATGTTCACTGGAATCATGTTTGGAGACCTCAACTTAATTATCTGGAGTTATTTTGCCTTATTTCTCTCATCAAAATTTGTTGATATGATCACCGAGGGTATAGCTAGAGTTAAAGCAGCTCATATTATCTGCAGCAATAATGAAGCTGTTGAACGCATAAAAGATAGAGTCTTTGATGAAATGGACCGGGGAGTCACCTTTTTATATGGCGAAGGCGGGTATCGCAGGGATGAAAAGAGGATTCTCTATGTATCCTTCAGTATCAGGCAGACAGCTCAATTAAAATACATTGTTTTGCAGGAAGACCAGGATGCTTTTATTGTCATGCACGATGTTCACGATGTCATAGGATCAGGGTTCAAAAGCAGAGGTATAAGCTTGTAAAATCTCACTTAAGTAAAAAAATCAAACTCCGATCATATAAATAGAAGAATGATTCGGAGGGATTCATGCTAAGAGGTATATATACAGGAGCAAGCGGGATGCAGGCCCAGCAGCACAGGCTGGATGCCTTATCCAATAATCTTGCAAATGTAGATGTGACCGGTTATAAAAGAGATACATCGGTACATAAAGCGTTTCCGGAAATGCTTATGAGAAGATTTAATGACGACGGAGTTCACCGCTTCCCTTTGGGTTCGGTAGATGTAGCACCGATAGTGGGGAAAATCGGTACGGGCGTCGAGTATAACGAATCTTTTACAGTTTTTACACAAGGTTCACTTAAACAAACAGAAAATCCATTTGATATGGCGCTGGAAAGTGAAGGATTCTTTTCAATTAAAACGAATCATGGCGAACGTTATACAAGAAACGGCTCGTTCATATTGGGTAAAGAGGGATATCTTTTAACAAAAGAAGGATATCAGGTTCTCGGTGAAGAGGGACCAATTCAAATCAAAGCCAATAATTTTACAATAGATGAAAATGGAAATATTTTCCAAAATCTCGATTTTGCAGATGATCCTGAAAGATTGGTCTCAATGGAAGAAAATACATGGGGACAGACAGAACTGGTTGACAGGATTAAGATCGTCGGATTTTCCGGCCATGGCGACAGATTCATAAAGAAGCAAGGTAATTCTTTATGGACAGCTACAAATGATTCAGGTCCAGCTGAGATATTGAATGGATTAAATCGTCCGAAAGTGCGACAGGGATTCCTTGAAGGTTCAAATGTGAATCCTGTTACAGAAATGGTTAATATGATTGAAGTTAACAGAGCATATGAGGCTAATCAGAAAGCCATTTCTACACAAGATAGCCTTTTAGACAAACTGATAAATAATGCAGCCAGGTATTAGGAGTAATAAATTATGATGAGATCATTGTGGACTGCTGCTTCAGGTATGAATGCACAGCAATTTAATATAGATACAATTTCAAATAACCTTTCCAATGTGAATACTACAGGTTTTAAGCAGACCAGGGCGGATTTTGAAGATCTTTTATATCAGACTTCCAGAATTGCAGGAACACCGGCTACTGAAGACACTGTCGTTCCAACGGGAATACAGGTTGGTCATGGTGTTAAAGTCGGTGCATCGCAAAGAATGTTCACTCAAGGATCACTTCAGGCTACGGGAAACGAGGCTGATATTGCCATTCAGGGTGAAGGTTTTTTTAGAACACTGCAGATCGACGGAACATATGGTTATACAAGAGACGGTTCATTTAAAATTGATTCAAATGGGCAGTTTGTAACATCTAATGGTAATAAAATGCTTCCGGAATTAATTATGCCCGAAGACTTTATACGAGAAAGTCTCAGTATTAGTGCTGATGGTCGTGTCTCTGTGAAGATTCCCGGTAATGACGATACGATACAAGTTGGTCAGCTTCAGATTTATAGATTTGTCAATCCGGCTGGATTGCAGGCTATTGGAGATAATACATATAAAATAACCAACGCTTCGGGAGAGTCTATTACAGGTACGCCTGGATTTGATGGCATGGGTAAGACAATGCAGAAATTCATTGAAAACTCAAATGTCTCAGTTGTGAAAGAGATGGTGAATATGATAGTAGCGCAGAGAGCATATGAGTTGAACTCAAAAGCAATTCAGACATCTGATACTATGCTTGGTATAGCCAATAATCTTAAAAGATAAATAGGTAAATAATAATGGATATAACTGCAGCAGGAATTAGTAATTTCAAAAATGCCAATATAGATACATCAGTCGCAACCAGTTTGAGAGGTGCTTCATCCAGTGAAGATCAAAAACTCCGTGAAGCAACTTTAGATTTTGAAACTTTGTTTATCAAGCAAATGTTAAATAGTATGAAGAAAACAGTTAATAAAAGTGGACTGCTCGATGGCGGTATGGGTCAGGAAATCTTTGAGGATATGTTATATGACGAATATGCTAAAAAAATTGCCACTACAGCTGGTTTGGGTATATCGGATATGATGTTTAACCAATTGTCTACGCAAAGACCTGAATTCTGAAAATATTGAGTTATATTATTAGTAAAAGTGTATAAATAACTATACATAAATATTTTTTTTACAGACTATAAAATTAATTTTTTTCATTCTAAATCCTTATTGTGTAAGGGTTTATTTTTTATACAACCAAATTGACTGTTAATGGCACAACTCTTGCATATTAAATGGCAGGAGTTGTTATGAGTAAGAAGAATAATAATATAGATCATGAAGATGGACTAAAAACCTATTTTGAACAAATAAGTCAATTCCCCTTGCTTACCTTCGAACAGGAAATCGATCTGTCACAGCGCATTGAAAACGGTGATGAAATAGCCAGACAGGAACTAATTAATTCCAATCTGAGATTAGTTGTCAAAATAGCCAAAGCTTATACGGGTACTGATCTGAATCTTCTGGACTTGATTCAGGAAGGAAACCTCGGACTAATAAGATCAGCATCAAAATATGATTTTCGTAAAAATGTTAGATTCAACACTTATGCATCCTGGTGGATTAAACAATCCATAGTAAGAGCCATATCAAATAAAAAAAGAGCTATCCGATTACCTCATAGAAAAGAAGAGTCCTTGAGAAGAATCCAGAAAACAATAAATATTCTAACCCAGACCCATATGAGAAATCCATCAATTGAAGAGATTGCAGATTATGCAGGTATGGAAGAGGATGAAGTAATCTCAATATTGGAGATTTCTACTTCGGTAGTGTCTTTGGACAGTGAAATAAATATTGATAGTGGTACACTACTCGATGTCGTGGAAGATACTACCTATTCTCCGGATCGTGAGCTTATAAAGAAGAGTCTAAAAGAAGATACTGTCAGGTTCCTTGAAACACTGATGGAAAGAGAAAAAGAGATCCTTAAATATCGATTTTCTTTTTATGGTGGTGAGAAATACACCCTTAAGAGAATTGGTGAAGAGATGGGGATTTCACCGGAAACAGTTAGACAGATAGAAATAAGAGCTTTGCGAAAATTAAGAGATCAGGCTGAAGAATATAAAGAGTTTCTTTTTAATTGATCTGTTTACTTGACCAAACAATACTTTAATCATAGATTTCATAATATGAATGCTTCAACATTTAGTTGAAGCATTTTTTTCGGCTGACAGGAGCAACATCTGTGCTTCTGAGTCGGGGATTCATATTTTGATATGTTGGAGAATAAAATGCTGGTTCTGGGAATCGAAAGTTCTTGTGATGAATGCGCAGTTTCTGTAGTGGAAGATGGAAAAAGAATTCTGAGCAATGTCATAGCAACACAAATTGATATGCACAAGCCCTTTAATGGGGTAGTTCCCGAAATCGCTTCCCGTTTGCATACAGAGTGGATCGTTCCCGTTGTTGAAGAATCACTCCAGAAAGCGGGGATTGCCAAAGAAGAATTGGATGGTATAGCCGTAACCAATAGACCTGGCTTAGTCGGTTCCTTATTAGTCGGATTATCTTTTGCCAAAGGATTGGCGTGGTCTCTGGGTATCCCCTTTATTGGTGTTGATCATATAAGAGCTCATTTGTATGCACCCCATTTAGAATATGATATTGAATATCCCTACATCGGCTTATTGGTTTCAGGTGGGCATACCATTATATCAAAAGTTTCCGGATTTGATGATATTGAAGTTATGGGAACTACGATAGATGATGCCTGTGGAGAAGCATTTGATAAAGTAGCTAAATTCTATAATTTTGGATATCCCGGTGGAGTCATCATCGATAAGATGTCCGAAAAAGGAAACCCCAAGGCATTTCTGTTTCCCAAGCCTAATCTTCACAAAGGCGACCATACATATGATGTCTCATATTCGGGATTAAAAACTGCTGTGATAAATCAGCTCGATCAATTTCACAATAAAGAATTTGAGAAAACACCTGAAAATATAGCTGCATCTTTTCAGAAAACAGCTATAGACATATTAATGAAGAGGCTTAAAAGAGCAATTAAAGATACAGGTATTAATCGGGTTGTTGCCGGTGGTGGTGTATCTGCTAATTCCTATTTTAGAAATACCATTTCTTCGATTCATGGAGTTCAGGCTTATTATCCCTCTTTAGAACTATGCACTGATAATGGGGCAATGATTGCAGCTATCGGTTTCCATTATTTAAAAGAGAAAAGCTATTCCGGACTGGATACCAACGCAAAAGCTCGTGTAGCTTCATTCAGAAGAAAATATCCCTGAAAATTAATTAAATTTAAATTT
Organism: Maea johnstoni; assembly: GCA_963942565.1. Taxonomy (NCBI): domain Eukaryota; kingdom Metazoa; phylum Annelida; class Polychaeta; order Spionida; family Magelonidae; genus Maea; species Maea johnstoni. The sequence goes on along the minus strand of CAWWDR010000962.1, from coordinate 134,813 downwards.
AAAATTTTCCGTAATATATGATGATAATCCGTTAATTGATTCTTCATATAAGCTATTCTCGAAAAGTTGAAGATAAGGTTTCATCATAATTGATGACCGTCTCATTTCATTGATCCATGGGATTGTTGCCGCTGTTTTGATTTTTTTGTTAAGATTTTTGTTAGTGATATTAATTAATTTATCAGTTATAAATTTTTCATCTTCACTTAAGGACATATTAAATATTATATGGGGATTAAAATGGGCAATTGATCGTGTTATTTTATCACTTAATTCTTTGTCAAATCCTGAAAGTGCCTCTAACAACCCTCGAAATGAGTTTTCCCCTTTTTCTATAGAAGTCGTACAGAAACTGTTAAAATAAATACGTTCTTCACTTTTTGGAGGCAGTGCGAGATAAATCAGTCTGAATAGTGCATTTTTTATAAATGAATATGCATTTAATAAGGCTGTGGTTTCCGGGATAGTGACGATAAGGCTCTCAGGAGCAATGAGGAAAAAATCTATAACGTTATAAGATGAACCGGATCCTATATCCAGAAGTATGTAATCAGCTGTTAAATTCTGTATTGATTTCAGTATTTTTTTCTTTTGAAAATAAGGGAGATTCGCAGCTCCTGGAAATAAAGAATCTCCAGTGATTAGATAAAGCCGGTCAATCCCGGTTTCCTGAACAAGAGATTCAAAAGAATCTTCTCTTTTGTTTATGAAATGACCTAAGCCGGGTTTGATATTTTTTACACCCATCACCGTATGAAGGTTGGATTCCCCGAGATCCAGATCGATTAAGATTACTGTTTTCCCTTTTCTGGTTAATGAGATTCCGAGGTTTGCGACAGTGGTTGTTTTTCCAACACCGCCTTTTCCGCTGGCTATTGGTATAATTTGTTTCATATAAGAATGATAAATTGCACTCATCCCTTTATGCAAGCAGAAAATATTTGCAATTGACATTGCATGCTCAGGTCATTAGTATCTGCTATGTATTAATAAAAAATAAAGGATAGTTATATGTCTAAAGATTTTAGCCTTGATGATGTGATCAGAAAAATACCGGATTTTCCAAAACCGGGAATCTTATTTTACGATATTACCAGTATCATGATGGACCCGGAAGCATTTAAATGGGTAATAGATAAAATGGTTGAAATATATAAGGAAAAATCTATAGGAGCCATTGCCGCAGTAGAATCCAGGGGATTCATTTTTGGAGCTCCTTTAGCAGAGAGACTGGGAATACCACTCATTCTTGTTAGAAAATCAGGAAAGCTGCCTGGTGATACAATAAAAATCTCTTACGAGCTTGAATATGGTGAAGCGGAAATCGAAATTCACAAAGCGGATATACCCCAGGGGCAGAACGTATTGATTGTTGATGATCTTCTTGCAACTGGAGGGACATTGAAAGCTGCTGCTGAACTGCTGGTCGAAGGTGGAGCAGAGGTGACGGATGTATTCAGTGTTATAGGTTTGCCATTTCTAAATTATAATAAATATCTGAAAGGATTAAATATCACTACATTAATAGATTATGATAGTGAGTAATCTGAATATACATTAAAATTGATTTTTATTCTTAATTTATGCATACAAGTGGCCTTTTTATACATAAAATGGCAAAAAAACTAAAAAAAATGCATATTTTTGAAAAAAGGGTTTGCAATTAACAGCTGATTTATATTACAAATACGAAAATATAAAAAAAGGCTGGTATAAATGAAAGTAAATTCTTTTCTCATACTTGAAGACGGTTCATGCTTCAAAGGTCGTGGCTGGGGTGCGGAAATCCCTCTGGTTAGCGAATTGGAAATAGGAAAGACAAAAACCTGTCCTGTTGGTGAGGTTGTATTTAATACTTCCATGACAGGTTATCAGGAAATCGTCACTGATCCTTCATATACGGGCCAGATAGTCTTAATGACTTATCCGCATATTGGTAATTACGGTACCGATGATGAATGGTCTCAATCGAGTACACATAGTCCCGGCAATTCAAAACAGGGAAAACAAGCCGCTGCTTTAGTAGTCAGGTCATTTTATAATGGACCTGTAACTGAAGGGCGGCTTTTTTTTAATGATTTTTTAAAGAGAGAGGGGATAAGCTGTATATCTGATATAGATACAAGAGCTTTGACTTTGAGTTTGAGGAATAATGGAAGCCGTAACGGAGTCATTGTAAGAAGTGATCAAAAAAGTCTGACCGTTGATGAAGTAAAATCGGTACAGGAATATTTGAAATCCGTTCCTACTATGGAAGGGCGCAATCTCATTGATGACCTTGGTACTAACCAGATAATTGATTATGAAGCCAATCAGAATTGGGAACAGCATTTTGCTTTGATCGATTGTGGAATAAAAAAAGGCATCGTTCAGCAAATGCAATCTCAAAATGTAAAAATTACTATTTTCCCTTCAAATATAGATAAACAGACAGTTTTAGACAAAGACATAGATGCTGTTTTGTTTTCAAATGGTCCAGGAGATCCAGCCGTATTAGAAAATCAAATTTCTCTTTGTAAATCACTGGTGGGTGAAGTTCCAGTATTCGGAATATGTCTTGGTCATCAGATTACGGCTCTTGCACTAGGTGGTCAAACAGAAAAAATGAAGTTTGGTCATCATGGTGGAAACCATCCAGTTAGAGATGAGAAAACCGGCAAAGTATTTGTTACAGCTCAGAATCATGGATTTATGGTTGATGAAAAAACATTACCCGAAGAAGTTTTAATCAGATTCAGAAATGCAAATGATAAATCCGTTGAAGGATTAATTTCAGATTCACATAAAATATTTACAGCACAATTTCATCCCGAAGCAGAACCGGGACCGGACGATTCAACCTGGATATTTAAAGAATTTGTTGATCTGGTTAAAGAGTGGGGGAAGAAATAATATGCCGGCAGATAAGAGTATAAAAAAAATATTAATCATTGGGTCCGGACCAATTGTAATCGGGCAGGCCTGTGAGTTTGATTATTCAGGAACACAAGCTGTTAAGACGCTTAAAAAAGAGGGATATGAAGTTATTTTGGTAAATCCCAATCCAGCGACAGTAATGACCACTCCCGGTACAGCAGATAAAATATATATAGAGCCGCTGACCGTAGAGTATATAGAAAAAATCATTTCTGAAGAAAAACCAGATTCCATTTTATCTACAATGGGTGGTCAGACAGCTTTGAATCTCACTTTAGATCTGGATAAAGCAGGTGTTTTAAAAAAACATAACGTGCAAATCCTCGGAGCCAATATAGAGGCAATAAACCTTGCAGAAGACAGGGGGCTTTTTAAGAAAGTAGTAGAGAAACTTGGATTGGAATCTGCAAAATCAGCGATTACGGGATCAAAAGAAGAAGCCTTGAAAATGGGGAAAACCAATGGTTATCCCCTTGTCATCCGCCCGAGTTTTACCCTCGGTGGAATGGGTGGGGCCATAGCCGAATCAGAAGAAGAACTCATCTCGGTATTTGAAAAAGCACTGATAGAAAGTCCTGTAGGTGAGGCTCTGGTTGAAGAGTGTCTTATCGGGTGGAAAGAATTTGAAATGGAAGTTATGAGAGATAAAGCGGATAACGCCATTATCGTATGCTCCATAGAGAATATTGATCCCATGGGTGTACATACAGGTGACAGTATAACAATAGCTCCTATTCAAACACTTTCAGATTCAGAATACCAGTTGATGAGAACAAGCTCTATCGATATTTTACGAGCTGTTGGTGTCGATTGTGGTGGAGCGAATGTTCAATTTGCCGTTGATCCTGAAACTGGCCGCCAGATAGTAATCGAAATGAATCCACGTGTTTCAAGATCTTCCGCTCTTGCCAGCAAAGCAACAGGTTTTCCTATTGCTTCATGTAGTGCTCTCCTGGCTGTTGGATACACTCTCGATGAAATCGTCAACGAGATCACCGGTAAATCGGTTTCCTGCTTTGAACCGGCACTGGATTATTGTGCCGTAAAAGTTCCACGATTTGAAACAGAAAAATTCCCTATGAATGGTACAGCGCTGGGTACGCAGATGAAATCTGTCGGTGAAGCTCTTGCATTGGGTCGAACAGCAACTGAAGCTCTAAATAAAGCCTTATGTGCAGCAGAAATAGGTTTGGAAGGTATTGAAGAGTTAGAGGATATGGATGAAACAGAGTTGAACCATATTTTAACAACAGCAAATCCTCTTAGAATTTTAGCTGCTTACACTATTTTAAAAAAAGAGGGAGTCCAGGCAATGGATAAACTCAATGAGATAACCGGTTTTGACAAATGGTTCTTATATCTCCTTGCTCAGCAGGTAGAGTTGGAAAATCGACTCTCCTCAATTGAGCTCAATTCTCTCGATGAAGAACTATTGATGGAGCCAAAAAGATCAGGATTGACCGATAAGAGAATTGCGAAACTAATCGGTGTTGACACAAGTTCTGTTGCAGACCTGAGAGATCAGTATGATATGAAGCCATCATATCACTTTGTCGATACATGTGCCGGAGAGTTTACTGCTGAAACTCCTTACTTCTACTCTACATGGGGGGAAATTGACGAAGGTGAAGCATATGAGGATAAAAATGTTGTCATAATCTCCAGTGGACCCAACCGTATTGGACAGGGACTTGAGTTTGATACTTGTTGTACCTTAGCATCAAAAGCCTGGCGGAATAGAGGCTATAAGACAATTATGGTCAACTCTAATCCCGAAACAGTATCAACCGATTACAATGTTTCAGACAGGCTGTATATGGAGCCTCTGAATAGTGAACATGTTACATCGGTCATTAAAAAAGAGAAAGCTGAAAAAGTTGTAGTTCAATTAGGAGGTCAGACTCCTTTAAATATGGCTGGAGACTTGTTGAAAACTGGAGTGCAGTTGAGTGGTACATCTCTGGACAGTATTAATACAGCTGAAGACAGAAAACTCTTTGCAATGATGTTAACTAAACTCTCTTTGAAACAGCCCCAGAATTATACGGCTCTGACTGAAGATGAAGTATTTGATTCTGCTCATAAAATCGGTTTTCCTGTTTTATTGCGACCATCTTTTGTGTTAGGTGGTAAGAGCATGTTCATTGCCTATAATGATGATGAATTACGTGATTATCTAGCAAAGCTGTCAGGGTTTCTGAAACAAGTCCCTTATTGGTGGATCAATTTCTTGAAGATGCCTTTGAATATGATCTCGATGCAGTAGCTGACGGAAAAAATATTTTTATTGGAGGTATTCTGCAGCATATTGAAGCCGCAGGGATTCACAGTGGTGATTCAGCTTGTGTCATACCTCCATATAAATCCAGTAAAAAATCTTGGATAAAATGGAGCAGGCTGCCTGGAGTATAAGCCGGAACTGAATGTTCAGGGATTTCTAAATATCCAGTTCGCAGTAAAAGATGAAGAGCTGTTTATTATTGAAGTCAATCCAAGGGCATCTAGAACTGTTCCCTTTTTATCCAAAGTTACTGGAGTTGATCTAGTCGATGCTGCCGTAAAAGTCTGGGATGGAGAGAACCTGATCAGCCAGAAGTTGTGTGATGATACAGGAACCGGCCGAGGTGAATGTATCACCGGCTGGGCGGTGAAAGAGGCCGTATTCTCATTTGACAGATTTTTGGGCCAGGATCCCATTCTCGACCGGAATGAAGTCCACCGGCGAGGCGGCAGGAACTGGAGACACTTTTGGTGAAGCTTTTGCCAAGGCTCAAATCGCTGTCAATTCGCATCTTCCATCAAAAGGTCGGGTTTATGTTTCGTTAAATAAAAAAGACAGAGAAACAACTCTACCGATCGTTAAGGAATTTGTCGATATGGGGTTTGAAATTGCCGCTACAAGAGGTACGGCAGACTTCTTATTCAAAAATGGAATATTTGCAGAAGTAATCTTAAAATTGCATGAGGGGGCATCCCAATGTTGTTGATCATATGGCGGCGGGAAGGATTGATCTTTTGATCAATACGCCAATGGGGCAGTATTCGCAACATGGCGATACATATATTCGCGCAGAAGCTGTGAGACGGAAAATTCCATACACTACTACTACCAGTGCCGCTCTAGCCGCATTGAAAGGGATTGAATGGATAAGAAAAGGTAAATTAGCAGTAAAAGCTTTACCTGAGTTTCAAAGATAGAAAAAAGAATTAAAAAAGGAGTGATGTATTGTTAATCACTCCTTTTTTTATGTTAAATAGTATTACTTATTATCTTCCAGAACAAAATTATTGTAATAATAATTCATACTGTCAATGAGAGCTTCCCATGATGCTTCTACTATATTTTCTGAAACACCGACAGTATCCCAGTTCCTTTGATGATCAGTCGAAGTAATGAAAACTCTAACCTTTGCATGAGAAGATTCTTCAGGATTTAAAACTCTAAACTTTATAGTCTATCAAGTGCATTTTTGATAGGAATGGGTGTGTTTCTCCCAGTGCATCACGTATTGCCTCATCAAGCGTTTCTACAGGACCTTCTTCTACCGCAGCACCCATATGATCAATCCCTCTGGTTTTTAGAAATATTCTACCAACAGTCTTTGAGTTTGAACCCGATGTTTTAAATGATTCCAGATGATAATTATTTAAATCGAAAAGGGTGCGAATCGATCAAGAGTTTTACGGATAATTATATCAAATGATGCTTCAGCAGCTTCATATTCATAACCTTCGAGCTCTTTATTTTTTAAACTTTCAAATAATTTGAAACAATTTCAGAATGCTTATCAAAATCACCATATTTGGATAACTTTCTGACTATTGTCGATTTCCCGGCAAGACCGGAGATTAAAATTTTTCTCTTATTACCAACTAATTTACCATCTATATGTTCCATCAGCTCAGGAGCTTTGGCGATAACATCAGCATGTTGTCCCGCCTTATGGCTAAAAGCCGTTTCACCGACATATGGCTGATTTTTGTCTGGTATAATATTCGCCTTTTCAGCTACGAATCTAGACAAAGTCGTTAAATTGCTTAGATTCTTATTCATATTTGTATCAAGACCCATTTTTAGGGCTAGATTAGGAACTATGATGCATAGGTTCCCATTTCCGCATCTTTCACCCCATCCGTTTATTGTACCCTGTATATGTAAAGCACCAGCTGTTACTGCCAAAATAGAATTAGATACAGCATTTCCTGTATCATTGTGAAAATGGCCTCCTATAGGAGCCAATTCACTCTGAGGTAGGGATTTTATTATATCAATAACTTCCATTGGTAGAGTTCCACCATTTGTATCACATAATACTAAAGAATCCGCTCCTGCTTCAGTACCTGTTTTCAGTACTTGTAAAGCATAAGCCGCATCACCTTTGTAGCCATCAAAAAAATGCTCTAAATCGAATATTACTTCCCGTCCTTCTTTTTTCAGTAAATCTATAGAATCATAAATCATTTCAAGATTCTCTTCGAAAGTCGTATTGATAACTTTTTCAACATGCTGTTTCCATGATTTTCCCACGACTACTACAGCTGGAGTTTCCGCTTGAAGCATAGCTGTTATATAGGGGTCTGATTCGACTTTATTACCGGACTTTCTGGTAGAGCCGAAAGCTGTAATTTTTGAATGTTTAAAATGTTCCTTTTTAGCCAGTCTGAAAAAAGATGCTTCTTTTTCAGATGAGAGGGGAAAACCACCTTCAATATAGTCAATTCCAGCATCATCTAGTTTAGCTGCAATATCAAGTTTGTCTTTTAAAGTTAGATTTATTCCAGTTCCCTGAGTACCATCCCTTAAAGTTGTGTCAAAAATTGTTACTTTATTTAAGTTCTTCATAAATATTCCTTACTCATTATTGCTTTGAGCATATAATAGAAATAAAATTAGAAACATGGATAACTTAACGAATTTTGATAAACTTATAATAAATTTGTCCTCAAATGAAAAAAAAGAACTTCTGGAAAAGATGGAAATTACTTTTGACATATCACAGGAGCCACTTGCTGTTCACGAAGAGATTGAAGAGAGCGATTTTAAAAGCTTTCAACAGGAATACGAATCACTCACTATTATTCAAAAAATCTTCCTGTTTCTTCAGTCTATTATCGCTCAGAAGGATATACCCTCACTATTGAAAGAACACAAAGTTAATATTTTACGGAAAAAGTATTTTAATAATTGTGATCTGGCAGATTTTAAGAATTCTTTATTAAAACAACCTTTTTATGATGAGCTTGTAAAACTTAAAGAACCAATCCAATTTTTTAGAAAACCATTGCAGGCAATTTTCAGTTATGACAATAAACGTGATTTTTATGCGTTTATTGGAGGAGTCATTTTACCTGATCTCCAAAATGAATTATTGATGAATACAGATCCATGGGAAATTGAAAAAAATAATTTAGAACAGGAAGATAGCTCAATTAAAAGTGAGATAGATAGTTTTCTTGAATTGAAAATGGATTCCATATCCAATCTTGATTGCACTATAATGAATGAAGCCTGTCAAAGTTTATATGGCCTTCATCTTTTATGTTCTTTTGAACTTAATATAATTACCTGTTCCTTTGACTCTGTGACTCCTGAAACTGGAAAAATCTGTCAGGTAGATGATATCAAAGAATTATTGCTTGATTTAGCTGGTATATTACAATCCTTAAGCAAACCTCCTACAATCAGAGCATTAGAAGCTATGTTTCTTTTTTCCATAGAAAACCAGGAGTTAAAAACTGATTTAGGTAAAAAAATGGTGAAGGCAGATGTTTTTTTATCATCTATAAGAGATTTTAATAAAAAAGTTCCTTTGGAAAATCTTGTAAAGGTTTTAACTGCTGACCTCTCTAAAAAAAGTACAAAGCCACCGATTGTTGAAGACTGGTTTAGAGTATATAAGAAATTTTGGAACAGCCGGGTCAGTAAAAAGTATTCATATTTTGTAACAGAAAGAAAGAAGAGTGAATCGGAAAAAGATATATGTGCCATGACTGGTATTAAACTGATCAAACCTATGGATCGATATTTTAGAAACTTTTATTTTATGGGCAGTCCGGCAAAATATGAGAAATCTATGGCATTTATACAAGCTTTCATGAATGAAATTATTCCAATAACGATTTACCCGACATTAATGGTCATTAGCAGAGAGGGTGAATTTTATAAAAAGGACAATAAAGCAGAATTCGAAAAGGTTTTAAATTTTCTTAGTTTGTTAGATAAAAAAATCAATAACATAAATTCTATGATAAACAGCAGTGGCTTTTTGGGTGAAAAACTTAAAGAGCATTCCGATCATAATGAAGAACAGAAAAACCGAATTATTATCAATGCCCTGGAGCAAATTGATTTTGAGATTGCCAGTCTAATTGATATTTTCATCAGTAACTTGAGAGCTATTAACAAAGTCATGCATGGAATCGTGGTAGGAGACGGTGGAGCATATGATACACTATCAAATATTTCATCTATTGGCGGACGAAGTAATGCGGAATTGAGAGAAACTTTCAAACTGACATCTCTAATATTAAATAAAATTGTGAAATACATCAGTAGTATGAAAATAATGGAAGAAAAAGAGATGTAAAACGCCCTTTAATTGACTAAGACTCTCCCATTTGTTATTAATTACTAATACGCAAATGTGCAGGAGAAATTATGTTAGAAATTAAAGAGCAATGGAAAAAAATCATTGCTGATTCTCTAAAGAAAATGGCAGAAAAAGCTTCTATAGAATTAGAGGATCCTGAAAGTCGGATAATTGTTGAAACACCACCAAAGCCGGATATGGGTGATCTTGCATTCCAATGTTTCCTTTTGCCAGAGACTTCAAAAAAGCCCCTCCTGCAATTGCCGCTGAAATAATGTCTCAATTAGGTAGCGATATTCCAGGTTCTGCAAAAACAGCCGGTCCATATTTGAACGTCTTCATAAGCAGGAAAGCTCTTTTTGATTCAGTTATTCAATCTGTTAATACAATGAAAGATGATTATGGAAAAACCGATTCCTTAAATGGACAGAAAATTATGGTAGAATTTTCCAGTCCCAATACGAATAAACCATTACACTTAGGCCATCTTAGAAATGATATTCTCGGTGAAAGTACTGCTAGGATATTAAATGCAGCCGGTGCTGAAGTTAAAAAAGTAAATCTTATTAATAATCGCGGTGTTCATATTTGTAAATCCATGTTGGCTTACAGTAAATTTGGAAATGGTGATACTCCAGAATCAACGGGGATAAAAGGAGATCACTTTGTTGGTGATTATTATGTTCGTTACAATCAGTGGGCAAAAGAAGATTCCACTGCTGATGGTCAAGCGCAGGAAATGCTGAAGAAATGGGAAACTGGTGATAAAGAAACCCGTGATTTATGGGAAATGATGAATCAGTGGACGCTGGATGGTATCAAAGAAACTTATGATAGAACCGATATTTCATTTGATACATATTATTACGAAAGTGAAACCTATTTATCTGGAAAGGATGTTGTTCTTAAAGGTTTGGATGATAATATCTTTTATAAAGATGAAGATGGAAGCATACGACTTGATATGAGCGATATCGGACTTGATACAAAAGTATTATTGAGATCCGATGGAACATCTGTATATGTAACCCAGGATCTTGGAACAGCTATTGCCCGTCATGGTGATTTCCCCTTTGACAGACTTGTATATGTAGTGGGAAATGAACAGGAGTATCATTTTAAAGTGTTATTCCATGCTTTTAAAAGACTGGGCTATGAATGGGCAGATCAACTTCATCATCTATCTTATGGGATGGTTAATCTTCCTGAAGGTAAAATGAAGTCCAGAGAGGGAACTGTTGTTGATGCCGATGATCTGGTTGAGCAATTGGAAAGTCTCGTTCTTGATGAAATAAAAAGTAAAGGCCGTGAAAATGAACTTGAAGATGTGGGATCTACATCCCATGCCATTGCATTAGGTGCATTGAATTATTATCTTTTGCATATTTCACCTTACAAAGATATGATTTTCAACCCTAAAGAATCTCTATCTTTTACTGGGAATACCGGTCCCTATCTGCAATACATGGGTGCCAGAATCAGCAGTATGCTGAGAAAATATTCAGAATCTGATTATTCTGAAGGATCATTTTTACCAGAATTACTCGCATCTGATGAAGCCTGGGAGTTAAATAAGCTGATGGCTCAGTATCCTGCAGTAGTTGATCAGGCTGCAGCAGAATTGAATCCGACGGTGATCGCTTCATTCGTTTATGAGCTGTCAAAAAACTTTAGTCGTTTTTATCATGAGAATCAGATCCTGAATAATGATGATAAAAATCTAATCGTAACGCGGATTGAATTGTCAAAAGCTGTATTGCAGGTATTGAAGAATGCCTTTTCTCTGATAAATATTGAATTTTTAGAGAAAATGTAGAAATTCTTAATCCCTATGGCTGGATTAAAGTTGTCTATTTTATTAGGATTTCGTTGCCCGTAGTAAGGACGAAGGATTTATCCCTTTTTTCACCGAACTTGGGTTTGTTTATCTTATTGTGATGAATAAACTTATTTGTTTATTTTAAAAAAAGGAAAATTCTTGAGATCTGTTTATTGCCGGTAATAAATATATTTTTTTAGAGAGGTTGGTGAATGTACGCTCTTGTTGAGATTAAAGGAAAGCAGTACAAAGCAGTAAAAGGATCTGTACTTAAAGTTGATAGATTTGATGCAGCTGTTGGTGATGCGCTTGAATTTGACAAAGTAATGCTTGTTTCTGATGAGAAAGAAACAAAAGTTGGTGCTCCTTATGTTGCTGGTGCAAAAGTGACAGCTACGATTGGTGAAACAATCAAAGACAAAAAAGTAATTGTTTTCAAAAAGAAACGAAGAAAAGGTTACAAAAGAACACAGGGTCACAGACAGCAGTACACAATGCTTACAGTTGAAGATATAAAACTGTAATATGATTACTGCAAATGCAGTTGTTGATTCTCGTTTATGTCTGGTTGATCTGGATGTAAACGGGCATGCTGATTTTGCTGACAGTGGTAAAGATATCATATGTTCCGCAGTTTCGGTTTTAATCAGAACAGCTGGTCGGATTGTATTATCGCAATTTATAAAAGATTGCGAATATTTATCTGATGAAAAAGGATCTTTTAGACTTCATGTTTCCAAGATCCCCGATGGAAAGCAGGACTGGATGAAAGGGATAACAGAGTTTCTGTTAAATGGATTATCTGATCTTGAAAAGGATTATCCTGCTTTTGTGAAATTAGAAATTACTATTAATGAGGAATAAATCATGAGTCATAAAAAAGGTGGCGGTAGCTCAAAGAACGGAAGAGATTCTGAATCTAAAAGACGTGGTGTTAAACGTTCCGGTGGACAGTTTGTCAATGCCGGAGAGATTATTGTAAGACAGAAAGGAACTAAATTCCATGCCGGAGACAATGTTGGTCTTGGTAGAGATTTTACTCTTTTCGCAAAAATTACAGGAAATGTTCTTTTCCATTTTAAAAAAGGTAAAAAAAGAGTTTCTGTAACAGAAGCGTCTAACTAATATCTGTAACAGAAGCGTCTAACTAATAAAGGTCGGTTGTGCAGGGATTTATTGATGAAACTCGTCTGGAACTATACTCCGGTAACGGTGGCCCAGGTTGTGTCTCTTTTCGTAGAGAAAAGTATGTAGCTAAAGGTGGACCTGATGGAGGTGATGGAGGACGAGGTGGTAATGTCATTTTTGAGGTTAAGAAAAATCTGAAGACATTTAGCCATTTAAATTCAAAACACACATTTCATGCTAAAAATGGACAGCAGGGAATGGGTAAGAGAATGCATGGTAAAGATGGAGAAGATATTCTTATACTTGTTCCTCCAGGAACGATTATAAGAGACTTTGAAAATAAAGATGTCATCAAAGATTTCTCTGATAATGTCGAAGGTGAGACCTGGACTTTTCTCCAAGGCGGGAAAGGCGGTCTAGGCAACTGGCATTATCGATCTTCAAAAAAACAAGTCCCAAGATATGCACAACCGGGTATACCTGGACAGTATGCGGAAATCCTATTAGAGCTGAACATGATTGCAGATGTCGGTTTTGTGGGATTCCCCAATGCTGGAAAATCCAGTTTACTGTCAGCATTGACCAATGCTGATCCAAAAGTGGATGCATACCCATTCACAACAAAAATCCCCAATCTCGGTATGCTTCGAATTGCTGATAATGATGTAGTTCTGGCAGATATTCCCGGTATTATTGAAGGGGCTTCTCATGGAGCAGGATTGGGTTTGCGGTTTTTGAAGCATATAGCCAGGACGGCAGGATTGGCTTTTATGGTAGACTTAAGTGATCCGGATTATCTGGAAGCATTTGAACACTTAAAGGTCGAGCTTGAAGACTTCGAAGCTTCACTCCTACGCAAGAGAGAATCATAATCGCTACTAAAACTGATCTCGAAGGTACCAGTGAAGCTCTTAATGAATTACAGAAGAAATACCCTGAAGAAAACATCATTCCCATTTCTGTTTTTGCCAGAACAGGATTAGATGAAGTGAAATTAAGTCTTCTAAATATGGCACACTAATATGAAAATAGCTTTATTGGGCGGCACGTTTAATCCTATTCATAATGGTCATCTATTGTTGGCTGAAAAAGTAAAAAAAAAATTCAGATACGATAAAATAATCTTTATACCCTCATTTTTGCCAGCTCATAAGGAAGTTTCTGATTCGATAACTGCGGATGAAAGATTACAAATGCTGAAAATCGCCCTTAATGAATATTCCTGGGCCGATTATTCAGATTGTGAAATTCTTAGAAAAGGAATTTCTTATACTATTGATACTCTGATTTATATACATGATCACTATAAATTGACAGATAATCCCGGTTTGATCATCGGAGATGATCTAGCTGTGAATTTTCAAACATGGAGACAACCTGAAAAAATTTCATCCATGGCTGATTTAATAATAGCTCATCGTCTGTATGATTATGATGTTCCCATTAAGCTCAATCATCGATATATTGATAATGAAATTTTTACATTATCATCTTCACAAATCAGAGAAATGATTAAAAAAGGTGAAGATGTTCGTGATAATATTCCTGTAAAGGTTTTTAATTATATCAATCATAAAGGACTGTACCTTGGAGCAGTTTCAAAAAATTAGAAACTATCTTAAATCCAATTTAACATCTCATAGATATGAACATAGTCTCAGAGTAGAAAAAACTTCCATTAAACTTGCTCAAAAATTTAATTTGTCAGTTTCCGTTTGTGCTCTGGCAGGTTTAGCTCATGATATTTGTAGAGAATTCAGTCCTGGGCAATTGCAATCTGAAACAGGTCGATTACATGCTAATCCTGTTCTTTTACACGGTGAGGCCGGAGCTATTGTAATTCAAAAATTATTTGGCATAAAAGATCTATCTGTATTAAATGCCATTAAATATCATACGTCTGGCAGCGTAGATATGGATGATATTGGGAAAATCATTTTTTCTGCAGATTACATGGAACCAGGTCGAAAACATTTAAGTTCTGGTGAGAGGGACAGATTGTCCCTTTTGGAATTAGATGATATGGTTTTGGAAATCGCCCTTAAAACCAGGGAGCACTTGCAATTGAAAAATTTATTAGTTGAACCTGAAATGGAAAAATTAATAGAGAAATTTAATAAGGATGTACATTAAGATAAATGAAAAGAGAAAAGGAATTTGACAGATCATTACTGCTTCTCATTATAATGATGTTAGTTGTAGTTGTTACTGCTTTGTTTCTGTATTTTCAAGTCAGAACAGACAAAATGTCTGAAATGGTCAACTCTGATAATATTGTTCCCGTTATGTTTAATATAACTGAAAATGAAAAGCCGATTTTAACTGAAATCTTTTTGTTTTACCCGGAAACGGGAAAAGGTGCTTTGCTTGATGTCCCGGGGAATACGGGATCGATCATTCAGAAACTGAATAAAGTAGATCGTATCGATATTTTGTTTGAAGAGAATAATATAGAACCATATCTGAATAAAATCGGTGAAATGACTGATATTAAAATTCCCTTTTATTTTTCAATTTCTCTTGAAAATCTAATAAGTCTTGTAGATCTATTAGATGGTTTGCAATTATTTATTGCCAATCCAATTGATATTAAAAGTGTCGATGACACTGTTTTGCTGCCTTCCGGCAGTGTAAATCTGGATGGTTCTAAAATAGGCTCTTATTTGAAATTTGCCCTGGATGGAGAATCGGACACAGAGAAAATCGATAGAAACCAGAAATTTATGAAATCTTTTCTGGAAAAATTAGCCTTAAAAATGAATTACCTGGGTAATGATGATATTTATGATTTTCTCAGCGAGAGAGTAAAAAGCAATATGGACAGAACGTCATTTGAAAATTTTTTAATGTATACAAATGATATCGATATAGACAGGCTTCAATACAATAAAATTCTCGGAACCAAGCGTGTTGTTGATAATCAGGAACTATTATTTCCCCATTATGAAGAACGATTATTGAAAGAGATGGTTAAGCAAATAGAAGAGTATTTGGTAAATATCAAATCTTTGTCCGAACAGGGTGTTGCCTTTTCTGTGGAAATATTAAATGGTACAGATATAAATGGCTTGGCATCTCGAACGGCACAAGTATTAAAAAGCTTTGGATATAAAATCTCCGGCACTCCTAGTAATGCAACCAGGACTGACGGGAATGAATATGAATACACTGTCGTTCTGGATCGAAAAGGTAATCCAGATGCGGCTAAAAGTCTTGCAGATTTGTTAAAATGCGAGAGATGGCATAGTGAAGACGATGAATCTCTTGATGATACAATAGATATAACACTAATTTTAGGAAAGGATTTTGATGGAAGATATGTTAAATAAGCCGGTATTGGATATAGCTAGATTACTGGAAGATAATAAAGCAGAAAATGTTGAAGTTATAAAAGTAACCAATTTATGCAGTTGGGGAGATTATATTATCATTGCAACAGGTACAAGTGAAACTCACTTAAGAGGTTTAAAATCTGAAGTAAAGAAACATGTACTCTCAACTGGGGATGATATTAAAAATACCCGCCACAGGGATGATACAAGCGGCTGGGTTTTATTTGATTGTGGTGATTATATTATTAATTTAATGGATGAAGAATCACGAACATTTTATGACCTTGAAGATAGATGGTCCGATGCCGAAGTGATTTATCAGTCATCAAGCTCATCGTAATCTTCAGATTCCTGTAAGCTCTCTTCCAATTCCTCTTTAAAGTGGGTTCCCGCTTCATTGGAAGAACCGGCTTCATGGTAAGGCTCATCAGAATCTTCATCAAAGCCTTCGTCATATCCATCGTCCTGATTGGAATGTTCTATTCCATCATCATAAGTATCTTCTTCATTAATATCGTAGTCATCTTCAGTTTCGTCATAATAATCATTCTCATCGTTGAAGTCCGATAAAAATAACTGTATGGTCGATTCACTTTCTTCGATGATTTCCGAGTTTTTCATTAATTCTTCCTTATTTTTAAATTATCTACTTTAATCCGATTGCGATGTAGAAGTATCCGAATTGGCCTTCCACTTTAAAAATCTGTGTAACATCCAAAGTTTTTAAGTTGATAGATATCTCTCCACCTGACATGACAGATGGGGGAGTGATAGAGCAATTTAAATCATGATCTTCCATGAACATAACGACTCTGCCGGCTATCTGGTTAGACAATTCCGATATAGCTTCAAGGTGAGGATTGGAAAAATCATCAGAATCAATTGGTATTTCCATTAGGTCGGCAAAAAATTTAGATAAATTCACTGCATTATCTGTATTCATAGATAATGTTAGAAAACCTACCATTTCACCGGTTATTCCTACAGTTGCCATGACATTTGTCTGATCTGCAACATTGGAAACTGGGGCGATTGAGCTGGCAAAACCAGCATCAGCAAGAAAATCTTTAAGACTGTTTATTATATAACTTAAATTATCATTTTCCACATTCAAAATATATTATATAGAAGTTCCTTCTGTCAAACCCTGAGTTCGAATTTAAGAAATAAGTCTGTTGAAATAAAAAAAATTACAGCGTAAAATCCACATATGAAAGATGAATATTTCGATAAGTTATTATCAATGGCATTAGAAGAAGATTTAAAAGAAGTTGGAGATGTTACGTCAAGAGCTATTTTTGATAGTGAAATGACTACTGCTGTATTATATAGCAAGGACAGGGGAATTTTAGCAGGGGCAGAGTATTTCAAGAATGTTTTTGAAACTGTTGATTCTGATCTCAATGTCAAATTGCTGATACAGGATGGTGAATCTTTGTCTCCTAAAGACAAGGTGGCAGAAATTTCGGGGAAGACGAGATCTATTTTGGAAGCCGAGAGAACTGCAATCAATTTCTTGTCATTTTTATCGGGAATTGCCACTGAAACTGATCGAAGCGTTGTTGCTGCTGAAAAGGCTGGAAAAGCTATTATTCTGGATACCAGAAAGACACTTCCGGCCTATCGAACACTTTCCAAGTATGCTGTTACAGTTGGTGGAGGGAGAAATCATCGAATAGGCCTCTATGATATGGTTATGATAAAAGATAATCATATAGATGCTGCAGGTTCTATCGAGGCTGCTGTGACGAAGGTTCGTGATAAGTGGGAAAATTCTTATGCCATTGAAGTGGAATGTCGGACATTGGATGAAGTTAAACAAGCGGTCCAATTGAATGTTGATGTCATAATGCTCGATAATATGGATCCGGAAACAACAGTCTCAGCTGTTAACTTAGGTGATGGAAAAGTACAATTCGAAGCTTCCGGGAATATGGATATCGATAAAATTAAACTCTACAGTCCCACAGGGGTTGATTTTCTCTCAGTTGGTAAATTAACTCATTCTGTAACCGCATTTGATTTTTTTTTAAAAATAGGATGATTTTATGTCTACTCGGGAATTTAGCGACATAGTAATTATTGGTGCGGGAATTGCCGGACTTTCGGCTGCGATTGAAGCAGCTGATCGAGGTTTAAAAGTTCATGTACTAAGTAAGAATAAAAACCTGAAGGAATCAAATACCTATTATGCTCAAGGCGGGATTGTAGGAGCGTCAAAATACGATTCAGCTCAATTGTTATATAAAGATATACTAAGAGCCGGCTGTTATATTAATAACAGGAAAGCGGTGAGGTTCGTTTCTGAAAAAGGTCCTGAGCTAATTAATAAATTCTTAATTGAAAGAATCGGTGTCGATTTCTCAACAGATGAGACCGGCCAGCACCAATTCACCAGAGAAGCGGCTCATTCTGTAAGAAGAATATTGCATTCTAAAGATAAAACTGGTTATGCCATCACTGAAGCTTTATTAAAATCAGCTGAGGCAAATAAAAATATCAGAATCTTTAATTGTTCTGTAGCTCTGGATCTCATTACCAATTGTCATCACTCTATGGACAGTCAACAGCGATACTTGGAAAAAAAGGCAATAGGCGTGTATTCTCTGGATAGTCATACAGGAGAAGTAATTTCTTTTTTCGCAGGATCAATAATAATTGCCAGTGGCGGAATGGGAAATCTTTACCAGCATACATCAAATCCTGCAAGCGCTACCGGAGACGGGATCGCTATGGCTTATCGCGCTGGGGCTGATATTATCAATTCAGAATATATTCAATTTCATCCTACTACCTTATTTCACCGGGATATTAATAATTTTCTTATTTCCGAATCATTAAGAGGTGAAGGCGCTGTATTAATCAATAGCGCCCATGAGCCATTTATGCATCGGTATAATAAAGAGCTGAAAGATCTTGCTCCCCGAGACGAAGTCTCCAGAGCGATATATACTGAAATGGAGAAGAGTGGGAGTGATTGCGTTTATCTCGATGCAAGGCATATAAAAAATCTCGATGTGAAAGAGAGATTCCCAAATATATACGAAACATGTATTTCCCTCGGAATAGATATTCGAAATGATTTAATTCCTGTTGTTCCGGCAGCACATTACTATTGTGGTGGAATTAAAGTCAATCTCCAGGGGCAGACTTCAATCAGTGGTTTGTATGCAATTGGAGAAGCCGCCTGTACAGGCCTGCATGTTGCAAATAGACTGGCTTCGGTGTCATTGCTGGAGGGAGCATTTTTCGGAATCTCTATTGCGGAATTAATTAGCCGTATTAATGAAAATCCCGATGATGAGCTTGTGGAGACTATACCTAATTGGATTTATCCACGGAAAGAAGAAAATTTTGATTCCATTCTAATCGGAAGTGATATGATCACCATCCAAACTATCATGTGGAATTATGTGGGAATCAAAAGATCTGAAAAGAGGTTGTTAAGAGCTGTTTCTGATCTGGACTATCTAAGACATAGGATTGAGAGATTTTATAAACAGTCATATGTTACCAGGGAAATCGTTGAACTGAGAAATTCGGTTGAGACAGCTACTTTAATTACAAGAGCTGCCCTTGGGAATCCTAAATCACTAGGGTGTCATTATATTCCCAAAACAGGAGATTGATGTGCCCAGGTTTGTAACGATTGATTCGCCGGCGAAAATAAATCTGCATCTGGATATATTTGGCAAAAGAGAAGACGGATTTCACGATCTCTTTTCCATATTTCAGTTAATATCTTTATATGATTATATAAGGATTGAAGAGACAGACTGTAACAATACCTGCCGCATTAATGGTCCATTCGATTTCCCTGAGGAAGAGAACATCATGTATAAAGCTGTTACTCTTTTTCGAAATGATACAAACTATGATAAGGGACTTAATATCACCATTGAAAAAAATATTCCTCAGGGCGGAGGTCTTGGTGGCGGATCTGGAAATGCCGCTTCAGTTTTAATGGCATTGCAGTTACTGGCTGATAAACAATTAGAAAAAAATGAATTAATGAATATGGCTTGTCAATTGGGAAGCGATGTGCCTTTTTTCTGCTCTTCAGCTTCGGAGGTCGTTTCCGGGAGAGGGGAGATCTTAATGCCGATTAAACCTCGAACCGATTATCATCTTTTATTAATAATCCCCGACTTCAGCATCAATACAGGAGCTGCTTTTAGGGCTTTATCTGAATATCGAAATGGTTCTGCAGGTGAATTTCCTTTAAAAAAAGAGGAAGTTATTGAAATGTATGAAAAAAAACCTGTTTCACAGTGGAACTTTTATAATAGTTTTCTGAATTGTTTAAAAAAAGAGCACAATGTACTTGAGCATATTGTGAATCTTTTCTATTATTCAGGAGCTGATTTTGCCGGAATGTCCGGAAGCGGAAGTGTTCTGTATGGTATTTTCAGTAAGCAGAAGGACTGCATCTATGCATCTGAGAAGCTTTCAAGTACATTTGGTAAAATGTTATTTGCAAATCCACTTGATACTGCTGCTAAAGCTGCATTACAATTACGTTAATTGCATCTTAAAAGCGGAAGGAGGAGCAGATGGATATTACTGACATCCGCATACGTAAAGTTAATGCTGACGGAAAATTGAAGGCTTATGTTACTGTCACTTTTGATGAATCTTTTGTGGTTCACAACGTGAAAGTTATTGAAGGTGAGAACGGAATCTTTATCGCTATGCCCAGCAGGCGCACAAAAAATGGTGAATACAAGGACGTTGCTCATCCCATCAATACGGAGTTCCGAGGAGTTTTACAAGATCGGATTCTGGACGAGTATAATAAGATCGAAGATACAGATGAGGTCTCTGCTAATAATTAATTAAGATTATATTTGGACGTCGGCAAGCGGTAAGCCACCGGGTTTTGATCTCGGCATTCGCAGGTTCGAATCCTGCCGTCCAAGATCTAAAAATGCATTATTTAGTAGGAACTAAGGAGAACAAAATGGAGCATAAGACTCTTTCTGTTGAGCTTCGAAAAGAATTTGGCAAAGGACCAGCCAGAAGACTTAGAAGTGCGGGTAAAATCCCTGCAGTAATATATGGAGCTAAAGAAAATAAATCTATCGTTGTTGATGCGAGAGAATTTGGCAAAAAATTTAAGACAATTTCTGAAAATACAATCATCACACTTGAAATTGGAAAAGATCATTGTGACGTACTGATTAAAGATTATGTGAATGATATCATTAAAAGTGAAATCGAACATGTAGACTTTTTTGAAATTGAAAAAGGTAAACTTCTTAAAACTCACATTCCTGTAGTTCTTACAGGAAATGCGCCGGGAGTTAAAGAAGGTGGTATTCTGGTTCAGAAAATCAACGATGTTGAAGTTGAATGTCTGCCAAAAGATATCCCTTCCATTTTTGAAATTAACCTTGATAACCTTGAAATCGGAAACTCAATTCACGTAAGTGAGATCCCCGAATTGAAAGGTGTTACAATGCTTGCTAATCCTGAGGATACAGTTGTTGTTGTGAATCATCCAAAAGCTGTAGAAGAAGAAGCAGTTGAAGGTGAAGAAGAAGAAGCTGTTGAAGGTGAAGAAGAAGAAGCAGTAGCTACAGAAGAGTAGATTCTGGATCTTTTAGTTATAGGCCTGGGCAATCCAGGCTTTAAATATGAAAATAACCGACATAATGTCGGTTTTAAAGTTGTTGAGCTTTTATCTGAAAGACTCAACATTTTTTTAAAAAAGAAACTATTCAAACCATATCAATTTTGCGAAGGACGTTACAATAATAATAGAATTATTCTAGTAAAACCGCTTACGTACATGAATTCTTCTGGTATTATAATTCCCTATCTGCTAAAAAAATATAAAATGTCCATATCCAATTTAATTGTCTTATGTGATAATTTGGATTTAAATCCCGGTCGATGTAAATTAAAGCTCAAAGGTTCTCCTGCAGCACATAACGGATTAAAATCAATTGCCAATACAATTGATAGTAACGACTATATGAGAATATTTATTGGAATTGGCCATCCCGGGAGTCGAGAAGCAGTTAAAGATCATGTAATTGGTGATCCTTTTGAAGACGAGTTATCACTTTACAATGAATCATATGTTAAAGCTGCCAACGCAGTTTTAAACGTCTCGGATGGCTTGTCAGAGCAGGTGATGAATGAACTTAATAGAAAGCAACCTATTAAATAAAGTCTCAAATTTCCTAAATAATAATATACAGCCACAAGGAGCAACTGTTCTAGTTGGCCTATCTGGTGGACCTGATTCAACTGCTCTTTTGCTTGCTCTGTATCTCTTGCAGGAGAGATATGATTTTAAAATCATTGCAGCATATGTCAATCACGGAATGAGAGATCCTGAAGAACTAAATAATGAAGACCAATTTGTTGAAAAGCTTGCAAGACAATATTGTATTGAACTGCAAACCCTTAAAATTGATCAAAACAAAATCAATCAAATTGCGCAGAATGAAAAAAGAAGTTCAGAAGATGTAGCAAGGGAATTCCGATATAACTTTTTCAATGATATTTTAGCCAAACATGGTCAATCCTATCTAGCATTAGGTCATAATCTGGACGATCAATATGAAACAATGATAACTAGATTTTTTCAGGGTTCTGGTGTTTCCGGTTTAAAAGGAATTCCTCATAATCGAGAAAATATTATAAGACCCTTAATCTCATGCAGAAAAAAAGAGATTATAGCTTTTTTGGATGAAAGAAAGCAAAAATATTTAATCGATCCTTCAAATAAGGAAAATGACTATTTGAGAAATCAGGTTAGAAATAAATTATTACCGGTAGTTCATGAGATTTTCCCCGGCTATGCCAAATCTTTATTATCTCTGAAGAAGACATTCTCTGATTTAGATCAGTATCAAAATGAAGGATTGGATAAGATTGAACTTCATACTTATGGATCGGGATGTGATGTAGATCTTGTTTCTTTCAACAAATCTCATAAGGTAATTAGATTAAAATTACTTTTTAAAATGTTTGATTATACTTACAGTGGTAAAGTTAAATCATTTCGTGTACCGGAACGTTTTTTTCATTCTCTTATTTCTGACTCACTAGTCAGCGATAGATCATATGCTGAGGCATATGGGGTAAAGTTCTATACAGGAAAGAATAAACTTGTTTGCCATTCATTTATTGAAAATGAGTCAGGTTTCTATTATATACTGGATAAAAGTGAAGTTATCATTCCAGGAGCATGCATCTTTACAATCGGTAGTAAACAGAATATTGAAATAGAATACAAAGCTGGTTCCAGCTTGATATGTCGTTCTGTATTGTCAAGAGATTTCATACTGCTTGAAAAAGGGAAAACTTCGATTAGTCGAATCTTCGATAATTGGGACGTGGAAGATTCTCATAAAAATTTAATACCAGTTATTGCTGATTCAATGGGAATAATTGCCATATTAGGTGAAACGCAGGGGTATAAAAATATTTTTAGAAATAAAAAAATCAATTTCAGTGAAAAATTTAATATATTATACTTAGGAGTAACAAAGATTTTACAGGAGTGAGGCAATCTTATGAATCCAGAGAATAATAATAAGAAAGATCCAAATGATTTTTTTGATAATAATAATAAGTACGCATTATTTTTTCTCTTTTCTCTGGTTACCCTTTTTCTTTTTGTTTTTTCCTTTTCAGATACATCAACAATAAATGAAATTTCCTATTCTCTTTTCCATCAGCATCTGGAACAGGGCAATATTCAGGAAATTGAAATACTGGATCAGCATGAAATAATGGGTACCCTTATCGATAGAACCGGTGCCATCACCTCTTTTAAGACAGAAATTCCCTATTACGATGAAAAATTAATGGAAGAAGTTATAAATAAAGGTGTCGAGGTCTCAGGCGGTGCTAAAAAGGTCGGCATAGGAACTATTCTTATTCAGATCTTACCATGGATTTTGATGTTCCTTTTCATCTGGTGGATGTTCCGTTCTGTTCAGGGATCAGGCGGTGGAAAGGCATTTTCATTTGGAAAAAGTAGAGCCAGAAAATATGAAAGAGATACGAATACAATAACCTTTTCCGATGTCGCAGGTCAGTTAGAAGCCAAATTCGAACTTGAAGAAGTTGTGGAATTTCTAAAAACACCTGCAAGATTTACAAATATAGGAGCTAAAATTCCTAAAGGCGTATTGCTTGTCGGTAATCCCGGTACAGGTAAGACTATGTTGGCAAAAGCTGTAGCTGGAGAAGCGGGAGTCGCTTTTTTCCATATGTCCGGTTCAGATTTTGTTGAAATGTTTGTTGGAGTTGGAGCAAGCCGAGTAAGAGATTTATTTGATACCGGTCGAAAAAATGCTCCCTGTATCTTGTTTATAGATGAGATTGATGCTGTCGGTAGAACCCGTGGTGCCGGTTATGGCGGTGGTCATGATGAGCGGGAACAGACATTGAATCAGCTTCTTGTTGAAATGGATGGTTTTGATACTCAAGAAGGTGTAATAATAATAGCGGCTACAAATCGACCTGATGTTTTGGATCCTGCTTTGTTAAGACCCGGAAGATTTGACCGTCAGGTTGTTGTCGACTTGCCGGATGTTAAAGAAAGAGAAGCTATCTTGAAAATACATTGCAGAAAGATCAATCTCGACGATAGTGTAGATTTGTCTATAATTGCACGGGCTACTCCCGGATCGTCCGGAGCAGATATGGCCAATATGGTTAATGAAGCTGCTTTGTTTGCTGCCAGAAACAGAAAGAAACTTGTGGAAATGTCAGATTTTGAAGAAGCTCGTGATAAAGTGCTAATGGGTGTAGCCAGGACATCCAGGGTATTTTCAGAATCAGAAAAGAGGATGACTGCTTATCACGAAGCCGGTCATGCTCTCATGCACTATTTCCTGGAAAATGCAGATCCGATTCATAAAGTAACAATTATTCCCAGAGGTAGAGCGCTGGGAGTTACTTTTTCATTGCCTGAGGGAGATAAATATTCAAGAAGCAGTGGATGGGTCTATGACAGAATTAAAATCTGTTACGGAGGTTTTGCTGCAGAGGAACTGATTTTTGGTGACACCTCAACAGGGGCGCAAAATGATATTGAGCAAGCAACCAATTTAGCACGTAAAATGGTTTGTGAATGGGGAATGAGTGATAAATTAGGTCCTGTTTCTTATGGACAAAATGATGAACCCATTTTCATAGGTAAAGAAATTGCTCAGCATAAGGATTATTCAGATGCAACTGCATCCCTTATTGATAATGAGATTAAAAGAATACTCCAGGACTCCCTGAACACAGTGAGAAAAACATTAAAGGATAATATACACTTATTGAAAAGATTATCAGAATTGCTCTTAGAAAAGGAAACTCTTGACGATAAAGAGATTAGAGAATATCTCGAAATTCCTTTACTTGGAGACTGATATAATTTTGGAAAATAAAATATTACTAATTCTACTCCTTATTCTCTCTGTATTCTCTTATGCTGAAACAGATGAAGAATTATCTCAATTATATATCGATGAGGCTTTTTATAATTACTCAAATGATAATGTGTTCTTAGCCGAAGAATATCTGGAAAAAGCAATGGGATTTTCTGATTTACTTCCTGAGGCATGGTACCTATCGGGAATCATTAAAGAAGAGCAGGGGAATCGTCTCAAATCTCTGGACTTATATAAAAGAAGCATTGAATTGGGAGATGAATATACAGATTTTTTTTATAATCTATATTATCGCTATTTAAATCTGCTTAATATTACTGTACATCATAAAGAGGTAATTGATTTTTATATTAGTAATCAGGAAATTTTTGATCACGATAATGAAATAATATTAAAAGTTTCTGATTCTGCATTCAAGTATGGATTGATAGATTATAGTAATGAGCTCGCGTCTCTTGTATATAAACGCAATCCTCATAATCTTAAGTCGTTGATTTATTTATTGCGCTCTACAGGTCATGAAGATTTTTACACTTTTATTGAAAAAGATGTGGGTAAGCTCCAGTATGATAAATTTGATGAAGTCCTATTCCAGCAATTAGTGCTAGCTTCAACAGGTTCTCATAAAGAGCGATTGATTAATTTATACAATCATATATTTGGAGAAACTCCTTTTTATTCTCTTCAGTTAGACAGAGATGATCCTTCAATCATAAATAATCGAAATTTAATGATACGTTCTTCAGGAAAAGATATTCTGGAAGATGGTGTATATTTCGGTGATTATAATTTCGATGGGATATCTGATGAAATAGTCTCAGTAATCGGTGATGAATTAACATTTTTAAAAGATTCTAATCAGGATAATATTACAGATCTTTCTATAAACTTTACTAATAATATTCCAACAAATGTTTTCTTAAATCGGGGAGAAGTCAGTTATGAATTTAAATACTCAGATTATCCTTTTGTAAATGAAATCCATTTTAATAATCAAAAATTAAAAAGAATATACAAAATCTTTCCAGGCACGGTTTATACGCCATTAAAAGATTTAGACTCCTTTAACTGGAAATATAATACAAATAGAGAATCTATCGTTGATGAGTTTAATCTGACACCGGTTGAATTGTTAAAAATGTCTTTTTTGTTTAAAGAATATCTGGCTGAATCAGATACGGTTTTCAGAGAGTATTCTCTCATTGAAGGAGAAATAGTATCTATTAAAGAGGACACATTGAATAACGGATCATTCGATCATTTTTTGGATATAGAGGCCTGGCAGCTTGAATCGGGAAAAAGAGACCTCAATAATGACGGAATAATTGATGTTTATGAAAATTATGAGAATGGAAAATTAACCGGGATTGCGGTAGACTGGAATAATAATGGAAAGTCTGAGTATCTGGAAGATTGGTCAGTATTGAATATTAAAACCTGGGATTTCAATGAAGATGCCTTTATCGATGCTGAATACATAAGTTCTTTTGATGGAATTGAATATAACCAGGTTTCAGTTCAGGAAAAATCAGTTTATCAATATGATACATACTCATGGGATTTTTCATTTGAAAATTTTTGGTTTAATAATTAAGGTCGATATATGTATAAAAATGTAATAATTTCTCTTCTAATTGTTTTGTTTATTTCCTGTGCCACAGAATCTGGTTTAATAAAAGATTCAAATGTTGATATTGAAAAATCTCTGTTTGATTTATCTATAAATAATATAGATAAGCTGCTGGAAGATGGAGAGACATTGAAAGCAGTTCAGTATATCTTATCGATTGATGACGAACAGAAAGAATATGACTTAATTCAATCGCGTTATCCTTTGGCAATATCTAAAATGAAAGAGACTTTTTCCCAGTCAATAGAATCAGATGATTATAGAGAAGCGCTGAAATATTTCAAATCTTTCAGGGCATTGGACATAGATGATCAAACAGGTGACTGGACATTGAATGGGTTACAATACAATTATATAGAAGAACTTTTTGCAAATGATCATGATGGAGCAGCAATTTCCTATTTATATGACAATTTGAACTATTCAGATCTTACTCAGGACCAATTGTCAGATCTTGAAACCCATTTAATAAATAGTGAAAACAGGGGTGTATTGAATGATTTATTTGA
This sequence comes from Maea johnstoni, assembly GCA_963942565.1. Taxonomy (NCBI): domain Eukaryota; kingdom Metazoa; phylum Annelida; class Polychaeta; order Spionida; family Magelonidae; genus Maea; species Maea johnstoni. The sequence goes on along the minus strand of CAWWDR010000962.1, from coordinate 107,485 downwards.
CTATTATATCAGAAATTCATTAAACGCTCAGCCAGATACAATTAAAATGATAAATAATTCTCCTTCAATGGAGAATATGATTGAAGGAACAGTCACTGTCTGGGTTAATAAAGGTATAAAAATTGAAAATGGAATGGGAATACCGGATAGAGGTATCGGGAGTGGTTTTTTTATAGATAATCAAGGACACATCCTTACTAATTATCATGTTATCTCAAGTGAAGTCGATCCTGAGTATGAAGGTTTTTCCCGATTGTTTATTAAGCTTTCTGATGATAGTGAAGAGCGTATTCCCGCTAAAGTTATAGGATGGGATAAAGAATTTGATATTGCGCTATTAAAGGCAGAAATAGATCCCTCATATATCTTTTCTGTTTCAAAAAAATATGAACCGGTATTAGGTGATAAGATATTCGCCATTGGATCTCCCGGCGGTTTAAAAAATACCATGACTTCAGGATCTGTGTCATCTTTGAACAGACAATTACAACCTTTAGGAGATTCTCTTCAAATTGATGTTCCTATTAATCCCGGTAACAGTGGAGGACCCTTATTAAATTCAAACAGGGACGTTATTGGAATTATCTTTGCAGGTATCGAACAATTCGAAGGAGTCAATTTTGCCATACCCATATCTGACGTAAAAGAAAGTCTTCCGGATTTGTACCTCGGTGGAGAAGTCCGACACCCATGGCTCGGTTGCGGCTTGTTTGAAAGGTCTAATCGATTGGAAGTCCTCTATGTTGTTCCAGGTACACCTGCAGCACAGATAGGTTTACAGAAAGGTGACATCATCACTTCTTTTGACGGCGAAGAATTAACTAAAATTGCCGAGGTGCAGAGGCATATACTTAAAAATGATATAGGCACGATCATTAAAGTTGACTGGTTGAGAGAGAATGGAAATTATTCAGCAATTGCATCACTTGATGAGAGACCTGATGAACCAATGGAGCTCGCTCTGGATCGCGATGCTGTCGATAATTTATTTGTCCCATTTTTTGGAATGGAAGTCGAACGTGTCACTGGCCGAGGCAATAAAAATGTTCTTTATAGTCTCAAAGACGTATATCCCGGTTTAACTGCCGATGAAGCGGGACTCTCTGTGGGGGATTCTGTCTTATTGCGAAAATGGACTGAAGATGAGGAAAACAAAGTATTAATCATACAGATTGTTATGAAAAGCCGCAAAGCAGGATTTATTGAGTCGGCAGTTCAAGTCGGTACATATATCAAAAAGGGTTTTTTAATTTAAGCTCAGTAATAAGTTTGAAATCTATCTCAAGATTAATATAATTAAAAGTATAGTTTAAATATCTTTATCCTTTTAAAGCTGTATAAACTTAACTGTTCATTCTCGGAGGTATGTTTTGGATGATGGTATTTTAGTATTGACCTTTGAAGGAACTCAAACTATTGAAAAGGCAGAAGTGGTCAAAAGAACTCTTTTAGATGCCGTAAAAAGTAAGAAAAAAGAAATTATTGTAAATCTATCCCAATTAGAAAAAGTTGATTTGTCATTTCTTCAGCTATTGTATTCTGCTGAACTGGAAGCAGTTAATAAAAAGAAGAAGTTTTCCATAAATGATAATGTCCCCGATTCTATATTAAACATAATTGAACTGACAGGCTTTCACAGAGCAATTGGTAATAGTTCCAATTCTATATTTTCAAATATTATGAAAAATAAAGGGTGATGTTATGATAGATCAATTTAAAGAAGCATTTAGAGAAGAAGCTTTTGAACTACTAATTGAATTGGAAAATGCCTTATTACAACTTGAAGAGGAACCTGATAATCCAGAGACCATATCGTCGGTTTTTAGAATTATGCATACGATTAAAGGCTCATCTGCTATGTTTGGTTTTGATGATATCTCATTATTTACGCATGAAGTAGAAAATGTAATGGATCTATTGAGATCGGGTAAACTTTCGGTAAACAAAAATCTTATTGATCTTACTTTAAAATCCAGGGATTATATTAAGGATATGCTTGAAGATTCTTCTATAGATATTTCTGAAGAGACATCTCTTCTGATTAAAAAATTCAAGAATGAAGTCTATAGTCAGACACAAAGTCCCGGAACTGAAACAGAAGTAGAAGAAGAGAAGAGCTTAGATATAGTAGATAATTCTGTTGATGAGGATTATAAATCCGGAGAAATGCAGACATTTAGAATTATTTTCTGTCCAGATAATAACATATTCCTGACCGGTACTAATCCCATAATGCTCTTAACTGAAATAAAAGATTTAGGAGAATATTCTGTTGTAGCCGTAATGGATGAAATACCTCCACTTAGTAAAATCAATCCTGAATATAGTTATACATCATGGGAGATTATTCTCACAACAACATATTCTGAAGCTGAAATCAGAGATATATTTATTTTTGTCGAAAGTTCAGCTGAAATACGGATTAATACAATTGTAGATTCGCAGGACGAAAAGGAAAAACGTATCGGAGAAATCCTTGTAGACCGTGGAGTTGCCAATCCTGAAGAAATTGATAAAGTATTAACAGAACAACAAAAAGTAGGTGAGGTTCTGGTAAAGAAGAAAATTGTTACACAACCTCAACTTGATTCGGCCCTTGAAGAGCAAAAGCAGATAAAAAAAGTTCTGGATAAGAAGAAAACTATTGTAAGCAGTGGCTCGGTACGAGTCGATTCTACAAAACTGGATGAATTAGTTGACCTTGTAGGAGAAATGGTTACTGTACAAGCCCATCTTACAGAACTTGCCTCGCATAAGCAGGATGCATCTATGATATCAATTGCTGAACAATTGGAAAGACTAACAGGAGAACTTCGCGATAATTCAATGAGTATGAGAATGCTGCCAATCGGTACAACATTCAGTAAGTTTAAAAGATTGGTTCGCGATTTGTCTGCAGATCTTGGAAAAGAGATATCACTTGTAACTGTTGGTGGTGATACGGAGCTGGATAAAACAGTTATCGAAAAGTTGAGTGATCCACTAGTACATTTAATCAGGAATTCTCTTGATCATGGAATTGAAAACCCCGAAGAAAGAGTATCTAAAGGGAAGTCCCCCAATGGAACTATTACATTATCAGCACAACATTCGGGTGCCAATGTTTTGATTACAGTATCTGATGATGGTGCCGGTCTAAATGTAAATAGAATCAGAAGAAAAGCTATTGATAGAGGCTTATTGCTACCCGATGAAGAAATCAAAGATGAGGATCTTTTTAAGTTGATATTTGCAGCTGGTTTTTCAACTAGCTCTAAAGTCACCAATGTTTCTGGTCGTGGTGTTGGAATGGATGTTGTCCGTAAAGAGATTGAAAACTTAGGGGGAATGGTTTCCATTCGAAGTGAAGAGGGTGAGGGATCTGCAATTGAGTTGAAACTACCTCTTACGCTGGCAATAATAGAAGGTTTATTAATAAAGGTTGTTGATGAATTCTATGTCTTTCCATTATCAGTTGTTGAAGAGTGTGTCGAACATATGCAGGATGAAAGTGGAAATGGCAATCAGAATATTGCAAGCATAAGAGGAGAAATCCTACCTTTTATTAGATTGAGGGATTTTTTCGATATTCACGGCGAACAACCAGAAATCGAGCAATTAATTGTTGTGAATACACATGATCATAGAATCGGTTTTATTGTCGATGAAGTAATCGGTGATTATCAGACAGTCATTAAAACTCTGGGATCAATTTATAAAGATGTAGAAGGACTTTCAGGTGGTACAATCCTTGGTGATGGTTCAATAGCCCTTATTCTCGATGTATTAAAAATCTCACAGATAGTTCAATTAGAAGAGAAATTGTTAACCTGATTTAAGGAGAATAAATGGCTGCAAACAAAATTAAAGTACTTATAGTCGATGATTCTGCTGTCGTAAGACAGACCTTAAAACCAGATATTTGATGATGATAAGAAATTAGATGTAATTGGCGTAGCTGCTGATCCGGTGATCGCCTTAAAAAACTCGAAACAATAAAACCCGATGTCATCACTTTAGATATAGAAATGCCGAGAATGATGGTTTGACTTTCTTAAAGAAGATAATGTCAGAAAACCCTATCCCTGTGATAATATGTTCCAGTAAGAGTGAAAAGGGCTCTGACAATGCATTAAATGCTTTGGATTACGGAGCTGTCGATATTATTCAAAAACTAAATGGGAACCAAACAATTTTTGGAAGATTCAAGGTTAGATTGGTTGATGCCGTTAAAGCTGCATCAATGGCTCGTATCAAAAAAAAGACAAACTTTAAGATTTCAAGTGAAAGTCATAAAGAGCGGTTCAGCCTAAACTAACAGCAGATGCCATGTTGTCTAAATCAAGTCGACCGTCTCATATAGATACAACAGAAAAAATTATAGTTGTCGGTGCGTCTACTGGAGGAACGGAGGCATTAAAGGTTTTTCTGGAGGAAATGCCCATAGATGCTCCGGGGATTGTTATCGTACAGCATATGCCTGAGAATTTTACTAAGGCTTTCGCACAAAGGTTAAATGGAATATGTGATCTGGAGATCAAGGAAGCAACTGATAATGATTCAATTATAAGAGGACGTGCACTTATCGCTCCTGGAAATAAACATTGTCTATAAAAAGAAGTGGAGCCAGGTATTATGTTGAAATAAAAGATGGACCTCTTGTATGTCGGCACCGGCCATCTGTTGATGTCTTATTTCGATCGGCTTCACGTTTTGTGGAAAAAATGCTGTCGGCGTAATTATGACAGGTATGGGAGATGATGGAGCTAGAGGTATGAAAGAGATGAAGGGAAATGGATCTTTCAACATCGCTCAGGATGAGAAATCATGTATTGTTTTCGGTATGCCAAACGAAGCAATAAAACGTGGTGGTGTTGATACGATTATATCATTGCAACAAATAGCTGCTGCCGCTTTAAAGCAGCCAAATAGAGTAAAATAGAAGGAGATAGTTCGTGGCAAAAAAAATTTTAGTAGTAGATGATTCAGCAGCGATTAGGCAAAGTGTAACTTTTGTACTACAACAGGAAGGATTTGAAACAATAGAAGCAGCAGATGGTGCTGAGGATTGGAACAATTAAGGCCAACCCCTGTCGATATGGTTGTTTCTGATGTGAATATGCCCAATATGGATGTATCACTATGGTGTCAAAAATCCGGGAAATTGCAGCATACAAATTTATTCCCATTATTATCCTGACTACAGAATCTCAAAATTCTAAAATGGATGAAGGGAAAGCGGCAGGAGCAACAGGCTGGATAGTCAAACCTTTTACTTCTGAAAAATTACTGGCTGTTGTTAAAAAACTATTGGGATAGAAAGCAGATATTTGAAGAATCGGATTCTTATTGTTGAAGATGAAGGCATCGTAGCTCTCGATATTCAGAATAGACTTGAATCTCATGGGTTTGAGGTCATTGATATTGTCTCTACAGGCAGCCGCGCTGTTGAACGGGCAATAGCAGAAGTTCCTGATCTCATACTGATGGATATCAATCTCAAAGGTTCTATAGATGGAATAGAAACGGCATCTTTGATAAAGAGATATATTGATTGTCCAATAATATTCTTAACAGCATTTGCAGATGAAAAAACTTTAAAGAAAGCCAGGATTTCAGATGCTTCAGGGTTATATTTTAAAGCCTTTCAGGGAAGGTGAATTATTAATAACCATTGAACTGGCGATTAAAAGAGCATCAGTAAAGAAAAAAATTCAGGATAATAGCAATTGGCTCTATAGCACATTAAATAATATTAATGATGCCGTTATCACTGTTTCAGATGAAAATCAGATTATATTTTTAAATGATAGTGCAAAAGATCTTTAGGTAATACTCATCAGGTTGGTGAAACTTTTGACTCTGAAACTTTCATAACTGTTGAGGGTGAAAGAACCTTTTTTAGAAAAGAAGACAGGAAGATCGATATTGAATATTTTCAAACTGATATTAAAGATGTAGATGAAATTATAGGAAAAGTTCACTTCATTCACGATATATCTAAACAGGTAGCATTTGAAATTGGTTTGGAAAATGCCCGAATTGCTGCAGAAAACTCAAATAGATCTAAAAATGATTTTCTGGCAAATGTGACTCATGAGCTGAGAACACCTTTGAATACGATTATTGGAATGAATAGTCTTATTTCAGAAATTTCCGTTGATGACGAGATTAATACAATGCATGAGTTAATCGGTAATGCAGCAGGAAGTTTGTTGAAACAGGTTAATGATATATTGGAATTATCTGAAATTGAAAGTGGAAAATTAAAAGTCAATAATAAGAGATTTTCTATACAAAAAGTCATGGAAGGGATTTCTGAAACTTTTAAAACACAAGTAGAATTAAAATCGATAGAAGTTTTAGAGGTAATTGACGATATACCATTATTAATTGGAGACAAAACTAAAATACGGGATATTATTTCGTCCTTAATGAGTAATGCTGTAAAATTTACCAAACAAGGTCAGATTCATATTAAAGGGAAATTAATTGATAAATTGCTTGAAATATCTATTGAAGATTCGGGTATTGGCTTAAAAGAGGATCAAAAGCAATCTATTTTCGAATTGTTCACACAAGGCGATGGGTCTCATTCCCGGATGTTTGGTGGAACAGGAATGGGATTGACCCTGGCAAATAATCTTATTGATTTATTAAATGGAAGCATTAAAGTTGAAGATGGAACTACTCGTGGATGTGTATTTACAATAAGTATCCCTGTTGAGATAAGTGAAGATCAGAAAAGTAAAATCGAAGAAGTCAAAGATGAAAAAAAATCTGAATTAGGAATGGTTATTGATAAAAAAAGTAAGGCTTATGTTGATTTGCTGAGCCTGATGAAAAATATAAAAGAGCTTATTGCAAAAGACAATTTTATAACAATAGAAAATGAAATAAAGAAATACAGTCAAACTCATAATATAAGTGAGCTGAATTATGAATCTCAAGTATTGTTTCGGTTTCGATTGCTATCAAATTAAAAAATAAAGAGAAATTTCATTCAATAATGGATGAAGTATTAATTGAATCAGCTAATTCTACAGGAGGAATTTATGAGAATTCTTATAGTTGAAGATGATTTTTGGAAGCAGAGTTCTTATGAAGAAATTATTATCGGTTTATGGTAATTGCGATGTTGTTGTCGATGGCGAAGAGGCAATAAGCTCTTTTAAATTGAGTTGGGAAGAAAAAAGACCTTTCAATTTAATTATGATGGACATTATGTTACCGGAAATTGATGGGCAAGAAGCACTTCAAAGAATTAGAGCTTATGAAAAAGAGATCGGATTATCAGATAATGATAGGGTCAAAGTTATTATGACAACTGCCCTTGGAGATCCAAAAAATGTTGTAACAGCTTACAATGAAGGTGAAGCATCTTCATATATTGTTAAACCAGTTGAAATTGCCAAATTAAGAGAAGAAATGTCTAAATTGGGATTTGAAGAAATATAATATAAATTATGATTTCAAAATCAATATTAATCGTTGAAGATGAAGCCATAGTATCATTGGACTTAAGCATTTTGCTTGAAGAAGCCGGTTATAGTATTAATCGAATATGTAATTCCAGTGATCAACTGCTAATGTACTTTGACGATTATCCCTATCCGGACTTAATTCTAATGGATATACATATAAAGGGATCTCTCGATGGAACTGAAGCATCATTAAAAATTAAGGAATTATATAATGTTCCGGTTATTTTTCTAACAGCCTTTGCAGATCAGGATACACTTAAAAAGGCAAAAACCTCCTATCCTTATGGTTATATAATTAAACCTTACGATAAAAGAAAACTTCTCATTACCATTGAAATGGGATTGAATATAATAGAGTTGGAAAAAGAAGTAAGAGAAGGGAAAAACTCTTTTCAGCAACTTTTAACAGTATAGCTGATGCCGTGATTATCACTGATAAAAATGAATGCATTAAATATTTAAATCCTGTTGCCAGCTCAATGATTAAAAGAAATTCCGCTCTTGATAAAAAGTTTAATACTGTATTCGATATTGTATTTGATGAAGATAAAAAACGAGGGTCATTCAAAGATAAATTCGGAAAAGAGAAAACACTGGAAATCAAAAGACAAAACTCGATGAATCATTTCAGGATATCGGCGGTTTTGTATGGATTCTTACTGACATTACTATCCCGGTATATTTAGAGTCTCAATTGAGAGAATCTCAAAAATGGAAGCTGTTGGTCGTCTGGCAGGTGGCATAGCTCACGATTTTAATAACTTATTGACAGTGATCATGGGTTATTGCTCTTTAATACTGGATAATACAGAATTAATGACTGAAAACAGTAATATCAAAAGTGATATTACTGGAATTCAATTAACATCACAAAAGGCAGTGAAACTCACAAAACAATTATTAACATTCACAAATAATCAGGTACATAATCCCAGATTAGTAGACCTCAATGGAATTATTGATGATTTGGAACAGATATTTGAAAGGTTAATTCCTGACAATATTCGACTGCAAAATCATTTAACAGAAAATGATACAATTATTAATATAGATCCGATTCAATTGGAACAAGTCCTGATAAATCTAGTTGTAAATTCCAGAGATGCTATAGAAGATAATGGTAAGATTAGTATTAAGACCGGTATAATCAATACTGGAGAAGAAGCTTCCAATAGAAATAGTAATATTCCCAAGGGGATTTCATTTTACTTTCTATAGAAGATGATGGTAGTGGAATTCCCACAACATTGCACTCAAAATTTTTGAACCTTTTTTCTCTACTAAAAAAGAGGGGAAGGGTTTGGGACTCGGTCTATCTACAGTATATGGGATTGTACAGCATTCTGGAGGGTTTATTGATTTGCAGAGCTCCCCCGGTAGCGGAAGCAATTTTGATATTTATTTCCCCCGGGTACTAAATGATTCTCCTTCAGAAGTATCACTATCTTCTTCTAAAAATGCAGATATGGGCAAGGAAGTTGTCTTGATCGTGGAAGAAGATGATTTTGTCCGATCTATTATGTCTAGAATCCTTGATAATAAAGGATACAATGTCGTTGAAGCGAGAAGTGCCGGTGATGCATTGCTATTATGTGAATTAAAGAGCAATCGTTTTGAATTGATTATTTTCGATATGTTCATGCCGATGATATCGGGTATGGAATTGTTAACAAGGGTTAAAAAATATTATCCACATATAAAATGTATTTTTACATCAACCCATAATATTGATACTGTTAAGGTCTGTATGATATGAGTGGAAACGTTTTTGAATGGTGTTAGGACTGGTATTCTGATTACAGCTCTTCATCCCAGCCAAATCCTATTGGTATCATCTCTTCGGGCACTGAAAAGTTGGAACGGGGTGGCAGCTGGACACAGAATAGTTACAGTTGTCGAATGTCCATTCGGTATATACTTAGCCCTCCTACCGTTTATTCCGATATTGGTTTTCGTATAGTTCGCCGAGATTAATGGTAACATTTATAATTTTGTATGTATACTGTTTGGTATAATGGTTCGAGTCTGAATCTTTCGGTTACGAAATATAATCTCCGTAAAGTCTTAGAGAAAATCATCAATATTGAAAAAGTTGATTGTTTCAGATGCCGATTAATCATTCATATTATGTAACTTGGCTAAATTAGGTAAGTGTTTCTTTTACTTCTTATACAGCCCTGCAGGAAATCAAAAAAGTAGTGACAGATTGGAATCTCTCTGATCAATCTGCTGAAAACTTTTAAACAGGCAGGATTTGAAGTTGTTGCAACAGATGAATTATCAGTTTAAAGCTCAATTCTCTTAATAATGATTATCATACAAAAATTGTAATTCCTAACTATATAAAGAATCACTATTTTCATTTCGTGGAGGTGGTGGGCATGAATATATGATTAAATGGGGCATAGTTTATGCCCCACAGTATTTTCATCTATTTATTATACCTGTTCCTGAGAATCGTCGATGTTTATATTCGTCGCTTCTTTGACTCCCTTTTCAAACTCACTTTTAGCTTTGCCCATGGAACGGAAAAACTTCGGTATTGCTGAGGCTCCGAACAGGACCAGCACAACCAGCGATATAATTAATATTTCTGATGTTCCCAACATATTTGACTCCTTGTTATTTATTATCAGAAGAATCCCCCGAGGGCTTCTCTGTAGTTTCTATTTTATTCAGTTCAATATCTGCCATCTTCGTCAGCGAATCCTTCACATTTAGAAACTGTCTGTAGTACTTTCCCATACTTTTTATAAATTTGAGAAAGTCCTTTGGAGACAGCAGAAGAAATACTGTTATGACAATAAGAAAAATTTCTCCCATTCCCAATCTGAACATCAAGCCCTCCCGATCCGGAAAATACCTGCTATAGACAGTGCTCCGAAATAGAGCACAACGAGAGGCAGAGCTAATCCCACCTGGGATATTATATCCGGAGGTGTAAGGATAGCAGAAAGTATAAAAGAACCAATTATGATATAACGACTCGATTTCCATAGCGTTTTTCGTCCTACAACACCTATGGCCAGCAGAATTTCTATGACGATGGGTACTTGAAAAAGTAAAAGCGTCACCAGAAGAAACTGTAAAATATAAAAGACATTTCTTCCGAAATTCAGCAGGATCCCTACATCACCGGGGACGAAGCCATTTCCAGTAAGAAAACTCACAGACAGGGAATCAGTTTGAAATAGGAGTAGAGAATCCCGAAAAGAGAAAGAACAAAGCTGGCGATTAAAATGGAAAATAGGAGAATCCTTTCTCTCTTTTCCATAGCCGGAGAGATAAATCGGATAAAACCGAAAATATGAACCGGCATTGAAAGGAAAAATCCCGCAGAGAGAGACAATTTAACACGTGTGGAGAATCCCTCAAAAATCGTATTTAAAAATAATAGATCTCCATCGCTCTGCCCATTCATATTTTCAAATGGCGAATAGAGAAAAGTAATAATGTACTCGTAGAAGCCATAGGCAATGAAAGATGATAAAGCTATAGCGATGAAGGAGATCAAAAGATAAAATCTCAGCTCTTTCAAATGATCGAGAAATGTCATATTTTTCCTGGGCATTGCACTATATTACCTCTAATTTGTGTGTAGGCACACATATTATTGTATAGTTCTTTTTTTGTCAATTCATCATTTGAATTTGAAATTTACTATTAATAATGACCATTCTCTAATCATGATTAATTATGAGATTATGTTGACATTCAATTATTTGTGTGCATACATATATGTATCTACATACTAATAGAGAGGATACAAAATGGAAAAAGAGAAGTCACCTTCCAGTTCAGAAGGCATGAGCCGAAGAGACTTTATCAAAGCCGGAGCAGGAGGAGGTCTTCTGGCCGGATTACTACTGACAACACAGGTTGCCAATCCTCAGAAAGCCGGTGCTTCCGGTCTGGCGACAAAAAAACATAAAGATATCGACAGTGTTTTTAAATTCAGCGCTGATTACAAGAGGTTCGATCAGAAACATACAGCCATGGGACTCGCAGCCTTCGGATCGAAGATGTGGCCCTTCAATCCGGTTCGAGGAAAGGCGGCTATTGACTATCCCGTCGAAGGGCTCGACACAATAGATGAATACGTTCAAAAATATATGGAGAACGGTTTTGTCCGCGGTTTTATGTCCACTCCCTTTATTACGGAAGAGGTATTGAAAAAGCCGGGGTACACTCAGCTCGACTGGGCCGCCACCAATGGAGCTGGAGCCAATATGGACCTTGAAGCTTCGGGTCTGAATGGGAATTTCAGTAATGAAAGTGGTATTTATTTTCCTATGCCGACTCCTGATGGAAAGCAGAAGTTGGTTCCGCTTAATTCCTATGCGGCTCAATTTCCGACACCTCGTGTTCCCAATAAGAGAAAGCATCAGTTTAATTCGACTTCAGATGCTTCTCATGCCATGAAAAAGATCGGGGAAAAATTCAGAGCTGTCGGTGTGGGTATAACCAGATACGATGAGCGCTTCATGTATAAATCGGAGATGCACCTCCCCATAAATCCCGCGACAAAGGGGGTTTTCCCCCACCTTTTCAACCTGGAAAGACCGGTCAACATGGAAAAAAACTTCGGATTCACACCTAAGTCGGTTATCGTTTTCCTAGTTGAGATGGATTACGAGATGATTAAGACAACACCTTCGGCCCTGTCGAAAACCTCTACGAGAATCGGCTATGATGAAATCGGAGTAGTCGGAGCCAGAATCGCCAAGTTCATCAACGAATTGGGCTATCAATCCCGTCAGAGTATGAATGATACGGGACTCAATGTTCCTCTGGCCATCTCCGCCGGACTGGGGGAAGGATCGCGCATGGGTCTACTTATCTCCGAAAAATACGGTCCCCGCGTGCGAATAGGTAAGGTTTTCACCGATCTGGAACTGGAGCCCGATCAACCGATCTCCTTCGGAGTTAAATCGTTCTGCGATGCCTGTAGAAAGTGTGCAGATAACTGCCCCAGTAACTCCATAACTCATCTGGATATTGACGATCCGGAAAACAAACCTGTCAACAGGTGCAATAATCCGGGAGTGGAAAAATGGTATAACGATGCGCAGAAATGTTTCGCTTTCTGGTCGGAAAACCTTACATCCTGCTCTAACTGTATCGCTGTATGTCCCTACAATAAGATAGATGAATGGCATCACGATCTGGCTCAGGTTGCAACAAGAATTCCCGTTGTCAACCGACTGGCCCGCTATCTAGATGAGGCTTTTGGATACGGTAAGATCGATACGGAACGGAAGTCTATTGATTTCTGGAAGAAAAGCATTTAAAGGAGACTGCTGATATGCTGATTTATTTTATACTGGGATGTCTTTTCACAGGTGTCCAGATGTTTGTTCGATCCAGACTGAAGGAAGCTGGTAAAGCCAAAATATTTCCCAATAGCCTTCTGGTCCTTTTGAGCAATGCATCGATAACACTTGGAATCGCCTGGATGTATGCCAGTCTGATGGAACATGAGATTCAGGCGGCCATGATGGGGCTGCTTTTTTTCGGTGGAATGGGAGTCGTTCTAGCTGTAGTTGCTTATCGAATCATTTCAGGGGGCAAAGCAGCCAAAAAGTGATAACAATCCTGCTCGTTTCATCCTGAGAGGAGCAGGTATTTTAAGGCTGAATTAAAAATAATGGAAGTAGTAAAATCAATTAAACTCGGACAATACAAAGATCTGGGTATTGCATTCCCCGAAGGCGAATCTGATGAGAATACCGCTAAACTGATCAATAGTGTGATGCGGCAGGTTCTCGATAATGTTGAGATCAAATACAATAGCAAAGCTGTTATAGAAAATGTAGAGCGGATGTATACAGAGCTTGAAAAAGAGGTTGAGGAGAAGGAAATCGGGATGGAGCTTCTCTGTCACCACTATGGGATTTCCAGACCGGAGAAGCTTCGACAGGCTCTTGAAAATGAAGTCAGAACGACCTGGCTTGAAATTGCTGCTCTCAGTGAGATCGCACACAAAGAGAATCTGGTTCTCTCCGATCTTGAATATGAAGAGGCAAGAGAAGCCCATCTGGAACGCAAAGGGCTGGATGAGTTCGTTGGTGATGCGGAATCTGATTTCAGGACAAGCGTTCTCTTTACAAAAGTTGTCCGGTTCCTGGTAAAAGAAAATGTTCAATCGTAAATCTCTTATATCCCTGGTTCTGATAATGATTCATTTAGCAGGCTGGGGATATTATTTTTTTTATAAATCCGGAACTTCCGGAGACAGAATAACTTTTCTGGACAACTACTCATTCATTAAATCATACGAGAAAATCAGTTCGTCTCCCGACATATTTCGGGTTGTGCTGAGCGATGATTCCAATGAAGAGGTTTTTCTGGTCTTTGAAGATGCAGTGGGGTATCAATCGCTAATTGAAATAGTCCTTATCACCGACAACAGGGGAGTGGTTCGTCACGTTGAGACCTTCGCCCAGGGGGAAACTCCCCAGTTCTATGATCGGTTGAACGATCAAGGATTTTTCGATCAGTTTTCCGGACAGAATATTTCCCGGGGATTCGAGTGCGGTGTCAATGTCGATGCGGTAAGCCGAGTCACAATTTCATCACAGGCTGTTGCCAGAGCCGTTCATAAAGGGGTGGATTCAGTAGGAGAAGCTTATCTTCACATTGCTGTGGAAAAGCGCTACGATAACATTAAATTCGGTATTTCTGAATGGGCGATCATTCTTATGTTTCTCCTGGTTATTCTTTCATATTGGAAAAAAGACAAAAAACTCCGCTATCTGGCTCTTACCTATTCCGTTGCCATTCTTGGATTCAAGTTGACTCTGTTCATATCCTACTCTTACTTCTTTTCTTTTCTCACGGGGAACTGGCCCTCAGTGGCGGAAGATTTGAAACGGTATCTTCTCTTTGGGGGATCTATCCTGCTGGTCTCAGTGACAGGCAAGAACCTCTACTGTTCCCATATCTGTCCTTTTGGTGCTTTTCAGAAGCTTGAATTTCGACTGGCAAAATTTCCCTCTCCCGTCCTGTCCCGAAGGTTGAAAAAAATCTCTTCGGCGATACCGGGGATTCTGGCCTATTTGGCATTTCTTGCGGCTTTACTTTCGGGAAGATCGAGCTTTACCAATTATGAACCATTTTCTCTTCTCTACGGGGGGCTGGGGACAGGATTTCAATGGGTACTTCTTCCCCTTACTTTATTTTCGGCTCTATTCTTAATGAGGTTCTACTGCAATACAGCCTGTCCAGTCGGTTTTGCCATGGGTAAAATTGTACAGTTTCGAAGATTTTTGGGAGGAATATGGAAAAGAAACGTCTGATATCCAGTGTCTTATATGTTCTGGCACTTACTTTGACTGTCGGCTTATCTCTAGGAACCATGCTGCTCCAAAGCGGACTCTTTCCCTAAATGTGTTGAAGTCTAAAGCTTCTATGGCTATACTCTCTTTATGAGAAAAGAACAACAGGAATTGCAGGATTTTACCAAAACGCTTTTTGATTTCATGGGAACAATTCGGGAAGAAACGAACAACCTTCTGAAACCATGGGACATAAGCATGGAACAGTTGCGGATTCTTCAGGTTTTAAATGAATGCCCCCATGAAGACTGTTCTCTCACAGTTGAAGAGCTGAAAACATATATGCTGCAGAAATATTCCAATGTCTCCCGTCTTATCGATAAGCTTCTCAAGAAGGAATACGTTGAAAAAGTCCCATCTGAAAGAGATCGGAGATCGGTGTTGATTCGACTGACCCCCCGGGGGGAGCAATTCCTGGAAAAAATCGATAAAATTGAATTCAAACCAGGAGTCTTATTTGTTGAGAATTTCAGTGATAAAATAGAATCAGTTAAAGCTGATGTTGAGGAAATGACCCTATTTTTAAGCGATATTTATAGAAAAGAATTGGAGAAATAAGGAATTATTCTCTTCTCTTTCTGTTAATCAGCAGCTGCATTCCAAGAGATAAAGACAGAAGAATGAAAAATACTGTCAGTGATAGATTACCCATAGAGATATCAGCCGTTGTGGGAAATGCGAAGGTTTTTTCTATAGCAGCGATCTTGGCATCGTGGAACTGCTCAAAGGTAGAATCAGTAGCCATCTCCAGCATGACTCTTCTGCTTCGGTATCGCACCAGGGCACCGCTGGTCCATTCTTCGGCATTCTCAATTCCCCATTTTTCCATAGAGTCCAGGATTGCTGTCCCGCTATAGAGCGGATAGCTTCCTCGTTTGATAAGATAGGGAAAGACAAAATTCGTGTATTCTGCCAGGGCTTCGGCTGAGTCTCTCCCGAAATCTTTTCCGTGTATCGTTATTATAGAAAATAGAGGATACCGGTATATGAATATTACACTGTTGAATAGTATTGAAGGTAAGAAAAGGGAACTGGACAGGAACAGGCAGCCGGGAATTACAGAAAACATAATGTGCGCATCGTTGGCGCTCGTCATATTCCACCTCAGTCAATAAAGATTCCAAAACTCATGACTGAGTTCATTGACTGGTATCAGAATAATCAATTCAAGTTAAACATTCCACAAATGGCTGCAGATCTTCACTACAGATTTGTGATGATTCATCCTTTCATTGATGGAAACGGTAGGGTAGCCAGATTGATTATGAATCTATTTCTGATGAGAAACGGATATCCTCCGGCAATAATCCTGAAAGTTGATAGAAAAAGGTATTACAGGGTACTGAATCAGGGCAATATGGGTAATCTGGAGCCCTTTAATTATTTTGTTGGTAGGGCAATTGAAAGGTCCTTAATTCTATATCTCAATAGTATAAAACCCGATTTATCTGAAGATCAGATGTTTATCACTCTCCGGGAAGCTGCAATGTACTGTGATTACTCTCAGGAGTATTTATCTCTATTGGCAAGAAAGGGGAGACTGGCAGCTGTTAAAATCGGGAAAGACTGGATGACTACGAAAGAAGCTATTGAGGAGTATATTGAGACAAAAAAGAGATAGGAATAACACATTTCATGAATTATTACCCATTCTTCATGAAATGTGTTATTCTGTATTAAGAGGGAATAATATGGCAAATTTACAAGTAAGAGATATCGATGATAAATTGTATTCATCATTGCGAGAACTGGCAACAAATGAAAAAAGATCTATAAGTCAGGAAGTGATTTATATTATTCAAAAATACCTTTCTACACCTAAATCATTTGATTTGAATACCACTGATGAATTCTTGCAACTTGCAGGTAGTTGGGACGATGATAGAAATTCAGATGAGATTATAGCTGAGATAAAAAATAATCGTAAAAACTCTACTAGATTTGGAAGTAAAAATGAATTATTTGATTGATACAGATATTATTATTTATAGTTTAAAAAAACATGAATCTGTTAATGAAAATCTTAAACTATATAAAGATGCTCCTAAATCTTTATCTGTTATAACGTATGGAGAACTTATATATGGAGCGAAGAAATCAAAAAATATTGAAAAAAATCTAGCAACAACTCATAGAGTCTCTGAGCTATTTCCAATTATAAATATATCTCCGGCAATAATGGAGACTTTTGGTGAGATAAAAGCTTCCTTAGAAAAAAAAGGTCAAATTATAGATGATATGGATTTACTAATTGCCTCAACGGCTCTTACCCATAATTTAATTCTTGTTACTAATAATGAAAAACATTTCCAGAGAATTGAAGGTTTGGAAATTGAGAATTGGGCCAAATAGTTTCTTGCGATATTGTATGATTAACATATCATAACTTAGAAATATGATACAAAATTTGTATACGATTATTAATTCGTGGAGGTGGCGAGACTCCCTTCCAGTCGAAATTATCCTGATTTCTTCCTCCAGGCCGACTGCGTTACTAAAATGTCATTCATGACATTTTGCACTCACCGGTTCGTGCCGTAACTCCGTTTTCGATTCCCGCTATGAATAAAAAAAGAGAATAACAACAAGTTGCTATTCTCTCTTAATTGGAGGTGGCGGGCATGAATATATGACTAAATGGGACAATTTGTCGTTTTTGTCTTATGGAAAGTAGCTTTAGTTTGATTATCCATTGTAAATGGGATGTTTCTTCACATTTGTTGGAAATGGCAAGCAGTTTTCCTTATCTAACGGTAATCTAAATTCCCCACCCTGAAGAAAAAAATTATACCTCCATTTTTTCCTGAATTCTATATGAATCTCCATCAAGGGAGAACACATGAGCATGATGTAATAATCTATCCAGCATTGCAGTCGTCATAATTTTATCACCCATCATTTCGGACCACTGATCAAAGCCTTTATTCGAAGTAATAATGACAGATGATCTTTCGTACATTTCACTGATTAAATTAAAAAATAGATTAGCTTCTTTTCTATCTATTGGCGTGTATCCAATTTCGTCAATAATCAACAGTGATGATTTCATTATCCTGTTGATTCTAAAAGTACTAGATCTTTGGATCTCCATTGTTTTTAGGAGTTTGATCAAAGATGTTATCCTTTCAAAACAGACAGAATATCCAGCTTCTATAGCCTTTAAACCAAGTGCAATTGAAAGGTGAGTTTTTCCTAAGCCAGGAGGTCCAAAAAACATAATATTCTCATGCTGATCAATCCACCGGAAATCCTCCAAATTATTGATCTGCTCTTCCGAGATCCCGGTAATTCTAGAAAAATCAAATGTATCCAAATCTTTGACAACCGGAAAATGTGCAGCAGCAAGATTTCTCTGAAGTCGTTTCTCATTTCTATAATTTACTTCTGAGACTAGCAGATTCTTTAGGAAGTCCATATGCGAGACCTTATTGGTTGTTGCTTCATTTACGGCCTCATCAAGGCTCTTTACAATACCTCTGAGTTTCAAACTCTCCAGGACTCCGGTGCAGTAATCAAATGAACTCATAGAGCGCCTCCAAGTAAACTAACTAAAGATGTGTAATAACTGAGTTCCCGCTTTTTAACCTTAATATTTTTATTCTCGTGTTTTACAGCTCTAATACCAGTTAGTAATTGAGGAAGGATATCAGCATCCAAAGACAGAGACACTGCAGAATATCCGTATGTTGAACTTTTTAGAGACCTAGCTGCTTCAATCTGTTTACCTAATTCCACCATTATCATACTTTTTTTTATCTCATTAATCAAAATCCTGAAAGAGTGAGTTTTTGGTGGTTTTAAACCTTGATGAATGATTAATGCTTTGAGAGACTTCTCAGCAGATTGTTGAGCATCAAAACATAGATCTTCATAAAAAATATCATCACCTTTAGGTGTTTTAGATAGGGTAAGAGAGCTTTTAGCTCTCCTTAACCACATTTGGACTTCTTTATCCATATAGAGTTATTCCCTGGCTATTTATATCACAATAAATCATAAACTTATTATTTTTGTTCTTTTCCCATTTCCTTGAATCCATAGCGATGATATCAACCGGTTCTATAATATTCCCATCATATAAAGCTCTATTGATAGCTCTTGAAATTACTCTTTCGCTTTCAATTCCACTTTTTAAAACAAAAATATCGTAATCGCTATCTTCGGTGAACTTCCCTGTGGCTCTGGATCCGAAGAGAATGATTTTCTCAGGATGAACAGTATTTATGATAATGTCTTTGATTTTCTCTAGCAGTCTGTCGGACTTTACCCCTTTCTAAAAAAAAAGAATTTCCAGAATTCAATTTCTCGCATAAAATTCCTTCATGAGTGCAAATTTTATAAATATTGACAGAGATACTCCGATGCTTTTTCCTGCTGACCTGCGGGAATGGCTACCCGAAAACAGCCTGGTCCATTTTATAATAGATGCAGTAGATACACTGGATCTAAGCAGTTTTTCTATAAATACACGAGGCAGTGGAAACGCCCAGTATCCACCGGCGATGATGCTGACACTGCTGATTTACAGCTATGCTACAGGAAGATTTTCTTCAAGAGAAATTGAACAGGCAACGTATTTTGATGTGGCAGTGCGATATATATGCGGTGGAGATAAACATCCGGACCACGACACAATATGTTCATTCCGTTTAAAAAATCGAGATGTATTCAAGGAATCTTTTATCAAGGTTCTGATGGTGGCTTCTGAAATTGGGAACCTAAAGAAAGTCGGTGGTATCAGTGTCGACGGAACTAAGATTTCAGCCAATGCCAGCAAACATTCGGCAGTGAGTTATAAACGGGCTGTAAAGAAAATTAAGCAGCTTGAACTGGAAATTGAACAATTAACACAGAAAGCAGAGGAGGCAGACAGCACGCCACTTCTCGATGGCCTGACAATTCCTGATGAAATAAGCCGTAGAGAAAATCGAAAGAAGGCATTGGAGAAGGCTAAAGCTGCCATTGAAGAACGTTATGAAGAGATCTACAAAGAAAAACGAGCTGAATATGAAGAGAAAAAGAATAAACGGGATAAAGTCCGTGAAAGTGGTAATAAACCACGGGGAAGAGAACCCAAACCACCTGGGGAGACACCGTCTGATAATATGCAGTTCAATTTTACAGATGAAGAAAGTCAAATAATGAAAGCAGGAAACGGCAACCACTTCCTGCAGTCATACAATGCCCAGGCAGCTGTCGATACCGAAGGAAGCATGTTGATTCTGGGAAAGTATTTGACGGCTCATGCAAATGACAAACTTGAGCTTGAGCCGTGTACTGATAGTGTTGATTCTGCAGTTCGAAATATAAGTGATGTCAGTTCTGATACTGGTTATTTCAGTGAAAAAGCTGTACTTGCAGTTGAAGATAATGGAAATGGCCCGATTGTCTATTGTGCTGTTGAAAAGCATGGTCACCACCGGACTGTTGCCGATTTGGAAGAAAAGGCTGATCCTCCGCCACCTCCGAAAGATGCAACCACAAAAGAAAAAATGATTCATCGTCTGAGAACCAAAGAAGGAAAAGAAAGGTATAAACTTCGAAAACAAACGGTAGAACCAGTTTTTGGCATCATAAAAACAGTAATGGGATTCAGGCAATTTTCTTTGCGAGGGAAAGAAAAAGCAGGTCTGGAATGGGACCTTGTCACTCTTTCATATAATTTAAAACGGCTGTACAAACTGAACGATGGGAGACGATTGTCTGTGATGTTGTAGGGAGAGTGCTTCCAGAGATAAAAACGACTCTATAAAGGGTAAAATTGACGGAAAAATTGATTTTATTTTATATTTTCCGATTAAGTTGGTTAGAATTTCTATAAAGCCTAACAAACCGGGATTTTATTTAATTTCCGACGTTACGAAGGTTTATCAACCCGACAGACTGCTAGTGTACTATCAAGTTCCATTACTCATATTATAGGTGATATGGAACTATTTCAATTATAATATTTGTTTCCAAAATAATATCTTCAGATAAATTGGAAATTGCCTAAAAAGATCTTCTCAGCATTTAAAAGGATGTCCGCCCACTTCAGATGAAATTCTAATTTTCTTAAGAGAGAATTCCAATTTTTCAAAAGTATAAAAAGCTGTAAGACTTATAAGGCTGATTTTCTGACTGGTTGGACTGTTTCAGTTCAATTGAGGGTATACTTTTTGTATACTGTTTTGCCTTACTAAGCATATATATTAGAAAAAAAATGTTTCTATCGACAGTTCATAATCTTGAATTAAACTATACTATTATTATATTGAAAGATGAGGCCTTAATTAAAGTATAACTTAATTATCTATGCAAAACTCACAAATCTAAAGTATACTTTAATTGATGAAGAAAATAATCAGAACTAAATATCTTGAAAAAATAGAGCCATTTATAGGAAAACCAGTTGTGAAAATATTGGTGGGAATGCGTCGTGTCGGGAAAAGTGAACTATTAAAACAGATAAGTGATATTATCAGGCGAGATAATCCTGAGAAACATACCACTTATATTAACAAAGAGCTCAGATCTTTTGATTTTATCAAGACAAATGACGATCTCAATTCGTATCTTGATGAGCAGGGAGCTGGCTCGGATACTGTTTTATTCATAGATGAGATCCAGGAGATTGAGAATTGGGAAAAGTCAATTGCCTCTTATCTTGCTGAAGGTATGGATATCTATATTACCGGAACTAATGCCCATCTTCTCTCATCGGACCTTGCCACACTGCTTTCCGGACGATATATAGAATTCCCCATTTTCCCATTAAGCTTTACAGAGTTTTGTGAGCTTAGAAACAATAATGAAAGTAATGTAAAAAAATTCCAACTCTATCTCAGATATGGTGGCCTGCCTGGATTGCATGCTTTTGACTTTGATGAAGTTCCCAGTTTTCAGTACCTTGATGCAATATATCAGAGTATTTTATTAAAAGATGTTGTCAAAAGGCATCAGATTAGGAATGTCGCTTTACTGGATAATGTAACGCAGTATCTTTTTGATAATATCGGGAATCTTTTTAATCCAAGTAATGTCTCCAAATATCTGAAAAGTCAAAAGCTGAGCAATACGCTGCCAACTGTTCAGGCTCAAGTAAAATATATATGCGAAGCTTTTCTGTCTCATCAGGTAAGACAGTACGATTTGAAAGGAAAAAGATATCTTGAGATAAATGATAAATATTATGTCTCCGATCTGGGATTGCGCCATGCAATTCTCGGGTATCGGGAGGCTGATATTTCAGGAATGCTCGAAAATATTGTTTTTCTTGAACTGCTTCGTAATGATTATCAGGTATCAATTGGAAGAGTTGGAACAAGAGAAGTCGATTTTATTTGTGATCGAAGAGGGGAGAGGATCTACATTCAGGTGAGTTATATCATGGTCGACCGGGAAACAGTAGAACGGGAGTTCAGCGTACTTGAAGAAATTAATGATAATCATCCTAAATATGTGATTTCTATGGATCCGATTCTGATAAAAAGGGAGTCTGGAATTAGGCATATTAATTTAATGACGTTCCTTGAGCAGGGATTATGATGTGCCCGAATTTAGGAATAGGCGTTTTGGGATGTGTTACCAGTTGTGTGACCAATTAGTTCTAATCTTGTAGCGTTTTTTATGTTGAACACTAAAAACTTTCCAACATTAAAAAATCATATAAATTGATATGCCTAACACCTTCAATGTTATCTTGAAAATGTTCATCCATCGAAATAACATACTTGGGGTAATGATCCCTGATTGCTAATAAGGGATCAAATTCTCTGGAAACAGTTTTTCGACTGTCCATTTTGAAAGTCACCTGGAAATAAATTTTCTCATTTTTTTTCTCTGCAATGAAATCTATTTCCTTATCTCTGAGTTTGCCTATATAAACTTTATACCCTCGTCGTATAATTTCCAGATAAACGATATTTTCCAGAATGCCGGATATATTCCTATCTTTATATCCGAAGACGGCATGTTGTATTCCCTGATCTGCTAAATAAAATTTTTCTTGTGTCTTTAGTATTTCTTTCCCGATCACATCATACCTGTTTACTCTTGATATTACAAAAGAGCTTTCCAGTGCATTCAGGTAATTGTAAACTGTATTTATGTCTACTTTTCTAAACTGGCTCTTAAAGTAATCTGAGATATTCTTCGCGGAGAAAGTATTGCCTACATTATCCATCACAAACTTCATAATTCTATTAAGCAGTTCCACATTGCGAATTCTGAATCTTTGTACAACGTCTCTGAGAACAACAGAATCATATATATCATTGATTACCATATAGGCAGAATCATCATCATAATCTGATATATGGATTGCCGGAAATCCTCCCCGTCTTATATAGTGCCAAAGTAAATCATTATTACCTATAGGAGCGTCAATACGGCTTATTTTGTGAAAATTGATCATTTCTTTTAGAGATATATAGTGGACCCCATAGTCAAGACATGTATTAATCTTTTTTTAGTTTGAAAACTTTTCCAAAAATACATTTGTTAGTTGTTGCTAACAAGCTTCTCTATAGGCTTCATCGGGAGTTTTTTTATCAAGAGATTCATGAGGTCTTCTCATATTATATTTCTCTATATATTTCCCAATTCCTTCAGCAGCTTCAATAGCAGACCCATATTCTTTCGCGTATATATCTGCATATTTTAATGTCCGCCAAAATCTCTCGATTACAATATTATCTATGGCTCTTCCTTTACCATCCATGCTTATTTTTACACCTCTATTCTCTAAAACGTCTCTGAAAGCTTTACTTGTAAACTGCGACCCCTGATCTGTGTTGAAAATATCGGGAGTTCCATAAATCCTGATAGCTCTTTCTAGTGCTGAGATACAGAACTCTTTATCCATCGAAGTAGAAATCTCCCAGCTTAGAATTCGACGGCTGTACCAGTCCATTACAGCCACAAGATATACAAATCCGTGTTCAAGGCGAATGTACGTCACGTCAGTGCACCACACCTGATTAGGTCTGTTTATAGTGATATTTCTCAAGAGATATGGATATATCTTGTGCTCACTGCCTTTTCCCGGTTTACTAAGGTTTCTTTTAGGGTAAATAGCCTCAATGCCCATAATCCGCATTAGACGTTGAATCCTCTTTCTATTCACCTTATTAAGTCCTTTAATATTTTTGTTCTCTCTGCGAATTACATCTCTTATTTTTCTGCTCCCATATTCAGGGCTCTCTGTATATATTTCATCGATTATCCTCGTTAACTGAAGATTGAAATCACTCTTGGGCTTATCCCTGTAGTAGTATGATGAACGGGCAACACCCAAAAGTTTTAACTGTTTCATTATGCTCAATTTTTTATGTCCTGGATCTACTAATTTCCGCTTTTCCAGGACTCCAACTTTTTTTGGCAGTCCTTGAGAAAATCGAGTTCTACCTGCTGCTCTCCAATTTTCTTAAAGAGAACAGATTCTTTTTCTTCCATATCTGTAATTCTTGTATCTGGTTTCTTGGAAAATACAGTAGAACCGTTTTCCAGAAATTGTTGTTTCCAATTGGATATTTGATTCGGATGAACATCGAACTCAGTCGCTATCTCACTTATCTGACGCTGACCTTTAATTGCTTCTAGGACAATTTTGAATTTTAACTCTGAACTGAATGATCTTCTCTTTTTACTCAACTTCTTCCTCCATAAACATTAAACAATCAAACTAAAGTTCTTGTCCATATTTATGGGTCCATTATAATAAGGGGTAAATATTTATTTCTATGTAACGTCCGGTAAGAAGTGTGGATAGTTCTGATGAAAGCAAATTTGAATTAGATCCTGTAATATAAATATCTGCATTTAAGTCTACCAAAAATGAATTAATAGCTCGTTCCCATTTGTCCACCAGCTGAATCTCATCGAAGAAAAGATAAACTCTCTCTGCGGGTTCACATTTTTCTATGATATGACTATGTAACTTTTTAGAATCCTGAATATCATAATTCATCATGCTTTCAAAATTCAAATAGAATATCTGTTTTTTTTAATGCCACGTTTAAGAATATCTTTTTGAATAAGTTTTAGTAATGTGGATTTGCCCGATCGTCTGATCCCGGTGATTACTTTGATCATTGGTTTATCAATGAATTTTCCTATTTGATTATTATAGTAGAGTCTATCAATCATACAGCCACCTTATTCTGTGATTATTATATCCTTAAACAAAGCATTATGGAAATGTCAACATCAGTGCAGTCCTAAATACTCCCAATATATTTAAGCAGCGACTTTTTGTTTTGCTGCCTTCTCCCTGTAAATAGCTGGAGGCCATCCTCCATCATTAACCGTACTGATTCGCTTCCGATTATTGTAAACCATGACATATCGCCAGATTACGATCTTTATTTCTTTCCTGGTCATTTTCCTTGTATTCATTTTATAGAGTTTTTCTTTTTTTAGTGTTGCGAAAAAACTTTCCATTCGAGCATTGTCGTAGCACTTCCCGACATCACTCATGCTTTGTACAGCACAATAGTCGCCGAGTAACTTTTTAAACCGATCACTTGTATACTGGCTGCCAGCATCGCTGTGAATGAGAACTCCGTTTCCCGGAGTTCTGCTTTTATATGCATCATCAATGGCCTGAATGCATAATTCCTTTTTCATATGATCCTGCATTGCGAGGCTGATAATTTCTCCTCCAAAACAATCCAAAACAGGTGCAACATACAATTTCCCGTCAGAGCACGGAACTTCGGTAATATCAGTAAGCCATTTCTCATTAGGTCTTGATGCAGTAAAATTCCTCTGCAATACATTGTCAGGTCTTTGAGCCTTCTTATCCGCCTTAGTGAGCCCATTAGGGCTTCTTCGGCTCTTGTGTAGCAGATTTCCTTTTCTCATTGCTCTGATCACTGTTGATCGAGATACTTCTATGCTCTTTTGTTCTAGCGCAATGTGCACTCTATTTATTCCATAGTTCATATTTTCTGGATGCTCATCCAGGATCTCATGTATTTCGACCAGAAGACGTTGCCAGGCTCTAGGCTTATTTCGGGATCGTTTCCACTTATAATAACCTGTTTCACTGACATTCAAGGCTTTACACATCTTTACAACAGGAGTCGTTTTACTTTCTTCCTGATGATCACAGATATATATAAAGATTCTTTTAGAGCTCACTTCTTCCGGTCTTTTGCGAAAAAACCAAGCGCATCCTTCAGAATCTCATTAGCTTCTTTTAACTCCTGATTTTCTTTCAGTAATAGCCTCTCCCTCTCTGTCAGAGGAGAAGTGTCTTGCACTGATTTTTCACAGTTATTTCTCTTACGGATCTTCCGCCATTCGGACAAGGTCCCATAGTTAATTCCCAATTGCTCCGATGCTTTCTTTAAACCGATGTCATCGGACAGCTTTAATGCTCGCTCTTTAAAATCTTTACTGTACTGTCTCATTTTCATACCCTCTTTATTTTCGGGTATTTTAGACTGCACTTTTATGATAATCCTTCATTATACAATAAAATGTTTAGGGGTATACCCATAAATACTTTGTATTTGTGAAGAGTTTTTCTGTCAAATACAGTTTTTGTCATGAATGTAAAAATTAGCTTATCTCAACAAATTTATGTAAACTTATTTTGGGTTTTGTGGTTATGTATTGATTTGTAATCTTCAAAATTTAGAAATAGAAAATTTCAGTGTGACCATTTATGTGACCACTTCCCTGACGCCTCATGTGTCAGATTTAGGCTGAAACCACGAAATTTCGTACTTTCTGATGCCTTATTACCTAACATGTGTGAAGGTCGTAATAGAGTCGACGAGGCAACCGAGTCATATGTATTAAATATAAATATCTATGGTGTAAGAGATTAAATTCTGGATGATTCGGGGGGGAAGGGGGAACCACTGATTTGACTAGTAACATTTAATTAAATTCTCATTTAGTAATATTATTTGTATTTATTAAAACTCTTTTAGTTTATGGATTGGCTAGATTGCATACTATAAGTATGCAATATTGATATTAAGTAAACCTATTGAAATAAATCCAATATTTCAATTTTGAAAGATATTAATACTGAATCAATATTCAACAACAAAGGTTTAAGTAAATCATTTTCTATCATAAAACTGTAGGCATGTCTTGAAAAATGTCTAAATCCCATCAACTCTCTGAGGTCAGATTCCAATGAAGATGAAATTAAATTTTCCTCTTTACATAAAATCAATAAATCGGAATGCCATGATGTACTACTAGACAATTTCAGTTGTTTATTTTTAATCAACATGATTAAAACTTTTTCAAAACCATTATATATAGATTGCATAGATGATGCTGCTGCACGTAATTCAATAGGATCTAAATCAACGATCTCAATTTTCTTAGATAGTATTTCGATAATTTTACTTTCTTTTGAAATTTGAGTTAATTCAAATTTTTATTATTAAGGATTTTGTTTTTGTCAGGAGACACGTTGTAAAGTTCCGGTTTTCATTAATTCTTTCGAAAAATCATTATTATAATCAAGGCCCACAAGATCAAATGGGTGGTCTAATACTCTCAGTAATTCACCATAAACATGAAAGTACTTTTCCTTTTTTAATCCCTTAACAGCAAAATCAATATCAGAAGAAGAATCAAAAGTATTTTCAGCAAGAGAACCAAATAAATATACTTCAGTACATCCTTCCTGTAATAAGAGCTTTAATGCTGTATCAATATCATATTTGTATTCTTTAGGGATAATTGTTTCCATATTGTCAGTTTATAACTTAAACATGTTCTTGGCAAGAAAGAGAAAATGACTGATCGATCCCTGGACGTTCCAAAATCTTAGGGAAAAGATCATAGGAGTTCCAAAATTAAATTGGTTTTGATTATCTTATTTATAGGCATCTTTTCTATGAGAAACATCAGCAATAATTGCGATATTCACCGATCCTGAACCTATTCACATCTTTAAAATCCCCTTTTAGTCTTTTTATGTTGGGTCCAAAATATGGATTTTTTCTTAATAAAGGATAAACAAAATTAGTAATTATAGAATATAAAGAATTATACAGAGGTTTTTAAATTTTCTTTTGGAAGCTTTTGGTCTCGGCTATTTTAAAGTCAGCAAATAATCTCAAACCTTTCATTATTAATATCATCCAGTCCCTGGATTAATGAATCTTTAGAAAGAAGGATCTCTTCCATTTCATCATCTGTGACTGTTGAATTGTTGTAGAGATAGTTTATTGCAGCATATTCTATATCGTTTGAGATAGATCTTTTTTGACCGTTAGCTGCTTTTTTGAATATTTCATAAGCTGAGTCATCCATTCTCAGGGTTATTGTTTTTGACATAACATACTCCTGCTTCAATTTTATTCTAATTTAATATTTTATTTAATCTTAGTTTATGTTAAGTAAAAATATCAGAACCAAAATAGTAGTCAGACAGAATATTTAGATCTATAATTTCAATTTTCAAATAGTCATATATAAAAAGGAAAGGTCATCTCTATGAATCCAGCAGAAATCATCAACAGGTACGACAAGGCGGAACCTGTCTCAAAAAAGCCACGGGAGAGACCTTTTTCCGCTTTTTCCAAGATAACAAGGCTGAATTGAGCAGTCTGATTATGGATTTAAAAGATAACGATGAGAAACTGAAAGATATTGGGATCAAACTGGGTATGATACATCCTCCCGAATCGATCATAGATGAAGGGATTAAAGAATTGTGTTCCATCCCTTTTCGCCGGAAAGACGGATCAGTTTTCGCCTGCGAAGGAGTCGTGGAAAACTGGAAAGGCTGTCCTCCCCATTCTCCGGCAGTAACCGAAACCATAGAGAAACTAAATAGTGCAACAGGATTTCTGATTATGCAGTTCGATAATTTCGACAATACTATTTATCAGAAATACATTCACCAGTTAACGCTGGATGCCCGGAAAAAATTGTCTCTTTCCGGCTTTAATGTCATTGAGAGTTATAGCTGTGGTCCCTGTCAGATATGCGCTAAGGGCTGTAATTCTTATGGAGATTGCAGAATCCCGTCTTTGAGGCTCTTCGCCCTGGAATCCTGTGGATTCTGGGTCAATCATCTGTGCAGAAAAGCTGGAGAGAATAGTATTTACGGCGATGAATCATGGGATATTGATTGGTTAACCGGTTGGTATTATGATTCACCGGAACAGGAAAAATATAAATCTGTATCTGGTATTTTAATTAAATAAAACAGATTATTTATAGGGAAATCTCCAAATAAGATTTCTATTTTGTATATACAATTCTCTTTTTGCTTAAACAATTGCATGATGTAGCTTTTCTTCAGATATCCTTCCCAGAGTCGCCTGACTGGTGGTCTCTATTAAACCTCTTGTAATCTCGCACATTATTTTAAACAAATCTCTCTTGAAAACATCTCTCTGAGTTAAACACTTTTCCATTTCAGTTAATTCAATTTTCTCTCACATCCGAACATAAAAAAAGGAGCCTCGTCCACGCCAATGTACAAGCTCCTTAATCCAAAACCTCCCGAAGGAGGAACTCTGATACTTATAATTCGGCTATGTATGGAAAAACTTCAAGTCCTCGGTAAAGATTTTCCTTGGGAAAAACCGGAAAGATGTCCAGAATGTGGAAGTATTGGTCTATGGGGACACGGATATGTCCTTCGATATTTCCATGAAATTGTGACCGGATTATGGATAAAACGATATCGCTGTCCCGATTGTCATGCCGTTCATACACTCCGTCCATTTGATTACTCTCCCGGTTTTCAGTATTCATGGACAACTATCCAGAATTCAATTCAAGAGAAGAAAAATGGATCTAATTTCCTGAAAACAGTATCCCGTCAATGTCAGCAGTATTGGTTCAAAGCCTATCGATTTCAACAGAAGCGACAGAGGAACTTCACGGTCTCTTATGATATACCATCGAGTCAGAAAGATGTGACATTCAGGATAAATTATCATGAAATCCCATGTACAGAGGATCCTCCCTACCTGCCTTTTGCGGTGACAGTGAAACCAAGCCGGTTTAGTTTCAAATGAGAAATAAGCCAGGAGGTTTTATCATGAATCAGGAACAAAAAGAGAAAGTAGCCGTTTTCAGGTTCGGGGTGATTTTCCCCCTTGTCGAATGTAATGTGCGTGATTATTGGGGAGAAAAAGCCCGGATCTTAAGAGAGCTAGTCAGTCGGGATTGGGAGATTCCCAATTCGAACAGAAATTACATCAGCAAAGCGACTATCTTAAGTTGGTTACGCCGTTATGAACAGGGAGGTAGAAAAATCGAAGCACTATACCCTGGAGACCGGGGAGACAAGGGACGAATTCGAAGTATTGATGACGAGACAATTGATGCTCTTGTCTGTCTGAGAAAAAAGAAACCTAAAGTATCTGTTCCCCGTCTTATCGAGATCGCCAGATCTGAAGGTCTTATTCCTTTGGGAAAGGAGGTTTCGACAGCCACAGTCTACAGACTGATGAAAAAGCACAAAGTTGAATCGGGAAAAAAGAAAGTGGATATGCGGAAGTTCGAGGTGCAGATGGCAAATGACTTATGGCAGTCGGACTGTATGCATGGTCCCCAAATCCTACATGAAGGAAAACTGAGAAAAACCTATCTGTTTGCTCTTATTGATGATCACTCTCGCCTCATTTCCCACGGACAGTTTTACTTTGCTGAAAATCTGGATAACTATTTGGATTGCCTGTGGGCCGCATTGCGTAAGAGAGGACTCCCCCGGAAACTCTATGTAGATAACGGCCCATCGTTTCGGGCCCACCGTCTGCAATTAGGATGTGCTGCTCTGGAAATCGGATTGACCTTTGCCCGACCATACAAGCCGCAGGGGAAGGGGAAAATAGAGCGTTTTTTCAGAACAGTCAGATCTCAGTTCCTGTCTGAACTTCCCTCAGGGCTGGATTTGGCACATTTGAATACTAAGTTTGATGAATATCTTGAGATCTACCACAATCGGAAGCATGGAACGACCGGCCAGGAGCCCATCCGCCGTTACCTGGAAAGTTCATCCCTACTTCGGTCGGCACCGGAAAATCTTCCCCGTTATTTCCGAAAAAAGGAAAACCGGAAGGTTAACAACGACAGGACAGTAAAACTGAACGGCAGATTATTCGAAGCACCGGTGGGACTGGTCGGAATGCAGGTTGTTCTGCGTTTTGAAGACTACGATAACATTGAGGTCTATCTAGATGATCAATCTAAAGGATTTCTCCGACCATTGAATCAGGTCGTTAACAGTCGGGTGAAAAGAGAAACCGATATCACTCAGACTTCTTCGGTTCCTTCCGGAGGGAAACTCTTTGAAATGAGATCGGGGAGTTCGTGATGAAGAATCTCAGACATCATTATGGATTGAGAAAAGATCCATTTCCCCAGAACATTCCCGTGAAAGATCTCTACCAGCTCCCGTCACTGTCGCCATTGAAACAACGAGTTTTCTTTGCAATTGAGCAGAAGGCGATCAGTGTCATCACAGGAGATGTCGGGTCGGGGAAATCCACGTCAATCAGATATGTAGCAAGTCAGTGGCACCCTAGTGAATATCATCAGATTCCCATTGTTGGGGGAGAGTTCAGTCTAATTGAACTCTATAGAAAGATCCTTATTACTTTTGGTATTCAGTTTCATTCATATCAGATTTCTTTTATGATTCAGAAAATCAGAGAGCAGATACTTGAAGTTGCTGCTAGAAAAGTAACTCCTGTACTGATCATTGATGAGGCACATTTATTGAAACAGAATGTTTTCACACAGCTTCATACATTGACTCAATTTGAGTTTGATTCAAAACCGGTTATGCCTGTCATACTCTGTGGTCAGGATGGATTGATGGATCATCTAATGACGAGCCCGGCCAGGCCTCTGGCTTCCCGTGTTCTGGGAATAAATCACCTGGAAGCTTTGAAAAAGGAAGTTATGGAAGAGTATCTTCTCCACCATTTGAAGCTATCAGGGCTTTCAAAAAACATATTCTCGGAAGAGGCCGTTTTTGCCATTCATCAGTGTTCTGGAGGAATCCTGAGAAAAGCTAATTACGTTGCCAAAACATCTATGTTGGCAGCGGCGATTGAGGGAAAACAGCAGATCGCAGCAGAACATGTCAGGATTGCGGCCACAGAGTTGATTCTCTAAACAGTCATTTCCCGTCTTTTGAAGGCGGGATTTTTTTGCTTCAATTTAATCTGAAAAATAGTCTAACTCAGCGTGAGAAGAATTGGTCAGAATAATCTGAGATATTACACTCTGAAGCGATTTAAGTAGTACAAATATAAGAGATCTGTTCGATGAGCAGGGACAAACAGATCAATGGCTGATTAAAGTCATAACCCTATGGGCCATCTCTTCCGGGCTTTCAGACATGCCGTTTTTAATCCACCGTAAAGTTATGGCGTCGATTCCGCCAAGTATAAATTCCTTGGTATAATCATCGACAGCCGCACCCAGATCGAAAGACCGGCTCTCGCGAAACTGGATGAGCATCAAACGAATGTCCTGTTCCTTGTGCAGAATATGGAGGAGAGGATTATTTAATATGAGAGAGAAACGCCACAGCAGCCAATCGCGGAGCGATGGATTCGGTTTATCCAGTATTGTTTTACGGGCTTCCATGAATAAATCCTCCATGACATAGCGGAGGATATCTTCTTTCTTCTGAAAATGACTGTAGAACGTATTGCGGCCTATACATGCCTCTGCTGCGATCTGCGATATAGTTATATCCTCCAGCGAATCATTCTGCAGCAACCTCATTAGAGCGTCGGAAATCATCCTTTTCGATTCTTCGATCTGTTTTATCCGCTTCATTGAACAAAATCCTCCAATGTGTTCGACTTACTGAAATCTCCTTGTCCCCCGGGAAATCAGTCGATATATTTTCTTTAACTATGACAAGTGTACTGGAATAATTGAATAAATTACAGGGAGAAAATATTATATGATAGAAAAGAGAAAAATAAGCCCACTTATGGCAACAGCATTTGTACTGTTGGCAGCTCTGGTCGTGACAGGTTGTCAGACTGGAGAAACAGTATCGATTAATGAAAACATCTCTTATGAAACAGCTATGAGCCATGTGGGCAGCCGCGATACAGGCGGCCGATGGCTGAGTCTTGGGATCAGGGAGATCAATGAGCTGGAAGGACTCAGCGAAAGTGATAAAATTCGGATCAACCATCATTTATTCAGTCTTATAGAGGATGAGGAGCTCCGATTTGATGAGAATCTTCATGACCAGTTTCTCGGAGAGATGAAGTCCGAAGGTATGGATGAAGTAGCTGTTGCAGCACTCGAAAGGGCACATGTCAGGGTCAGCTCGCCTGTTATTCTTCATGACGGATACTGGGTTGGGAAGATCAAACCTGAAGGATTTCCTTTTGCCCTGAAGGTTATTAACGTTATGCACATCGATGCTGCAACCAATCTCATTACAGTTTACGCCCAAAGCCGTATGATGGGAAAAGTAGTTGCACCGGCCCAGGTGAGTCCCGGAGAGTTTACCGAGTTACCCAACGGAGACAGAGTAGCCTCCCATCCTGATGCAGTATATCTTAACGGCAGTGGTCAGGAACTTCTGGAAGATGATGGAACCGGCTCATGGTGGGTGAAACACTCATGGGTTCTCGGAGGAGAAGGCTATGGTAATGCTGAGCTGAAACCTCAGGAACATTACGAAGAAACTTATGTTGAAGGGAACATGCTGGAAGATGGC
The DNA here is from genome assembly GCA_963942565.1 of Maea johnstoni. Taxonomy (NCBI): domain Eukaryota; kingdom Metazoa; phylum Annelida; class Polychaeta; order Spionida; family Magelonidae; genus Maea; species Maea johnstoni. Next base: position 74,012 of record CAWWDR010000962.1, on the reverse strand, counting down.
CTTACCATGAAGATCGGCGATCCCGAAGCCCTCTGGGGGTATAATCTGCGAAAACCGGTGTTGTCCGGAAATAAAATAATATATCAGGTCAATCGATATGAATACAGTGATGATGGGACTCTGAATGAAGGATTTGTGATCGAGTGGGTGCACAAAAATGAAAAGAGTCCCTTCGACGGATTAGCGCGAAGCGGACCTGATACGAAACTTTGGAACTTATTGGAGGTAGAAAAATGAAGTGGAATAAACTATTCCCCAAAACGGTAGAAAACAAATATTCGGGCCATGTCCTCGGACTGATTCTTTTGGGATTCTATGTTTTAAAATCATTAGTTTCAGGATCTATCCATATGTTCGCTCCCGACGGCGGTGCTCAGAGCATCGCTTCTGTCGCTTTGGATCAGTTCGCCGGAGGCGGGGCAGAATCGGTGATCACCATGTTCGCTATGTGGGGTATGGAGCAGTTTGTTATCGGACTCATCGCTGTGGTCATCCTGTGGCGCTATAGGGGACTTGTTCCCATGATGGCTCTTGTGTATGTGGTTGAGTACGTCGGCAGAGTCGTTACACCCCTCCATACTCCCGGTATGGTTACAGTACATACTCCTCCGGGACATGCGGCCGATGCGGTTCTGGTTCCGCTGACTCTGGTTATGCTTGTGCTGACCCTGTATATACCGAAGAAAAAGTGGGAAGGATAATCGATTTTTAGCGAAAATTGAGCTTTGGCCGGCGACTGAGTCGCCGGGATATCTTGCAAAATACCACTACGAATGTATAGGTGAGCAGGTGGCGCAATCACCGACCGGGAATGCTGCAGTTAATTGTCTAATAAAAAAGTATAAGTGGCAATTTTGTTATGTACAGGGTAATATATTAGTCTCATCAATTGGAGGATTCTCAAATAATGAGCTCATACTACTCAAAAGTTCGAAATTTTCTTCTTAACTTGAGTATTTTCAAAAAAACATTTTATGGTATGACGCTGATTGTCATAATTATCATCAGCTTTTCCACTTTACTCTCCTATTCATATACACATGATATCTACGTAAACAGGGTGTTTGAAAATGCTGTACTGCTTGTTAAAGCTCTTAACAGGAGTATGGAAAACGATATAGATCAGATAGACAGAATCATAAGATCCATATATGCAGAAACAGAGAGAGTAGATGTGGATGATTTGATTATGAAAGAAATCATTTCAACCAGAAATTATTCAAGTCTTACAGAACAGTACAAAGCTCTTAAAGTGACAAATGACTTTTTCTATCAGTTGTTATATTTAAGAGAAGACTTCAGCAATGCCTATATCTATATATCTCCTGAAAAATCATTCTCTTATTCAATTAGCGGAAGAAACCGACTTAATTATGACCCTAAATCGGAAGAGTGGTATAGGCAAACTGTTGAGGCTGATGGAAAAACTCTTATATTTCCTCCCCATAAACCCTTTCATTTAAATGAATACAATAGCGATGTCATCTCTTTTTCGAAGCTATTGAAAAATATTGATGATTTGGATGGAGATCCTTATGGCGTTATTCTCATTGATCTCTCTTTGAAGCGCATAAAGCAGGATATAGAAGATTTCGCCATGGATAAGCCGGCGAGAGTTCTATTTCTGGACAAAGAAGACGATGTTATATATTCACAGAATTTAACTTATGATGAAAGTGAAGTCAAAGAACGGATTGCGAGTGAAATAGAAGGAAAAAGAGAAGGTAATTTCATAACGACTATATCCGATCAGAAGTATCTGGTTGCCTTTCAGACATCTACAGTTTCGGGATGGAAGCTACTGATTCTGACTCCATATAACAGTATTGCGAAAGAAGCTCTTGGCATACTCATAACTTTTTCTTTTCTCTCGATCATAGGTGTATTATTTTCAGCAATAGCGTCTTATGTGTTTTCAAAACTGTTATACAAGCCCATAGAGGCTATTAATTCCGGAATAGAAAAAGTTCGTGAAGGGGATTTCCATTCTGTTATTCAGTATGAATCCAAAGATGAACTGGGTTTGCTGGTAAGCAGTTTTAATGCCATGGTATTGAGAACCAGGAAGATGATTCTCGAAAGATATGAAGAGAAACTGGCCAGAAACGATGCGGAATTTAAATATCTACAGGCCCAGATCAATCCCCATTTTATTTACAATACTCTTCAGACAATCAGCAGTATGGCCATTGTTTATAAAGTCCCTGAAATCAACAATGTCTCAAAAGACCTGGCGAAAATTATGAGATACGGGATTCCCACAGACGATGCCCTGGTGACGGTCAGACAGGAAATAGATAATGTTCGGTCCTATCTGGAGATTCAGAAAATAAGATTCAAAGATTTTCTGTTTTATGAAATAGATGTGACTGAAGAGGCATATGGGTTCAAAATTGTAAAACTGGCTCTTCAGCCCATAGTGGAAAATTCCATAATTCATGGATTGAAAATGAAAGAATCCGGGGGATTTATAAAAATAACAGCTTCGATTTCCGATGATGTGCTGGCTCTGGATATTGAGGATAATGGATTGGGCATGGGACTTACAGAGCTGGAATATCTCATGGCGGAGATTAATAAACCGGAGGAAGAGGGAGCAATTCATACAGATGGAACCAATCACAACCATGTAGGTTTGAGAAATATCAATCGCAGACTAAAGATCATTTACGGAGATGAGTACGGTCTGCAACTGGAAAGCTCCAGAGGGGAATGGACCAAAGTACGTTTGTTGATTCCCTCGGAAAATCGGTTAGTAAAAGAGAAATGATGAAGAAGATATTAATCGTTGATGACGAACCCTGGATCAGACAAGGCATTCGGGAGCAGATTGACTGCGAGACTCTGGGAGTTCAAATCATAGGTGAGGCGGGAAACGGCCGACTGGCAATTGAAGTCATAAAAACGATTTACCGGATATCGTGCTGACCGATGTCAGAATGCCGGTTATGGACGGGATTGAACTGGTTGAGTATATACACCGCAATGATTTAAGAATCAAAACCGTTATCATCAGTGGATACAGTGAATTTGACTATGCGAAGAAAGCAATTGATTATGATGTATTCTCCTACTTACTAAAACCTATAGACGATGAAGAACTGAACAATACTATCAGACAAATTGTCAGCAAACTGGATGAGGAACAGCAAATGGGGATAATTGAATATGAGTACCCCAACAGCAGGATAAAAAACTTCATTTATTGCATTGAAAACTTATATAAGGATGAGGTTTTCGATGAAATCGATTATTTATTTCAGGATATAGGATCAATTGTCCTGAGAAATACCATTGAACGAAACCGCTTCGCGGTGGACAGATTCACAATCACTTTTTAAAAATCTCAGATTATCTCTATATTACATATGAACTCAAACTATCCTCTAAATTGAAACAATTTTCAGGAGGATAGAAAATGACAGAATTACGTTCGAGAATGATCAGAGATTTAGAAATCAATGGATTAAGTAAATCTACACAAACGGCCTACATCAGACATATAAGAGATCTGGCAAAATTCCATAAGCGATCACCTGATGAGTTATCTTTGGAAGATATTTACCAGTTTCAATATTACTTGAAACAAATGAATTATTCTTTCAGCTATTACAATCAGGCTGTATGTGCAATAAAATTTCTCTATAGTTTTACTCTAAAGAAAGATTGGAATATTAATCATATCCCATTCCAGAGAAGAAGTAAAAAAGCTGCCATTAATTCTTAGTAAAGAAGAAGTCTTTGAGTTACTTGGAGTCATTGATAGTAAAAGAGATAAAACAATTGTTTGTTTACTATATTCAACAGGAATACGAGCCTCAGAGTTGGTAAATCTAAAAGTTTCGGATCTGGATAGTAACCGGATGGTAATAAATATCCATCAGGGGAAAGGCAGAAAAGACAGAATAGTCATGCTCGCAGAGAATCTTTTAGATGTGCTTAAAGAATATTGGCTGGAATCAAGACCAGAGACATTTCTTTTCCCTGGAAAAATACCTGGTAAGCCACTTACTCGGAAAGCAATTAATAATTTACTTAAGAAATATTCTACCAAAGCAGGCATAACTAAACAGATTTCACCTCATACTCTCCGACATTCCTTCGCTACTCACTTACTGGAAGATGGTGCAAACATCAGAGTCATCCAGTTTTTATTAGGTCATCGTAATGTAAAGACAACAACGATCTACACTCATATTGCAAAAAACTATATCAATGAAACTCCTAGTCCATTAGATACTCTACTTTTGAGTAAAATGGAGGATCATAATGAGTAACACATCAAGAAATAGAACATCTGTAGAAATAGCTGATATTTTCAGAGAACATGCTCAAAAATTGTCTTTACTGAGTAAAGAACAGGAAAAAGTTATCAGCAATATAATCACCTGTCGAACTGCAGAGCTTGGAGGTCATATTCATGAATGTGATGAATGCGGTAATCCCCAAATATCATATAATTCCTGTAGAAACAGACATTGTCCAAAATGCCAATCATTCAAAAAAGAACTATGGATTGCAGATCGGGAACAAGAATTATTACCTGTCAGCTACTTTCATATAGTTTTTACTATTCCAAGAATCCTTGCTCCAATTGCACTTCAAAACAAGGAAAAAGTATATGGGATACTCTTTAAAGCGGTATCCCAAACTTTAAAAGAGGTGGCAGCTAAACCTAAAAACCTTGATGCTCAGATAGGATTGATTGCCGTCCTTCATACCTGGGATCAGAAGCTCGGCCACCACCCTCACATTCATTGTATCGTCCCGGGAGGTGGGATTTCAAAGGATAAAACAAAATGGATTAAATCCGGAAAAAACTTCTTTCTTTCTGTAAATATTCTCTCTTCTGTTTTTCGGGGGAAGTTCTTAAACTTTCTTGAAAAGGCATTTAATGGAAATGAGCTTTCATTTTTCGGTGAGTATTCCCATCTTTATGATCATCAGCAATTCAAACATTTAATGTTTGATTCCTGTAAAAAGAACTGGGTCGTTTATTCAAAGAAATCCTTTGCCGGTCCCAAGTTGGTTATCAAATATCTGGGGCGGTACACTCATCGAATCGCAATCTCTAATTACAGAATAAAATCCATGACCGATACTCATGTTTCTTTTACATGGAGAGACAGAAAGCATGATAATGAATTAAAGACTATGGAACTGGATGTTGTTAGTTTTATGCGCCGTTATCTGATTCATATCCTTCCATCTGGTTTTATGAAAATGAGATATTACGGTTTCCTTGGAAATGTTACAAAAAAGAAAAGCCTTACTCTTTGTCGAGAATTTTTAGGTATTCCTTTGAAAGAAAAGGAGACTCCAGCAGAAACTCCAATGGAAATATATATCCGTATAACTGGTTCTGATCCTACAATCTGCCCGATTTGCGGGAAAGGACATATGGTGTCTCGAAAGGAGATTCCCATGAGAAAAGCTCCTCCATTACTGAAAACCGGATAGTTCCTTATTTATTGGATTGCCGCATGGAAGCAACATTGATCATCTCATTATTAAAGTTCATTACCTTCTCTAAAAGTACGTCTAAGGAATCTGAATTTCTCTGGAATACAACTATTTCATTCATAAAAATCAGTCAATTTCATCACTGTTCTCCTGAAATAATTCTTAATCTTATCTGCAGAATCTTCTACAACTCAATTTTTCCAGAAAAATCTCTTCAAAAAGTAAAATCAAAGTCATTCAATACCCATAGTATCTTTTCTTTTGTGAGTTCCATTCAATAGACTCTTTCTGAAGTCAGTAATCTCGAAATGGATTATGAAGTTAGAATCGGGCGTTATTTTGCTGTGACTTCTGAAAGAATCCTAAAAATTATGTCTATAGTATTGGCATTAAATAATTTACTGCTGAATTACAATTCGACAGTTGAAAAGGTGTTTGAAGAACATGATATTGCTAAAATGATTATCAGCGAGACAGTACACATAGAGGAACTTAAGTCTCATCTGATAAAAATGGTTACTGCCATTATGGAGTATATAGAGGCGAACAAAAAAACTGCGGTTAAAAATATCATCAGTGAAGCAGTGGAATTTATTAAATTGAATTACTATGAAGATATTTCTCTTCAGATACTATCAGACAGATATTTCCTGAATATGGCCTATCTCTCCAGAATGTTTAAAATCGAAGTCGGGCTGAATTTTAATGAATTCCTGAATAAAACAAGGATGGAAGCGGCGGCGGAACTCCTGAAAAAGGATAATTTGAAAGCAAAAGACATTGCGAAACTAACAGGATATTCCAGTTCCGATTATTTCTTTAAAAAATTTAAATCCTATTACAAAATGACTCCATCCCAATATCGAAATACTATTATGTAGGACTCAAAAGTAAAAAAATGACAGTTTTTTTTGTCAAATAAGTACTCTTTACGGCTCTGGAACCGGTTGTTACCATAAATTAACACTTCGGTAACGAAGAAAAAATCTAAAAGTGAAAAGGAAAAAAACAGGATGAGAAAATTACTAATCGCACTTCTAATACTTTCTTGCGGATTGAGTTTTGTATCAGCAAACGGCCAATCGGAAACGGAGAAAGAAGATGTTACACTCAGTTATATGACATGGGATTATGCCGATAAGACAGCTTCCCTCGATGCTCTGATGACTGATGTTGATAGTCAGTTTGGTATTACTATTGATCTGATGAACATCCCCACAGATCAATATGAGACGACCTTTAAAACCAAGATGGTCGCTGATGACCTTACCGATTTTGTTCAGATCCACGATATGACTGGTGATTATGTCACATACGGATCAAAACTCGGGGCCGACAAGTTTGTAGATATTTCCGATCTCGATGCAGTTAATGAATACATCCCTTCTGTTGTTGAATCTGTAAGAAAAGAGGGCGGCGAACTGTTCTACGTTCCCATATCAACTAATGTTTTGGGTGCTGTTTACAACAAGGATGTATTCAAGGCGAATAATCTGACAGTTCCCACAAATAAAGAAGAGCTGGAAGATGTACTGAAGGCAATTAAATCAGCTGGAATTGTTCCCATCGCTCAGGGAGCCAAAGAATCCTGGTCAGTACAGATTATTCCCTTTATTGCTTTCGGTCAGTATATCAACAGCATGGATATGGATATCAGGAAAAAACTGGCTGACGGGTCTATGATATATGCAGACATTAAAGATGATATGACAAAAGTTCTGGATATTCAGCAGGATTGGGCAGCAAAAGGTTATTATCAGAACGACTTTCTCGGAACAGATATGAGTGTGGCCAGCGCCATGGTCGGTAAAGGTGAAGCGGCAATGCTGATTAATGGAACATGGATGTATCAGGCTGTGCAGGATGCCAATCCCGATGCGAATATCGGTTTCTTCGCTCTTCCTTTGAATGCACCCGGTGAAGAGACAGTTTCTCCTTCCAGCGCGGCTGGCGGTCTGTGTATCAATGCTAAATCTGAAAATATCGAAGAGGCAAAAGAGGTTCTGAACTATTATCTGAAATCAGATTACCAGACAAAAGTCATGACCGATTTAAGCGGTATCTCTACAAACCTCAACGTAACATTGGATCACTCCTTTATCAATGATGTAGTAGCTGCACTGGGTGAAACAAGTGTTCAGCCCGACTGGTGGGGCATGAATGGCAATTATCATCCCCCGTCTTCAACTTTTGATCTGCCGACACAGTTTCAGGCGCTTTTGGCTGACCAGATTACTGTTGATGAGTTTCTTGGCGAGTATGATAGATGAAACGCCAAAGCGCTCAAGTAAATTAAAATCAATAAAGCAGATATCGCTGATCCATTCGAATTGGCGATATCTGCATTTTTTTACCCAAGGATAGTTTCATTATGATTAAGTTGACTATGAGGAAATTTTTAAACGAACTGACCTGGTTCAGTTTTGTTTTCCCCATATTATTTTTATATATTGCCTTTTTTATCTTACCCGCCTCGAGTTCTCTCTACTTTTCTCTGACAGAATGGGACGGTTTGACAGCTTCTTTTATCGGGTTTGATAATTACATAGAGCTGTTCCGCGATAAAATGATCGTGACCTCCTTTAAAAACACGGCCATGTATTCCATTGCAATAACTCTGTCGCAGAATATTTTTGCTCTGTTTCTCGCAGTCTTTATGGTTCAATCAATAAAAGGTGTAAAAGTCCTGAGGACTTTGTTTTTTGCTCCGGCCATTTTCAGCGCTCTTCTTATCGGTTATGTCTGGGGATTTATTCTGGAACCCAATATCGGGGTTTTAAACATATTTCTCGACAGCATGCACTTGGGATTTCTGAAGATGTCCTGGTTAAGCGATCCATTCTGGGCGAGATGGATGATCGTCGTCGTTACGGTCTGGCAGTTTTTAGGTTACTCCATGGTCATATACATTGCGGGATTAAAAGCGATTCCCAATGAATTGTATGAATCGGCTGAGATTGACGGAGCCGGCAGTATCAGACAGTTTCAGCATGTGACTTTTCCTCTGATCGCTCCCTCCATCACGATCAATATTATCCTTTCTAGTGTAGTGTTGTTAAAATGAATTCACAAATAGTAAATTTCATGTTAAAAATAGTTATGACCAAAAAATTAGGAAGACCATCAGTAGAAATTGATTTGAATGAAACCGACAGAAAAGAATTGGAGAGACGAGTAAAAAGCTATACGTCTCAAGTAAAAGACAGCATGCGAGCGAAGATAATTCTTCTTAAATTTCAGAATAAAACCCAAGAAGAGATCCGGAAAGAATTAAATGTCAGTCGGCGAACAGTAATGAAATGGGTGAACAGATTCGCAGAATTGGGAATAGAGGGGCTTAATGATGCTCTCGGCAGAGGTCGAAAGCCATGGATATCAGATGAGATAAATAACATGATAATTACCAAGGCAACACAACCTATAAAAAATAAAAGCCGCTGGTCCACAAGAACAATGGCAAAAGAAGTTGGTGTATCAAATACCCATGTTATGAAAATATGGAAGGCAAATGATATAAAACCTCACCTTACTAAAACGTTCAAGCTTTCAAAAGATCCCAGGTTTGAGGCAAAGTTTTGGGATATTATCGGATTATATTTAGAGCCGCCTGAGAAAGCACTTGTTTTCTGCTGTGATGAAAAGACACAAGTGCAGGCTCTGGAAAGATCTCAGCCTGGCTTACCACTGAATGTAGGGCATATTAAAACAAAAACGCATGACTATTATCGTCATGGGACGACAACACTTTTTGCAGCTTTAAATTATCTGGATGGTACCATAATCTCCACAATACAACAAAAACATAGAAATGAAGAATGGTTGAAATTTCTTAAACAGATAGATGCAGAAACACCTAAAGGGGTAGATTTACACATTATAGCTGATAATTATTCCGCACACAAACATGAAAATGTTAAGAAATGGCTGAAAAAGCATTCTCGTTTTCATGTGCATTACACACCGACAGGCAGTTCCTGGATGAATCTGGTCGAGAGATTCTTTGCCGATATTACATCAGATGTAATTCGAGATGGGAGCTTTTGCAATTTGAAAGAACTGGAACAAGTGATAGAGGATTATTTAGCTGAGCGAAATGAGAATCCCAAACGATACGTTTGGAAGGCTGAGGGAAAGAAAATTCTCGAAAAAATAAACAGAGCCAGGAAAAAAATTGGTTGGGAGCCTTATTGTGAAGGGAATTTGAATTCAGCACACTAGCATCGGAACACTGCGTATTTTCGATCAGGTCTATGCCCTGACAGGAGGCGGCCCGGGTTATTCAACTGAATCTGTTGCCTCTATGATTTACAACCTCGGTTTCGGAACAGTCCGGTGGGGATATGGAGCTGCTATGTCGACAATCCTCTTCGCATTCATCTTTTTACTGACAATTGTTCAAGTCCTTTACTTGAGAAAAAGAGAGGTTTCCTTTTAATGATTTATATAAAAAATATAAGAAAGAAAATCCTTACTGTGATTTTATGGGTTATGGCCTGTTTTCATATTTACCCTTTAATTCTTGTGCTTCTCTCAGCTGTAAAGTCCAAACAGGAACTGGCTGAAAATCCTGTGGGATTCCCGATCTGGATAACATTGGAAAACTTCTTTCAGTCTTTCAAGACCATGAACTATCTGCAATCTGTAATGAATACTATAATAATCGCTGTATTTTCAGTATCTATATTGATCATACTGACTTCTATGGCATCTTATGCTATAGCGAGGAGGAGCAACCGTTTCTATAACGGCATATACTTGTTTTTTTTAGCTGGTTTGATTGTACCTTTTCAAATGGTAATGATACCGCTATACAAGTTGATGCTGAATCTTCAATTCATCAATACCTATCATGGAATGATTTTTCTCTATCTGGCTATGCTGGCACCTTTTTCCATTTTCATACTATCCGGTTTTGTAAAGTCCGTACCCAGGGAACTTGAAGAAGCATCGCTCATCGACGGCTGTGGCACATATCAAACATTTTTCTATATTGTTTTTCCTCTTTTGAAACCGGCTGTAACGACTGTTGCCGTGCTGAATATATTTAATGTTTGGAATGATTTTATGATGCCGCTTCTGTTTATGCAGAAACGGGCCAGAATGACTTTAACTGTCCAACTGTCATCATTTCAGGGTCGTTATATGAATGACTGGAATCTGATTTTTGCAGGAGTCTGCATGATCGTGCTCCCCATGCTCATCATTTACCTTATTGCTCAGAAGAACATTATTGAAGGAATTACGGCGGGAGCTGTAAAAGGTTAAAGATAATAATATGAAAACAACAGAAATCATCCCCTTCGGTGCCCAGTATTACCGTGCGCCGACTCCTAAACCCGACTGCTGGGAGCAGGATCTGGCTAATATAAAGAAATCCGGTTTCAACACCATTAAAATATAGGCCCAGTGGCGCTGGGGGAATCCCGCAGAGGGAGAGTTTTACTTTGATGATCTGCGAACTATTATGGATATCGCCCATAAAAACGGTTTGGAAGTAATTATAAACATCATTATGGATGTAGCTCCCGCCTGGCTCTATAATAAATATCCCGATTCGATAATGGAAACGGCCGATGGTACAAAACTGAAACCAATGGCCACACCATACCGGCAGATCGGTGGGGCACCGGGTCCCTGTTTTCATCACAAACCGGCCAACGAGTTGAAAAAAGACTTTATCAGAGAGCTGGTCAGCAGTTTTCATGATCATCCGGCGCTGGCTATTTGGGATCTGTGGAATGAGCCGGAATTGACTGTGGGAATCAAGCGGATACCCCATATGGATAACCTTGTCTGCTGTTGCGAACATTCTCAGGCAGCCTTTTCGCAGTGGCTGGAAGAAAAATATGCAACTCTGGATAAACTGAATTCCGTCTGGGGGAGAAATTACCGCAGCTGGGATGAAATAGAGATCCCCAATGAATTGGCCGGATCCAATTTCAGCGATATGATCGACTGGAGAATTTTCTTTGCCGATTCCATAACAAGGGATACGAAATTGCGCGTCGATCTTGTGAAAGAGCAGGACACAGAACATCCAGTCATGGTACATACGGTTCCCATGCCCTATTTCAATATTATGACATCGGGCAGCGATGATTATAATCTGGCGAAAATCTGTGATATGCACGGAAACAGCGTGGGTAGCGATCCCTTTGCCGCAGCCATATCCGTTTCGGCTGCCAGAGGAAAGAAAGTCATCAGTTCAGAGATACATGCCATCGGTGGAAACACCTTCGACCGCCCCGGTATTCCCACATTCGAAGAGATAAAGAGACATATAATGGTGCCTCTGGCTAGAGGTGTAAAAGGATTTCAATTCTGGCAGTATCGGCCCGAGACTTTGGGAGCCGAATCACCTGCCTGGGGATTGACCTCTTTAAAGGGAGAATCGACACCCTGGCTCGAATACTCAGTAAAGATTAATAATGCCCTGCAGGAAAACAAAGAGATAATCCGATATGCAAAACCGGCAGAATCAAAAATTGCCGTCATCAACGGTCCTAAAAATGAGATTTTCGACTGGTGTATGGATAAGTCGGTGGACCGCCATTACAAATCGGTCTATGGAACATTCATGGCTCTTTATGACTCGTGGTATAACAGTGATGTTATAAGTACCGATCACATAATAGAACAGGATTTGAGCAATTATTCAGTCATTTTCTACCCCTTTCCCTATTATGTGGAAGACAAAGTTGCAACCAAACTGAAAGAATGGATTGCCCGGGGGGGAACCCTGGTTAGCGAGGTCTTTTTTGGAGGCATGGGCGAAGATGGATATCACAGTATGGAGATGCCCGGAAAGGGATTTCAGGAAGTCTTTAAGGTAAAAGAGGAACAAGTCCTGACGGCATCAAAGTTTAAAAATGCCTATGATGAGGATTGGTCCGAGAAGGATAGTGAGAATGCTGTTGCCATTAAACTGGAGACAAACCTGGAATATATAACAGAGAATGAAACGGCCTTAGGATTTTTCTTTCAGGAGAGCTTCTCTCTTGACGGTGGTCAGGTTCTAGCCTCATTTTCAGATGGCTCGGCAGCTATAACAAAAGCTGATTATGAAGAAGGGCAGGCCATTATGATAGGTTCTCTTCTCGGATATCAGTATGCCGATAAAAAGGACAAAAATCTTCGTAATCTCATTGCATCATTGGCATCCATAGGCGGTGTCAAACCTCTCTGTACTTCCAGTGATGAAAATCTGAGAGTGAATTTATTGCGTAAAGACAGTGATTTCATGCTGGTTGTCGTCAATAATAATGGTCACTCCGGGAAATTTGAGATTATCATCGATGAAGTTCTGCCTAAAGAGAAAGCTGTAAACATTATTACAAATAAAGCGTGGAACATTGTGAATGAAAATGGTATTTCTAAGATAGAACTCCAATTGGAAGCTGCCGGTTGTGATACTTTTATTTTAAGATAAAGAGAATATATGAAAATGATCGAAGAATTGAATAATCCTCCTAAACAGTACAGGTCGGCTACTTAATGCATGCCCGGGGCGGTCTTAAAACAGAATATAAAGGGAATGAATAAATCTTTTGATTTGATTGACCATGTCTGATATCTGTTTATGTAGAACTCTCATGAACAGACTTCCAATCATGAAGTTTCAGGTTCCCATCTTTGTAACTTTTATATCTTTTATTTAATTTGCTTTTTTGCCAGTCAGGCAAAGGAAGTTCAGAGTGTCGTTGTGAAGTATGATGAATAATCCATCATACTGTACTTATCTCTCCATGTGCGGTAGAAATATACATTGGTAAAATAAATTCTTAAAAAGGCATAAAATACATGAATGGAACGGATATTGACATTATGAAAACTCAAAATACCGATAAACCGAATATATTATTTATACTGACTGACCAGATGCGTTCGAGCGCCATGGGCTGCGCCGGTATTGAAAATGTAAAAACACCCAACCTGGACCAACTGGCAAAAGAGGGAACGCGATTCACCAATGCCATTGCCAATACTCCATCCTGCGCGCCTTCGAGGGCTTCTCTCTTTACGGGCCTGCACACCCTTTCTCACAGGGTTGTAAATAACGAACTGCAGGTAAAACTGGGTACGGGAACACTGGCCGGATCTCTCAGAGATAATGGCTACAAGTGCGGATATATAGGCAAGTGGCACATTGACGGGGGACCCAGAACGGCCTTCACACCACCTGGTCCGCGACGTTTGGGATTTGATGACTACTGGGCCGTTGCTAATTGTACTCATGACTACATGGATGCTTTTTATTATGAAAATGATGATCCCGATCCTAAATGGACGCCTGGATATGAACCTGTTCACCAGACAAACCTGGCCATTAATTTTATAGAAAGGAAATCGGAAGAAGATGATCCCTTTTTTCTTGTTGTCTCATGGGGTTCTCCTCATGATCCATATCAGGAAATGCCACCGGAAATACAAGAGAGATATCCCTGGCAGGAAATAGAATTCATGGAAACAAACAGCGCTTATGTTCCCTCTGAGATAATGGAGGCCAAGAAAAAGGCTTTGGCGGGATATTACGCCCATATCAGTGCAATCGATGATCAGATGGGCCGACTGCTACAGACCCTGAAAGAAAAAAATATGACGGAAAATACAATAGTTGTTTTTACTGCTGATCACGGCGATATGCTGGGAAACCACGATGCCTGGTATAAAAGCCAGCCCTGGCGAGAATCTGTCGGCATTCCCTTATTGATGCGCTGGCCCCGTAAAATTCCGGAAAATAGGATCAGCAATGGACCGATAAGTATCATTGAGTTGATGCCGACCCTTCTCAGTATGACTGGTACCTCTATTCCCGATGATGCAGAAGGAGATGATCTATCTGATTTTGTTCTCGGTGATGAGGAAGCGGCTCCCGATTCTGTATTCATCAATTTCGCACCGAATGTGGAAGTCATTCCCCAGCCGCCCTTTCGCGGAGTGGTTACCAGGACCCATACCTATGCGGCAACGACAGAAGGTCCCTGGCTTTTGTATGATGATAAAAAAGATCCTTTTCAGAAAAACAATTTGGTTACCTGGGCTAACACAGATAATAAGGAAGTCTGTAAACAGCAGAAGGAATCACAGGATAAACTGGATTACTGGTTGGACAGAACTAAAGATCCCTTCGAAGATGGCAATCTGATTAATGATAAGTATCAGCCCGGTCATATAGGAGGGGTTCTTCCTCATTCTCAAGATTCTCGATTTAATACACTGAAGGGAACTCGAAATGATAATATTAAAAACTTGACGAACTGATTTTTCAGTAATAGGATCACTTTACTACAATGGGATTCCAGAAAAAACTTCTAATTACCTATACTCTCTCAATCTTGTTCCTCACCTTTTTTCTGAGTGTCTTATTCTTTCAGTACAGTTCCGGACTTTTTGAAACTAATGCGCTGGCAGAGTATTCCAGACTATCGGCCTCCCTTAATCGGCAGCTCGACAATCTGATAGAAACAATGGACCTTGTTTCAGATAATCTTCTTTCAGATAGTGAGTTTCTGACGGCACTTACCGTATTGGATACTTTATCCCGTGACGATTTGAGCAACAATCAATATATAAATGAAGCTAAAATTTATGTAAGCGGTCTTTTGGCTAACTATTCCCTAATTAAAAATTTCTATGCTGTTTCAGTCTATAATGAACATGGCGATTTCTTCAGCAGTAATTACAATGAACATTTTGACTTGAAGGATCCTGCCGAATCCTATCTAAAATGGAGCTGGATTGAAGAGTCTCAAAACAATCCCTATAGAATAGTGAGCATCAAACCTCAGCCGGACATTGGGAACAAGCTCAATCCTCCACAGGTATTCGGCAGAGGCAGAGTTGTATCAGGCCTGAATGAAGGTATTTTTTATATAACAGTCCTGAAGAAAATAAAAGAACTGGAGTCTATCCTCGTATTGCCGGATAAACAATTCAGCAAAATCCTACTGTATAATCCTACAGGTGACTTATTTTATTCAAGTCAGCTTCTATCTGATGATTTGTTTCAGTATTATCGTGATTTCTCTGAAAGCTCCCCAAAAACAGGGCGATTTATCAGCAACAGCTTAAGCGGCAGGAGAGAAGCTGTTTTCTCAACATCTTCTGAAATAACGGGGATGAAAGTGATTCTGATTCTGGACAGGCAAATACTTCTCTCTCCCTTGAGGAATATCAGCTACATAACTTTGATTATCGGTTTTCTCATTATAATAGTTTCCATAGGTTTTATCTGGCTTTCTTCTCTGATGATAACCAGACCTCTCCGGCTGATACAGTTGAAAATCGAAGACACTATGCTTTCAAATCTTACATCGGGAGAACCGATCAATCATGCAAATAACGAAATTGTCGCTCTTGATAGAGCATTCCAGACCATGCAGATGCGCTTAGATGAATCAATTCGCGAGGAACTGGATTCCAGGACTTTATGGATGAGAGCCCGTTTTGATTCCCTCCAGGCGCAGATCAATCCTCATTTTATCAACAATATCCTAACTGTTATTGCAGCAAGAGGGGTAAAATCCGGAGATGAGGGGATTGCCGAATTATGTGATGCAGTTGCATCAATCCTGCGATATTCCACCGATACGATTGAATCGGATTCAACAATAGGAGATGAGATTGAACATCTTCGGACTTATCTTTATCTGATGAAACAGAGGCTTCAGAAAAGACTAACTTATAATGTGTCTATTGATCCTGAATTGATTAAAACAGCTTTTCCTAAAATGATTCTTCAACCCTTTGTGGAGAACTCCTTCAGTCATGGGTATAATAATTCTTTCGGACCAATCGATATCAGCATAAAGGGTAAGATAGATGGGGAGAGATGGATTCTGGAAATCGGTGATAACGGAGAGGGATTTGATCCGGATAAACTGAAAGAAATTCGCAATGATATGAATCAGATCAGAGAGAATCCAAAGAATAGTTTTCTCAATAGAGGCATGGATCTGGGTGGGATGGGATTAATCAATACCTTGACTCGTATGCATCTTTTTTATGAAGGTCTTTTTCAATGGGAAATAGTCCGGAATGAAAAGGGCGATGTCTTAATAATATTGAATGGACCTTTGTTCAAAGATTTCGAAAAGGATAGCCATGTTTAAAGTATTAATAGTCGAAGATGAAGCGGGCCCGGCCGATTATCTTCAATCCATAATTGAGAGCAGCTGTCCCGATTATAGTGTCGCCGGAATTGCCGAACATGGTTCGCGGGCCCTCGAACTGGTTGATGAAATTCAACCGGATTTGATAATAACGGATGTTAAAATGCCCGTTATGGATGGAATCACTCTTGTTAAATCTCTTAAAAACGAATATCCCAATATTCCGGTGCTGATAGTCAGTGGGCATCAGGATTTTGAATATGCAAGAAGTGCTCTGGATACAGGAGTCATTGGTTATTTAATAAAACCGGTCAAACCTCAACAGCTCCGTGATGTTCTATCAGAACAAAAAAAGAAACTATTGGTACGAAAACGGACGATTCTACATGATTATTTAGTAAATCTTGTTCATAGTGGCTACTCTGATAAGCAATTGTACTCTGAAAAGATGGAGAATGAGAAATTCAGGATTGCTTTGTTTCGGATTGGAGCCCGGCCATCCTATTTCAACAGAAACTCGATAATAGATTTATCAGAATTATCAGATGACCGTATACATAGTATTTCCGGTAGAGATTCAGGAGAAAAATTTTTTATCACTACTGATGAAACAATTACCGGTAAATATTTTGAATGGACTGTTCGGGAATTTGCAGATCAATGTATTGAAAAGACAGAGACAATCATTTTTTCCGGGGAGGAAACTCCTGCAGTGGATTTGAATAATACAGTAAAAAGAATGTATAAGGAGCTGGACAGTCTTATTATTCCCGGAAAAAGGATTTTTCACTCTGGAAAGGTCAGTTCCGATTTTGAATACTTCCGGGATCCCGTACTATTTGACAAATTGAATTATTCTCTGGATTCACAACGTCCAGACTTGTTGAAGAAAACAGTTATGGAAGAATCAGCTCTCTGGCAGAGAAAAGAATATTCCTATATGGTAATCGAGATCATATTGCGAAAAATCCTCCATCATATTATTAACAGGAATTCCGAAAATGACAGTATTTCCATGACAGATATTGAACATCTATTGGAGGATCGACTATCTGCAACGGAAGATTATAGGGGAATAACAGAGATGTCTGCTGAATTAGCAGTTGAAATCTCGGGGATGAAAGAACAGAGTCATTTTAAACCGGAGACACCTGTCTTCTTTACAGAAATAAGCCACTGGATCGAAGAAAATTATAAAAAACCTCTAACTCTTGCTATTGTTTCTGAAAAATATCATATATCTCCATCCTACTTGAGTAAACTTTTCAGAAAGTACGGAGAAACATCATTTTGCGGATTTCTGAACACTGTCCGCATCAGTGCAGCTAAAAGAATCATGACCGGCAGCGGAGATATTCTCTTAAAGGATGTAGCCGAGATGGCCGGTTTTAACGATCCATATTATTTCAGTCGTGTCTTTAAAAACGTAACAGGTATGTCTCCATCGGAATACTCACGCAGTATTGATCCAGAATGATGGATATTCCATCATCAAGTGCATATAAGTCCATGTGCAGCTGAAAAAAGCACTGCTATTCTGTAGAAACAATAAATCATGGAGGAATGAATGTTTAATTTTAAGAAAATCACTTTTTTACTAATGTTGCTGACTATGGTGTCAGCACTTTTTTCCGCCGGTTCTCAGGACGATTCCGGTACCCCTCAAAAAGCTATTGAAGAGACACAGAAAATAGTATGGTTACTTCCCGCTGGAGAATCAGATCAGCATCAGGTCGATGCTGTAATCGCTGCCTTTGAAGCCAAACACAATATTGAGGTTGAACTCGAGTTTCGTCCGGCCGGTCCCGAAGGTGTCAATATCGTAAAAACCCGAATAGTTGCAGAGGATATGCCCGATCTGCTGACCTATAACACAGGAGCACTCTTTCAAGCTCTGAATCCTGCTAATAATTTTGTAGACCTTTCCGGTGAAGCATTCTCCGGGAGAGTCCTTGATTCTTTCAAAGATACCACTTCTGTCGGTACAGACGCTTATTTTGGAATTCCCCTCAGACCCATGTCTTCAGGTGGAGTCATCTATAACAAGGTGGTTTATGACAAACTTGGTCTTTCCATTCCCAAAACGTGGGATGAACTTCTAAGTAATTGCGAAGTGATAAAAGAAGCGGGGATCGTTCCTATAGCGGCAAGTTATAAAGATGCGTGGTCATCACAAATTTTGTTGCTGGCAGATTACTTCAACGTTCACAATTCTAATCCTGATTTTGCAGATAATTATACTAACAATAAGGCTAAATTCAGTACTGATCCCGCTGCGATGAGAGGCTTTGAAAAACTGGCTGACATTTATAATAAGGGATATATTAATGATGATGCAGCAACAGCGACCTATGATATTGCCCAGGAAATGCTGGCAACTGGTAAAGCGGCTCACTATTTTATGGCAACATGGGTGATCTCTGACCTCAGTAATAAGTATCCTGACGATGTAATGCAGAATATGAGATTCTTCGCGATTCCCGGTGACGCTCCCGATTCCAATGGTTCAACCCTATGGATGCCCAACCAGATTTGTATTCCCTCATTGTCTGAGAAACAGGAAGCGGCTAGACTATTCGCTGATTACTTTGTTTCAGGTGAAGGACTGGCTGCTTATATGAATGCCGGAGACGTTACTGGTGCCTTTGCCATCAAGGGTGTTGACCTGCCGAAAGATGTACTTCCCAGTGTTAATGATGCCCAGGCTTATATTGATGCAGGAGATGCTGTACCGGCATTGGAATACCTGTCTCCTCTGAAAGGACCGAACCTTCCTCAGCTTTGTGTTTCTGCCGGACTTGGTTTGAAAACACCTGCAGAGAGTGCATCCGAATATGATCGTGATGTCGAAAAAACAGCCAAACAGCTTCAGTTAGCCGGCTGGTAATGTATAAAATTCAATAGATAATTCCCCGGATGAGATTCCGGGGAATTCCATTTTCCTGGAGATATTTCATGGCTAAAACAACAATAAGACAGTACTCTTACTGGTTCCTTGTACCGGCAGGAGTGCTATACTTTACATTTTTTCTATTACCGACATTAATGTCTTTTTTCTTCAGTCTCACTATCTGGACTCTGGACAGCTGGTTTTTTACAGGCCTGGATAATTTTGTATCGATTTTGACTGAACCTTCATTAAATATTGGTTTCCGCAATACCATCATCTATGCCGCCATGACCTGTGGTTTAAAAGTGGTGATCAGTTTCTTTCTTGCCATGTTTCTCTGCTCAGATTTGAAGACAAAGGGACTCTTGAGGGCCATAGTCTTTTATCCGACTATACTCAGTACGCTAGCTGTAGGTGTAATTTTCAGCAGCCTTATGGATCCCTCACGGGGAGTCTTCAACAATCTTCTGGCTCAGATCAATATTCCCGGGCCCAACTGGCTCGGCGATCCGAATCTGGCTCTATTTTCGGTGATTATGACCGATGTCTGGAAGGGGGTCGGTGTGGCCACGGTCATTTTTATGGCGGGTATTCAGGCTATTCCCCGACACTACTATGAAGCCGCCACAATAGATGGCGCTGGTGTAGGACATAAAATCCGGCATATCACTTTTCCCCTGGCCCGTTCTTCAATGAATGCCATCATCATGCTGGCATTTATAGGGGGAATTCGCAACTTCGATCTCATCTGGGTTATGACAGGCGGAGGACCGGGATTTTCCACTGATGTTATCGCCTCTATAATTTTCAAGCAGTTTATGGGCGGGTACTACGGCATCTCCACGGCAGGTAATGTCATTATGTTCCTATTGATCTGCGTCCTTGTTACCCCTATGTATAAAGCCCTGACCAGTAAAGAGGTAGATTTATGATCAAAGTGAAAAAGAATTTTATAATTGAATCGATCGCTCTCATCACCTTCATCCTGATATTCGGCGTTCCCACATTTTTTGTGATAACCAGCTCGGGAAAAACGGTTGACGGGGCGGCTGAGATGAAACTGGGTATGGGTGAAACGACCCAGTATATGGAAAACTTCTCACAAGTGATACGTCAGGCCGATTACATGCTTGTCAGAGCCTACTACAACAGTAGTGTTATCACCTTCTTTTCTATCGCTATTATCATTCTGGTGGGCTCAATGGCAGGATTTGTCCTTGAAAGACGTCAGTCCAGAGTCACCTCTCTGGTGAGTGTTTTTGTTCTGGCAGGATTGATGATCCCCCCTGCGGTGGTTCCCACCATCTGGCTTTTGAAGAGTATAAACATGTATAAAACCCTCTGGGGTCTGATATTCATAGAGATAGCTATCTCATTTCCTTTTGCCGTTCTGCTTTTTCGGGGATTTATGGCCACCCTGCCCAGGGAACTTGATGAGGCGGCCTTCATCGATGGTTGTTCAACCAATTGGCTGTTTTTCCATATCATATTGCCCCTTTTAAAACCTGTGACGGTGACGATCATGATCCTGTCGGGAATCAATATCTTTAATGATTTTGTGAATCCTCTGTATTTTCTGCCAGGTGCAAAAAATGCCACGGTTCAGTTGACTCTCTACAATTTTAAGAGCCAGTATTCGACTCAATGGAATCTTCTCTTTGCCAATGTACTTCTTATTTCCCTGCCGCCGCTGATCTTTTTCATCTTTTTCAATAAAAGGATCGTATCGGGAATGGTTGCCGGAGCGGTTAAAGGATAATAAAATGAATAAGATAGAGAGAAAAATGAAAAGAATCGAAGAATTAAAAAATCCTCCTAAAAAGTATAGACCGGTCCCTTTCTGGAGCTGGAACGATAAACTGGAACCCGAAGAGATTAAGAGGCAGATCGCAGAGATGGATACGGCCGGGATTGGCGGCTATTTCATGCATGCCCGTGGCGGCCTTAAAACAGAATATATGTCGGAGCAATGGATCGATGTCGTGAGAACAGGAATCATCGAAGGAGAAAAGCGGGGGATGAATCCCTGGCTCTATGATGAAAATGGCTGGCCCAGCGGTTTCGCCGATGGAGCCGTCAATGCTCTCGGGATAAATTATCAGCAGAAGTATCTTAGAATGGAAAAGGGGAGTGAAGCTAAAATATCCACAGGTGATAATACCATTGCCCTGGTCCCTACCAGTTCTTCCGCATTTGGTGAAGTCTATCATTTCTATTACGATGTTAATCCCTTTTATGTAGACACTCTCGATGGGAAAGTAACAGATGAGTTTATCAGGGTCTGTTATAAGGAGTATAAAAAAGAACTCGACGGGGATCTCTGGAAGAATCTTCCCGGTTTTTTTACCGATGAACCGCAGATCTCCCGCAATGGTATTCCCTGGTCCTTTATTATGGAAGATGAATATAAAACACGTTATTCCAGAGCTCTGATAGCGGATCTACCCTCTCTATTTGAGGACAAAGGGGATTTCAAAGCCATACGATATAAGTTCTGGAAAATGGTCGATGATCTTTTCTCCATCAACTTCATGAAAAAGATATATGACTGGTGTGATAAGGAAGGGATAAAACTGACAGGACATATGGTTCTGGAAGAAGACTATGCCGTTCAGATGACTACCAATGGCTCTGTAATGCCTAAATATGAATATTTCCATATTCCCGGAATGGATTGGCTCGGACGCCTTATCTATCCCTCCTCAACACCACTGCAGGTGGCCTCTGTGGCTGCTCAGCTTGGCAAGAAACAGATACTCTCGGAAACTTTCGCCCTGACAGGATGGAATGTCAATTTTGAAGAGCTGAGATGGATGGCGGGATGGCAGATGGTCCACGGTATAAACCTCATATGCCAGCATCTGGAAGGTTATTCTCTTCGGGGAATCCGGAAAAGAGATTATCCCCCTTCATTATTCTATCAGCAGCCCTGGTGGAAAAAATATAATCTCTTCAATGATTACCTGTCTCGCATCGGTTATCTTCTCTCAGAAGGGGAGATCGACTACGATATCCTCGTCCTCCATGGGGTACAATCGGCCTGGCTCGATGAAACACTATCGGATAAAGAGAAATATTTCGAGAGCCTTGAGAAACTTACAAATCTTCTGGGAGGCGGTCATTTCAATTTTCATTATGGCGATCAGACCATTATGGAAAAATATGGCCGTATAGAAGAAAAGACTCTGCACATACAGAATCAGGGCTATAAAGTGGTGATTTTACCAAATATTTCTGTGATCTCCCGAGCCGTGTACGATTTACTCTTAACATTTGCCATAGAGGGGGGAATCATCCTCGGTCATAGGGCCATTGAGGATAATGGTCTGTTGATTGATGCCGAGGAAAATGAATCTGCCGAGCAGCTTCTGCGGAAAATCATTTTCTATGGTGATGAGAAAGAGATAGCCGAAAATCTTTCAACTTATGTAAACTCGGTGCCAATCGTTTATAGCGGGTCTGAGAACATTTCTGATTTTAACTGTCATGTTCAGGATATTATCTATACGAAAAGAGAGTATAAGGGGGATACAGATCCCTTTAAGGCCGCCTATTATCTTGTAAATCTGAGCAAGGAAAGCTCATATAATGTGGATATTTACCTCCAGGCAGATAATGTTTGCCTCTATGATGCTCTGACGGGAGAGTACTTTCAATTAAACTTTTCAAAAAGTAATGGTTTATTGAAAATAAGCCTTAACTTCTCTGCTATGGGTCAATTTGTCCTAATAACAGATTACAATTCTGATATCGACTTCTCCACTTCTTACAGCATAAAGGAAGGGCGGGATAAGGTAATAAATCTCGATGGAATAAGTGAAATTGAGGCTCTCGATCTGAATAGTATGACTCTCGATACATGTACTTTTTATTTTGATGGAGAACTACAGGGGACTTTAGAATCTGTCAGTGTTATTTTCGATAGGATTCTGGCTCGTAAAAAAAGAACAGCCCTGAAGATGGAGTTTTTTATAGAATCGGATAAGAATTTTTCTGCAGAGGAAGAGTTGTATTTCGTACTTGAAAATCCCGAAACTTTTTCCATAAAACTCAATGGGAATTCAGTTAATAATGCAGATTGTGGATTCTACCGGGATATTTCCTTTCGGAGGATCAACATTGCCGGAAAAATTAAAAAAGGGATCAATAAAATCGTCCTGGAACGAATCATTGATCCATCTGCTGAGCTCTTTGATCGAATTGAAAAAGCAAGGAAATTTGAATCTGAGAAGAATAAGCTGTCTCTTGATGATGAAATCGAATCTGCCTATATTGTAGGGCAATTCGGAGTGAAAACAGATGGGGAGTTTACAACGCTTGAACGTTCAGCCTTCAGGTATCAGGGCAATTTTATATTGACTGATGTGCCATCTTCGGCAGATCACAGAGATCTTGTCCAATGGGGATTTCCCTTCTTCAACGGCAGGATGAAAATTTGTAAAACAGTGACTCTTGGTGATACAAAGGGATGGTCTCTTTGTTTCGATACATTGAACGCTCAGCTTGCAGAAATCTTTGTAAATGGCAGATCGCTTGGAGAAATCCTCTGGAAACCCTACACGGTAAATCTTGATGGTTTTCTAAAAGAGGGGGAGAATTCCATAGAAATTATTATGACAAATACCCTGCGAAATCTTCTGGGACCTCATCACCTGGAAGAAGGGGAAAGTTATGCTGTCACTCCCAGTAATTTCTATAAAGAAGATGGAATCTTTGCAAAAAACTGGTCCGGAGCACTCGATCCCTGGAACGACAATTACTGCTTTGTTAAAACCGGGATTGAAGGTCTTCGTCTGGAACAGAGCGATGAAGATAAAAAGTGAACTTTCAACCAAATATAATCTTTATACTTATCGATGATATGGGATGGAATGACCTCTCCTGTACTGGAAGTCAATTTTATGAAACACCACATATAGATAGTTTGAGAAATAAGGGGATGATGTTCACCCGGGCCTATGCATCTTGTCCAGTATGTTCGCCATCACGAACAAGTATACTCACTGGGAAATATCCTGTATCTACGGGAGTTACCGATTGGATAAATCACAATCGTGCTTCCAATTCTCCTAATGGAGATTGTCGGGGACGTCTGATTGATGCACCATATCTGGATCACCTTCCTTTAGAGGAGTTCAGCCTTGCCAAGGCTCTTGGTGAAGGAGGCTACCAGACCTGGCATGTGGGGAAATGGCATATAGGGAAAGAAAGATGGTATCCCGATGCTCATGGTTTCCATAAGAATATTGGCGGTTGTTATGCCGGTTCTCCCGGGGCGGGAGGTTATTTCAGCCCCTGGACTATAGATGCTCTTAAGGATGTGGATGTGCCCGATGGAACCTATCTAACCGATTTTCTGACAGACAGAACTCTCGATCTTCTTCGGGAAAGAAAAGCAGAGGATCCTTTTTTTCTCAACCTGTGGTATTACTCTGTACATACGCCTATAGAAGCGAAAGAAGATAAGATCAGCAAGTATGAAAATAAAGCCAGAAAGATGGGTTTGGATCTAATTCAGCCCCTAGTCGAAGGTGATTTTTTTCCTGCTGAGCACAAAAAAACTGAGCAAATCCAGCGGCGTATTGTACAAAGTGACCCCGTTTATGCGGCCATGATAGAATCTCTTGATGAAAATATCGGTCGCATCCTGAAAGAACTGGAAGATCAGAATCTCATTGACGATACTCTTATCGTTTTTACATCAGATAACGGAGGATTGTCTACTGCTGAAGGATCCCCCACCTGCAACCTCCCTCTGGCGGAAGGTAAAGGATGGATGTATGAAGGTGGTGTCAGAGAACCACTATTGGTCAGCTGGCCCGGTCATATTATGGAGGGAAGTACCTGCTGTGAACCTGTAAACGGTCCTGATTTTTATCCCACTCTTTTAGAAGCGGCTGGCCTATCTCTGCGACCGCAACAGCATAAGGATGGAATCAGTCTGATTCCACTTTTTACAGGTACAGAATCTCTAAATCGCGAAGCGTTGTTTTGGCATTATCCCCACTACGGGAATCAAGGGGGGACACCAGGCTCATCAGTATTGATGTATCCCTGGAAACTGATAGAGTTTTTTGAAGATGGACGGCTGGAATTATATAATCTGGAGGTGGATCCCGGTGAACTTGAAAACTTGATTGAAAAAGAAAGTGAACGGGCAAAAACAATGAAAAATCGTCTCCATGACTGGCAGAAAAATACAGGTGCCTTGATACCAGAACCGAATCCCGATTTTATTCCCTGGAGCAAGGACCACTTGGAGCGAGGTTTTGAACCTTGGGATTGATTCTGTGACCAGTAAGTTAATATTCAATTCTATATTAAAGGTTTTTATCGAGAATATAAATCATCAAATCAACTTTGACTTTCTAATGCGTTCTATCCCTTCTTCGAAAGTTATTTTCGGTTTCCAATGCAGTTCTTTTTGTATTTTTTCAGTTGAAAATTCCTGACTGATGCCAAATAAACAAGCCGCCATTCTTGTCAGGAAGGGTCTGTCTTTCTGGTTGAGAATTGTATGAAGTTTTTCTGTTATAAAACCAATACTAAAGGCCAAAGTAAAAGGAATAAAAATTTTAGCTTCCGGCGATTCAGATATTACCGCTAATGACTTTGCCAGTCTTCTGAAACTGATCTTATTTCCATCGATAATATTGTAAGCTTCTCCAATAGAATCCGGAGAATCCAGAGCTAAAAATATAGCATCAATGAGGTTTGAGACGTGCACAAGACCGGCATCAACATCTTTCCATCTAATATGTATATAGTTTTTTTTCTTTAGCATCGAAATGATTTCATCAATAAAAAAGAGTGATCTTTCTCCATATATTGTCGCCGGTCTGAATACTGTTATGGGTATTTTATGTTTTTCATAATAATCCCATATAATTTTTTCTCCATCGATTTTGGTTTCGCCATAAAAAAATCCTCTTTTCTTGAAGGGATAATTTTCATCAACAGCACCTTTCGGAAAACCATAAACATCTGTTGTACTGATATGAACGATTCTTTCTGGTTTATTGATGAGAGCGCATTTCAGTATATTTTCAACTCCTGTTACATTGGCCCGTTCGAACTCTTCAAAAGGACCATAATCTGAAACAAAAGCGGCACAGTGGAATATGGTCTCAACATCTTTAGTTGCCTGAATCAATGATTCCAAATCGGATAGACATCCGTATATTGTTTCTAGATCAAATTGTTTTAAAAATTCCAGATCGCTTGTTTCTCTGACAAAGACCCGTACGGTTTTCTTTCTGCGGAGGAGTTCCTCAACAAGGTGGCTTCCAAGAAACCCTGTAGCTCCAGTAACAAGGTTGATTTTATTTTTGGCCATAAATAAATCATTTGCCCTATAACTGTTCTTTTCAAGATGTTTTCAAAGTTAATTACAACGACCAGATTCCCTGGGAACCTATGACATATATCCCTCCGGAAGCTGCATATCGGCCCAGGGCGTGTAACCGTCTTGGATGAGAAGTCCCGTATCGGGATCTTTATTTATGGTTATTTTGGGAAAAATCTTCCAGTTTTCACCATCGATTCCGGCAGTTTCTCCACCTTCTTTCAGATGTTTGATAAGGATTCCCTTCATATTCTCTTTTTCTTCCTGAACAAAATCTACACCGGCTTTGTTTCTACTTTCCAGAGGATCCGATTGGCGGTCGAAGAAGAATTTCCTGTTATCGGGAGCACTGTAAATATATTTGTGTTCTCTGGAAACAGCCATATAACTGGAGAAATGAGCTCGTTTGATCTCATCTTTCTGCTCCAGATAATGGGATTGAGAAGGATCTATACAGGCGGAAGTCATAGCACCTTCATAGGACAGTTGAGAGAATACCGTTGTGCGATCTGAAGTCCCGGACATCACGTCAAACATATCCTCACCGTCCAGTTCGTGAGTTCTTATGGATTGTATTCCCGCAGCGCTGAGAAAAGTCGGAGCAATATCCACCAGATTTACCGGCGTATCGCATATTCCGCCACCTTCAAATCTTCCGGGCTGACTAATAATCATGGAAATTCAAGCACTGGAATCGTGCATGCTTCTTTTCCCCAGAGAATTCCGATCTCCCAGGTGTTCTCCATGATCAGAGGAAAATAGAATCAGAGTATTATCGAGCTGTCCCGTGGATTCCAAAGTATCCAGAATCCGCCCGATCTGGTAGTCCACAAAGGAGATGCAGGCGTAATAATAGGCTTTAATGAGTCTCATCTGATGATTGCTCATTCCCTGATCAGCGTATTTATAGCGATTTTGAACTTTGTTGACATAGGTAAGCAGGTTTTCCCAGTCATCGGGAACTTCCGGTAGAGGCATCATAGACGGTCTATACAGTTTATGCCATGGATTGGGCGGTGTGAATGGAGGATGGGGGTGAATAAAACTGGCATAGAGATACCAGGGACCTTCCTGTTGCTCTTTCAGAAAATTGATTGACCGGTCACCGATCCATTGTGTGGGATGATCTTCCGCCGGTATCTGACTGGGTTGTGGAGTATAGTACATTTCTCCCCTTATACCGTGTTCCTCACATATGTGGCCATACCCCTTTTCATTCAGGTATTTTATGTAGTGATGTTTATCCTGATCTTTGGATGATTCGCCACATTCTTCCTGAACTTCTCTGGTTTCGAATCCACGAAGAGCAAATTTGTCAGGAGTGAAATGGCATTTGCCGATACCATGAGTGCGGTATCCGTTTTCATTTAAAGCGGCCATAAAAGACTGTCGTCCGTCTGTGGGCATGTGTCCATTTTCATAACAGCCCGTATTGTGGGGATACTGGCCTGTGATCATGGAACAGCGCGCCGAAACGCAGACCGGAGAAGGGGAGTAGGCATTGGTAAAAGCGACTCCTTTCCTGCAGAGCCTGTCCAGGTTAGGGGTTTTTATTACATTGTTTCCAAGAGCCGCGATGGTATCGAAACGCTGCATATCCGTAAAGAGATGCAGTATATTCGGCTGATTATTTTCTTTCATAAATTGAGGCTCCTTGTTATTTCTGTGGCTGTATCTGTAACCTTTTTTATCAGATTGTGAAATTCTTCCTTTGAATACTGGTTATTAAAAAATGAGATCCCCAGCACACCTGCCAGAAGACCTTCGGCATAAAACACCGGAGCTGTAATTCTGCTGACTTTGTCTTCCCAGAATAAGCTTTGGTCCGATTGTATTGTTTCCGCAAGAGACTCCAGTGATTCTAAAGTCGGGACAAGAGATAATGTTGCAGGACTTTGAAATTGTTTAATTCTAGTCTCCCGGCTTTGAAAGGCAAGACAGGTTATATTGAAACCGTTGTGCAGATTATGTTTGTTTAATGTACCAAGCGGGATGTAATGAAAAGATTCAGCCATCTCATGTTTAGCTGTGAATTTGATTCCTGAACCTGTCCATATTGCAAAGGCTGCGCTCTCTCCTGTCTGTAGGGCCAGATTACGGATCTGCGATCCAACCTGAGGGCTTGAGCTGAAAGACGATGTGTAGGAACACAACAGGGTGCGGATTTCAGGTGATAGTTCAAACCGGGAGTTATTTTCTATTACCCATCCTTCTTCTTCCAGCAGTCTGATCGTTCGTGGAATGTGCTTGGACTGAAAAGGGGATTGCCCTGATCATCTGCAAAATCATTGTGACTGGCAGATATCTCCAAAGGAGTTTTTTCTTCGAGCATCAAATGAACTAATTTCAAAGCTAATCGTGTTCCCGGGTTTGTCATATATGATAGTATATCCTTCATATATGGTTTGTGCTAATTCAAATTTTACCTGTCTTTGTTCGATTTTTGGAATATTCCATGTTACAGTAAATAAAAATGCTGATTGTGGAGCTGCTATATGAATGAAACCCTAACATCCTGGGCTTGGCCCTGGTGGATCATCATTGTTGTATTTAATCTGATTCAACTGACCTTTTGCCTAAACATTGTTTTTGTTCGTCGTAAAAAACTATCCCAGCCTTTTGATACCTATAGTCGAGTAATGATGATTTCAAGTATCATTTTTACAGTAGTCGCTGCTTATCGATCTGTTTTTGTTTCCCGGTATCTGACTCAATTCGCATGGTTTGATACCATTGCTAATAGTTCTCTGATTATCCGAACTATGGCTTTTTTCGCCGAGATGTCTTTTGCCCTGCTATTTTCACTCTATTTACTGAGATTTGAAAAGATCTTCCGTCAGAAAGGAATCAATCTTTTATTTACCGACTGATCTCCAAAGGACCGTATATTATTGTAATCAGCCTCTTTCTGGCTCAATTCTTCGCCTATGGAGGCTTAATCTTTAAAAGCCGATTGTCTTTCGCTATTGAAGAAACATTGTGGTCTATTGGTTTTCTCTCAATTCTGCCATTATCTTTAATTCAACTCAAACGCATCTGGTCTAAGAGGCAGGAAGAATGGAAGGATCTGCGCATTGCTTCTATAGTGGTTGCTTCGTGGTGTGTCATATACTGTACTTATGGTCTGGTTTTTCACCTGCCTTTGGAGTACTGGTCATCTGCAGTAGAACAACTTCGTACGAATGTACCTCCTTTGAAATCCAGCTGGATAGCTTTTAAAGAAGCCTTTTTCGTGGTGAATGCTACGCATGATTATAACGACTGGGGATTTGGATTTCTTTTATGGCACAGTGCCTATTTCACAATCTGCGTCTGGATCTCTTTGCTTTTAATGAGAGCTCCCCGTCGTAAAGTTATGAAATAAGCACAAACAATAAGCTCATCATTGAACTTGCAGACTCAAATTATCATTAATACCAGTTATGAATAAAAAAGAAGTGTTTCAATTGCTGGAAGAGAATAAAAATCAGCGTGGAATTGACAACTGGCTCAAAACCAATAGAAGCAATTTAGAGAGTTATGGCATTGGCTTGACCATATTGCGGAAGCTGGCAAAAAAAATTGGTCGCGATGCCGGATTAGCAGGAGAACTGTGGAACTCAAACAATCATGATGCGAAAATCATCTCATTATTAATTGATAATCCGAAAACGCTCACGAGAGAGCAGGTGGAAAAACAGGTTGAGCAACTGGAGGGCGGGTATTTGATTCATGTTTTCTCCTCCTGTGATGCAACACTGGGTAAAGCAGAATTTGCCAGGGAATTCGTAAATAAGTGGATAATCAGCAAAGATCAGATCCGAATACGCTGCGCTTACGGACTGCTTTATGAATTGTCAAAATCAAAAAAGAAAAGTGCTCCCGATGATGAATATTTTTTAGAAAAATTGCACTACATTGATGAACATTTTTCTAATGCGGATAAACAAGTTCTGCTGGCAATGGGGGGTGCCGTTCAGGGGATCGGCATGAGAAATATAATCCTCCATGAAAAGGCTCTGATTCTGGCAAAGAAAATCGGACCGATAGACTTTAACGAGGAGGGGCAGCATTGCGATCCCTTTGATGTGGTTAAAAATCTAACCAGTCAATATGCTGTTAATAAATTCGGACTGAAGTTATAGGAGATGCAATTATGACCAAGAATAAGGTTCTTACAATGACTTTCGCCAGTGTTTACCCTCATTACATTGCCAAAGCGGAAAAGAAAGGGCGGACAAAAGAGGAAGTGGATGAAATAATACGCTGGCTCATGGGCTACAGCCAAAATGAGCTGGAAATGCAACTTAAAATGGAGACAGATTTTCAGACCTTCATATCCGAATGCCCCAAACTTAATCCCAATAGAAATCTGATCAAAGGCGTGGTTTGCGGAATCCGTGTTGAAGAGATAGAAGATCCTATGATGAAAGAGATCCGCTATCTGGACAAACTCATTGACGAGCTTGCCAGGGGGAAGGCAATGGAGAAAATACTCCGCAAATGAATCTCTATGCCTAAAGTGATTGATACTTAAGGCCATCTTTTGGGGAATACCAGTATAGTCTCCTTCTGCCAGTCTGTGGGATTCTCAATTCATAATTCCATTCGGGGTAGTGTGTGTACACTTCGAATTTGCCATTTATAAAAAAGGCCGAGAAGGATATGTAATCGTTTTTTTTCATAGGATGATTTGAAGTGATATACCAATCGTATTCTACTTTCTCAACGATCATTTGCTCTTTATTGTCAGCCTTCCGGGAATTGCTTTCAGTAATTGTTCTTCCGCAGCAGGAAATATTGGCTGTTTTGGCACTGAATACCAGATTTTCACAAGACGGACATATATAAAAGTGTATTTCTTTCAACAGACTTCCCTCGATTTCATTTTCATTGAGATTTCCCTGAAGCAAATCATTTAAATTTACCTCTAAACAATCTGCCAGCTTAGGCAAATAACTTATATCCGGCAGACCAATTCCTCTTTCCCATTTCGATACGGCCTGCTCAGTCACATTCAGAATATTTGCCAAAGCTTTTTGGGTCATCTTTTTATCAAGACGAAGCCGTCGGATTAGCTTTCCGATTTGCTCATTACTTATTTTTTATTACCTCAATGAGAATGTAATTCAATTATAGAAGGACTGCAATGAACGGATCGTTTAGTTGAATTACTAAACCGGAATACTTCCCTTTTTTACAATCCCCCCGTTAAAAATAAGAATAACCAGAATTAAAATGGCCGTCATAGCCGCCATGGTCCAATGGATACTTACATCATTGAGTATCATCCCCAGGATAAAGGCTCCTATTGGCATTCCTCCTTTGGATATTAGACCCATTATGGAGAACACCCGTGACATATATTCGGGCGGAGTGGTCTTCTGAATAATGGTCTGAACGGGTATGCTGATAAAGGCAAAAGCCGAACTGAGTAGAAGAAGCGTCAGGGCGTAAAGGCTGAAATAGGCGATACTGCCATTACCCAGAGTGGAGTAGACAAAGGGAAACATGACCAAGGCAAAGGGGATAATAAAAAATGCCAGAAGCTTGTTTCCGATTCTAAATGATTGCTCAGTACTTATCTTTTTGCCGATGACACCTACAGTGATCGCTCCTGTAAGGTAGCCTGCCATCTGAAAGGTCTGCAGTGCCCCATAGAAAGTGTCTCCATAATTCAAGTTGCTTTTGAACATTAGCGGGAGCACAATGACAAAAATCGGACTGATCAGAGTCATTATCATAAAGAAGTAGATACAGAGATTCAGTATCAGTTTATTATCCCTGATAAAAACAGCTCCCTCTTTCATGTCGTGAAAGACACCGGACATTCCCTGTTTGATCTCTTTTTTCTCATGTGTGTATTGGATAAATGTTTCGCTCAGAGCAGATAGCAGGAATGATACTCCATTGAGCAGAAAAACCACTGTAACACCTGCTGTCGAATAGAGAGCCGCACCGGCTAAGGGTCCGAATATCCCCGCCATGGTTCGAAGAGTCGCGACCTTGGAATTTGCCGCCGTCAGATCATCTTTTTCTACGATAGAGGGGATCATGCCCCTGCTGGAGGACTCGAAGAAAACCGATACGATTCCCACAGCCATCTGAACGGCGATGAGCAAAATCAGATTCACCAGTTGAAAATAAGCCAGAGCTCCCAGTGATAATATGAATGTTCCGGCGATAAGATCGGAGTTTACCATGATCTTCTTTCTGTTGAGACGGTCTCCCACAACTCCCCCGAAGGGGAGCAGGAGGAAGAGGGGCAGCATGGTCAAAAGGGAAAATATCCCCATGGTTGCCGCCGTCCCACCCACATCGAGTATGTAGAGGGGGAGGATGGTGTATTGCATTCTCGTCCCCGTGTCGGAGACGAAACGTCCCGCCAGGAGAAGATTAAGATTTTTATTCGCCATTTATACCGGTTCCAGAATTTTCACGACGCCGTTGGTTCCGTCCACTTCGAGAAGGTCTCCGTCATTAATAATTTCCATGGCTCCCATAAGACCGCTCACACAGGGGATTCCGTATTCCCGGGCAATAATTCCGCCGTGCTGAAGAGCTCCGCCTATTTCCATGACTACCCCTGCGGCATTAATGAAGATGGGTGTCCATGAGGGCTCAGTAGCTTTGGTCACAAGGATCTCTCCCGGTTCCAGAGATTTCTCATAGGGAGAACGGAGAACCTTGGCTCGTCCGGTAATTTTACCCGGAGCGATGGGATCACCCGCCAGGTCGCCTTCTTCGGCCAATATCTGTGGTTTAAATATTTTACCTCTTGAATCGATCACCATGGGCCAGTCTTTCACATGTGAGCATTTTCTTATGGGCTCCAGGTTAGCTGCACGACGTTTTTGCACATCAAATTTGTTATCATTTAAAGCGGCAGAAATATCCTTCAGGTTGAGATCGAATATCTGATAATTATTATCCAGCTGCCCGTTCTTGACAAATCTGTCACCAACTTCCAAAAGAACATTGTGCAGTTTTCCAAGGACGTAGACGATAACATATTTGGGATGTTCCCTGTACCCAAAGGTACCCTGGAGGTATTCAGCTGTTTTCCGGAATTTCTTTTCAATTTTCTTTTCCCTTGCCAGGGCAAGCAGTCGGTCATATGCAGCCTGACGCTTCTCTTTCACGTTGCTGATTTGACTGTCTTCGGTATTTATCTCTTTCAATCTGTCGAAAACCGATGCGGGATCTTCCCAAACCCGTGGAGAGGCCACATCTATTTCCATAAACCCCCTTGCACCGAAGCGTTTCATAAAATCATTGTAATCGGTCATGAAATCAGAAGAATAGCTACTGTTGTTGATTTTTGACATAAAATCCTCTCGGGTTGAGGTCTGTTTGAACTCAGCATAAGAGGCCATACGGAACATGAGATAACCCATTTCACTGGTGACATTTCCATCGAGATCCATACAGAGTGAGATAATATCCGCTTCGATATCGCTACCCTTGAACATCTTGCGGAATTTGCGTCCCGCCAGCATACCGAGCATCATGGCTCCGATATCATTCATAATGGCAGCTGTACCGCTTATGGTTTTACTGATGGTGTTGAATATATCGCCGTCGACTGTCATTGCATCGGCCTCTTTCATTATCTTTTCAGTTGCGGCCAGATAGTTGTTGATCACAATCTTGTAGTCCGACGTTGTAGCCTTTATGACTGCGGGCATCATTTTCATGCTCATTTTAAACATTCCACCCTTCAGCCCTTTGACCACAGAGGGAACGGGACCCTGGGTATACTCTTTGTAATCAATATTTTCAAAGATTCGCTTAACATTCCCGTCATAGCCCTTCAGGAAGGCTTCAGTCATTTTCCTGCCGCTCCCTTTATAAAAATTGCTGACGTTGAAATACATCCGTCCATAGAGCGCTGGAGTTGTTCCATCCAGTGATGTGATCATTATTTCACCCTTTATGGTTTCCAGTATAGCGGCAAAGATCTCCATGCCCAGAATACTCATGGTATCGGTGAATCCCTGAGTGAGTCCCATCATATCCAAGTAGATATTCTTGGGTTCACCCGGTTTTGTCATCAGTTCTGAATAGAAGGGGATGTGGGTGGTGACTGGCCGTGCCTGCAGGAGGTAGAGCTGTCCCGTTTCATAAGCCCATTCCGTATCTATGGGTTTGCCGTAGTGTTCTTCGCATTTTTTTATGAGAGCTGAAAGTTCTACTATCTGCTCATCAGTCAGCGCCTGTTCTTTTTTATTGACTTTCTTTTCCAGGATCTTTTTTTCAGATGCATCGTAGACATAGGTATCGGGGGTGACAATCCCCGATACAATCGCTTCTCCCAGTCCGAAAGAGGCGTTGATCATCACTTCGTCGTAACAGTTATTCATCGGATTGAGGGAAAATCCCACGCCGCTCACATCGCTGGCAACCTGTTTTTGAATAATTACAGAGATACAGGTTCCTTCCAGCTTCAAGCTGTTCTGAGCTTTGTATTCCATAACTCTGTAATCGAACATGGAGCTGTAGGCTTTAGCGATGGTATCTTCCAGCTGGCTTCTTGTTGTTCCCAGGTATGTTTCGTACATTCCTGCAAAACTGGTTCCCGAGAGATCCTCTTCGGGAGAGGACGATCGTACGGCGAATACATCAGTTCCATCCATTTCGGTCATAGCCTTATTGAGCTGTGATTTCTGGTCAGTTGTCAATACAAGCTTTTCAGCAATGGCTTTTACTGCATCGCAGTTTTCTCTGACAGGATTCTGCAAAAGGCTTTTCCACTGGTTCGTTCCTTTTATGGAATCGGTCCAGGGCTGGAAAAAGGCTACTGTCAGAGCTAATCCTCCGGGTACGGGCATTCCGGCCTTTGTCGTGCTGATAAGGCTCATTGCTTTGCCTCCTACTTCTGTCAGCAGAGGACTCTTTTTTGTATTAAAAGAATAAATAAGTTCTGTCATTGTATTTTCTCCTATTTAGTAGCCTTCAGGCCTTTTTTTATAAAATTGATGATGAGAGTGACTGCATCGTTATAAGCTTCCTCATCGCTGTAAATCTTGACATAATCATGGGAATGGGTTTTGTGTATAAGATATTGACGAATCATTGATCCCGAATGAGATAGAACCGAATAAACCAGATCCTCATTGTCGATTATTTCCCCTTTGGCTATGGCTTCTTTTATAAGCGGGCCGAAAAAAGCCTCTTCAGTTGTCTCTTTAATTAGTTTGAACTCAGATGAAGTGTAGACAAAGGAGGGAAGAGGGTGATTCATCATTGCGAGGACATCTTCTTTATAACTATCTATAAAGTGAAATCCCGCTTTTTGCGCCAGAGCCAATTTGGTAAAGATATCATCGGTCTCATGTTTTTCCAGTTCTTTACGGATGGCCTCAATCTTCTGTTGTGCAATGGTGCTCATCAAATGGATGTACACATCCTCCAGATCTTCGAAATACTGATAGAAGCTTCCTTTGGCTATGCCCGCTTCTTCAACAATATTATTGAGCCGGGCTCCGTGAAAACCCCGCAAAGAAAATTCTTTGATTGAGGAATTCACAATTTTCTGTCGCTTTTCCTCTTTAAGATTAAAAAATGTCTGCTTAGGCAATTTATACTGCTCCTTGTGACTTTATAGTCATATGACTATAAAGTCACAATAAGCATGTATGTTTCATTTGTCAAGTTTTCTCAGAACGATATTTGATTAATCGTACTTAACGGGTCAGTGCATATACGTTAGTAGCGCTAACCACAAAATCGGGAACTTTCAGATATTCACCATTAATACATTCATTAATGCCGTTGGCCTGAAAATCATTAATGACCTCCTGAAGCATTTGCTGAGCTATTTCGGGACTATATTTTCCATAGACAGGAACTATCCATGCCAAGGGAGTCGCCCTGAACGCACCATTTTGATATGTCCCTTCTTCGCACGAATGAAATAATTGCTGCCAATGAGTTTCTTTTGCAGGGAGATGCCTGACTTGTCCCCGCTGTACGATCTGTTCATAATTTGAGATCAGATAGTCACTTATCTTCTTCTCCTGCTCAGGGCTGGTTATACCAACTTCAATAGCATAGGCATTTCCCCATATGTCGATCTGCCTGCAATCGCGATCTGCTGCCATGAACATACCCGACTGATCATCCCAAAGCCTGTAGATATTCTTTTTAATTAATTCAGCCCGTTTTCCATATTCCTCAGCATCTCCACAATTCGTTCTTTTACAATGACGTTTCAATTGTACGCATGCATGGTAATATATGAGGGAACTGAAAAGAAGATTTCCTGTTTTCTTTACAATATCAGTAAAGCCGTATACACACTGTGGGTTGTCCGGATCATTATAGACCAGGCCGTAATCAGAGAGATTGATCTGATCCATACCCTTTCTTAGCTTTATTTCTACATCTTTGAAATAGTTTTTATCGTCGTATTGGTCCAAATAGGAACAGACCATTAAAGCCATAAAGGAACCGTTGTCCAATGCATGATCTGCCATTGGCTTATTCGGCGGACCGGGGCTATAAACAGCCTTTCCTTCTATGTTAACACGATCCGGGATACACCCGTCTTCTCTTTGGCCGTTGAGCAGATAGTCTATGGCGGCTCTTATATCATTTTGATCCAGCAAATCACCGGCATATTCAATCATATAATAAGTGTCTCGAGTCCATTGCGCTTTATAATTTCCCACGCCATCGGGTGTGTGTAGCCAGGTGCCGTCGGGACCTTGGACCCGGCATCCTTTGAGTTGAGTAATGGCAGCTTCACGCATCCATTGTCTGTCATTTATAGAGAGTCCGTAAGGATTATTTGCTATGTCTTTGTTTTTCATTTTTTTCCCTGTTCTGTGCATTATTATTCACTATTTGTCTTATTTTGTTGGTTGAGGATCTTAAATCTCAAGTTAAAATGAATATAAATTAAATGGTAATGGATATACTCAATGAAAAACAGTAAAGTTGATATTTATTGGGAAAACTGCTTTTGTTGGCATTTAAATATTTGTAAAGAGGGGAGCTAAAAATTATAATGGAAAAATTTGATACAGGTTATAATTTTAAGGGGGCTGTTGCAAAAGTAAATGCTACTATTCCAGACCTCCCCCAACCCCTCCAAAGGAGGGGGGAAGAGATTCTTTTTTAACTTCTCCCCGTCGGGGAGACTGAGAGGGGCCTTGAAATCAGGGTTTTCGACTTTTGCAACAGCCCCGATTAATACTATTAGGGCATATATTAAGTACAGCGCCCATATTCCTTAAACAGTTTGATATACAGCTTATAGTCTTCCATGGAAACTTCCGGTGGAGTCTGGTGATCGACACTGATGATATATCCCCCTTTTTTCGCTGCGGGAATAACTCTTTCAAATTCTTTCCTGATCGCCTTTTCTCCCAAATGCATGACCGTCTTATCAAAATGACCGATGCATTTGAAGTCGGGATATTTCTGCTGCAGAACATCGATATCCACTCCCGCCTGTCTCTCCAATGGCAGTGCTCCACCCATTCCGGCGTCCTGGAACCATTGGATGGGATCGGTTATGTCCCCGTCGGAATCGATTATGGTATGGGTTTTCGTTCCTTCATATTTCTTAATTATTCTTTTGTTGTAAGGAAGAATGAATTCCTCATATGTCTCGCGGCTGACCATGGGGCCGTGGTTGTAACTCATATCTTCGGCAAAGGTGACAAAGTCCGGTTCAATATGCTCATGGACATAATCGATGGTTTGACATAAATAGTTACAGAGATCTTCGTTCATACGGTGCATGAGTTCCGGTTCATCATAGAAGGCGTAAAGGTGATTTTCTATTCCGAACAATTCTCTGGGATACCAGAAAAAACCCTGCATGCCGAAGCGGAATATATTTTTTCCCTCTTTGTTATCCTTTATCCAGGATTTTTCCTCTTCGCTGAATCTGTAAGGCTTGAATAGGGTAGGCAGTATTTTCTCGTACTCCTCTTCTGTTGATGCGATTCCGGCACCGTGAGAAGCCGGTCGGGGAGTTTCAAGCGATTGAGCGACACAAGCTGTTTCCCTGTACATGTCCAATCCGAAATACTCGTACATTTTGTAACGATCTGTATCGGGCAGCCCTTCCGATTTCCAGCGGTTCACGGTCTGGTCCCACCACACAGCCCATTCCATAATAGGCAGTCTGTCAACTGGTTCTTTATTTAGAGAGGCATGAAATCGCTCTTTGACAGTCATTTCTTCCATAACATAGCATCCTTTTTTGAATAATGATGATAGTATGCACCGTGTAATGAATAAAAACTTGGTATATATTATCAACTTTTTGGAATATAATAAGAGATATGCGAAAACTTGATATTTTAAGCAGAGACAATACATTGCTGAGTGACCATGGTTTTACCGTCCTTTCACATCCTGAATACAACAATAATGTTAGAGACCCTCATTCTCTCGATGTCATCCTCTTCTCATGGTTCATTTCCGGAAAGGGGACCCATTATATAGCTGATAACCAGTTTTCTATTAGATCGGGTTCCATTGGAATTACACCTGTCGGAGTCTCTCACGATATAATGACTGATGGAAAAATGGATATAATCAATCTCTTTATCAATCTCCGGTCTTTTCTCCTGCCCATTCTGCCTGAAAAATTTATGAATTATCTGCAGATCATTCTCCCTTTTCAACAGACATTTGCCAGACTGCGGGAAAATGTCATTCAGATCAATTGCTCCCAGCCGGAAATTATAACCGGACTGCTGAAGCGGATAATCGATGAACAGAAAGAAGATAAATATGGAAAAATCGAGATCTGTTATGCACTGCTGAAATTGCTGTTTATGCAGCTCATCAGAGAAATAGTGGAACACGGGCATATATCCATAAGTAAAGTGCAGAGCAGACATAGCCAGAAAGTAATGGAAGTCGTTTCTTATCTCGATGCTCATTATCAGGATCACTATTCTCTGGAGTCGATAGCTCAAAACTTCGGATTTTCTAAACCCTCATTATGTGCTAATTTTAAAAAAGCCACGGGGAAAACTATTTTTGAATATATTCTTATGAAAAGGATAGAGAAATGCAGTCTTATGCTCTGTACAACATCAATGAATATAACCGAAATAGCCTATTCTTCCGGTTTTAACGATATATCCTTTTTCAATAAGAAGTTCAGGGAAATGACGGGAATGTCTCCCGGTGAGTTCAGAAAAAGGTTACCACTCTGAAAACATCTTATATTCTATCTTTCATTTTCTTGTATATTATGCTGTTTTCTCTTTTTCCTACAGCTATAACAATGACTACTAACTCATCGTTTACAACTTTATAGGCAAGTCTATATATCCAGAGGATCGTAATTTTATTTTGTATACATCTTTATGACCGACTAATCGGGCTGAAATTACTTTCCGGAGCTGATAAACGTTTCTCTAATTTCTTTTTAATTCATTCCTTATTCCTGAGTCCAATTTCTTCCATTCTTTTAAAGCAACCGGCAGAAATTTTAACTTATAAGTCTGCAATATCAACCTCAATAGCATCATCAATATTTAGCAGTCGATCGGCAACCGTGCTGCTTAATTTTACATCAGAAAGTAATTCCATGATATTTTCATATGTTTCTGCGGGAACTAAGTATGCTGTTGGTGTGTTATGATTTAGAACTGCAATTGCCGATCCATGAGATTGTTCGATTAGAGAACTCGGGTTCTTTTTAATTCTGATATACTTACTGAATAATCTGATAATATTTGTCTCATATAAATCTCCTAAAATAAGTACATAATTATATATTTAATATAGGTCATAATTTAGTTATTATCAATATCAACAAGCTTCGATCAGATCTTAAAAGCCTGATTTCGAAATGTATGAGGGGTTAATCCCTCCTTTTTGTGAAATAAGCGTACAAAATAGGATGGATCCTCAAAACCTGTTTGAAGATCTATATGGGAAACGGTATCAGAGGTTGTTCTCAATAAATACCGGGCTCGTTCCATCCGAGCCCGCAGTATCCATTCATAGGGTGAAACTCCTGCAGATTTTAAAAATAAACGGCGAGAGAGTAGACAAGCTGACAGCTCCCAGCCACATAAGTGCTGAAGAGAAATATCTCTGTCCAGATTTTCCCTGATAAATGAGGTTATAGTTTCAAATCTTGTTGATTCTGCATTTTTTAAGGTGACAGGTTGACTCTCAACAACAAAACGAATCTCTTCTAATAGTAAATGGGCCAGTGATCCGGCTGTCTTCCGGCGAAATGGATCTCTGTGGTACATTTCTATTGTATGAGCCCCTAGTCTTTCCAATCCCTTTGTCCTGCTGTTAAATCGACCACTGAAAACTCTTGTAATATCTCAGATTATTCTGACCAATTCTTCTCACGCTGAGTTAGACTATTTTTCAGATTAAATTGAAGCAAAAAAATCCCGCCTTCAAAAGACGGGAAATGACTGTTTAGAGAATCAACTCTGTGGCCGCAATCCTGACATGTTCTGCTGCGATCTGCTGTTTTCCCTCAATCGCCGCTGCCAACATAGATGTTTTGGCAACGTAATTAGCTTTTCTCAGGATTCCTCCAGAACACTGATGAATGGCAAAAACGGCCTCTTCCGAGAATATGTTTTTTGAAAGCCCTGATAGCTTCAAATGGTGGAGAAGATACTCTTCCATAACTTCCTTTTTCAAAGCTTCCAGGTGATTTATTCCCAGAACACGGGAAGCCAGAGGCCTGGCCGGGCTCGTCATTAGATGATCCATCAATCCATCCTGACCACAGAGTATGACAGGCATAACCGGTTTTGAATCAAACTCAAATTGAGTCAATGTATGAAGCTGTGTGAAAACATTCTGTTTCAATAAATGTGCCTCATCAATGATCAGTACAGGAGTTACTTTTCTAGCAGCAACTTCAAGTATCTGCTCTCTGATTTTCTGAATCATAAAAGAAATCTGATATGAATGAAACTGAATACCAAAAGTAATAAGGATCTTTCTATAGAGTTCAATTAGACTGAACTCTCCCCCAACAATGGGAATCTGATGATATTCACTAGGGTGCCACTGACTTGCTACATATCTGATTGACGTGGATTTCCCCGACCCGACATCTCCTGTGATGACACTGATCGCCTTCTGCTCAATTGCAAAGAAAACTCGTTGTTTCAATGGCGACAGTGACGGGAGCTGGTAGAGATCTTTCACGGGAATGTTCTGGGGAAATGGATCTTTTCTCAATCCATAATGATGTCTGAGATTCTTCATCACGAACTCCCCGATCTCATTTCAAAGAGTTTCCCTCCGGAAGGAACCGAAGAAGTCTGAGTGATATCGGTTTCTCTTTTCACCCGACTGTTAACGACCTGATTCAATGGTCGGAGAAATCCTTTAGATTGATCATCTAGATAGACCTCAATGTTATCGTAGTCTTCAAAACGCAGAACAACCTGCATTCCGACCAGTCCCACCGGTGCTTCGAATAATCTGCCGTTCAGTTTTACTGTCCTGTCGTTGTTAACCTTCCGGTTTTCCTTTTTTCGGAAATAACGGGGAAGATTTTCCGGTGCCGACCGAAGTAGGGATGAACTTTCCAGGTAACGGCGGATGGGCTCCTGGCCGGTCGTTCCATGCTTCCGATTGTGGTAGATCTCAAGATATTCATCAAACTTAGTATTCAAATGTGCCAAATCCAGCCCTGAGGGAAGTTCAGACAGGAACTGAGATCTGACTGTTCTGAAAAAACGCTCTATTTTCCCCTTCCCCTGCGGCTTGTATGGTCGGGCAAAGGTCAATCCGATTTCCAGAGCAGCACATCCTAATTGCAGACGGTGGGCCCGAAACGATGGGCCGTTATCTACATAGAGTTTCCGGGGGAGTCCTCTCTTACGCAATGCGGCCCACAGGCAATCCAAATAGTTATCCAGATTTTCAGCAAAGTAAAACTGTCCGTGGGAAATGAGGCGAGAGTGATCATCAATAAGAGCAAACAGATAGGTTTTTCTCAGTTTTCCTTCATGTAGGATTTGGGGACCATGCATACAGTCCGACTGCCATAAGTCATTTGCCATCTGCACCTCGAACTTCCGCATATCCACTTTCTTTTTTCCCGATTCAACTTTGTGCTTTTTCATCAGTCTGTAGACTGTGGCTGTCGAAACCTCCTTTCCCAAAG
Source organism: Maea johnstoni (assembly GCA_963942565.1). Taxonomy (NCBI): domain Eukaryota; kingdom Metazoa; phylum Annelida; class Polychaeta; order Spionida; family Magelonidae; genus Maea; species Maea johnstoni. The sequence goes on along the minus strand of CAWWDR010000962.1, from coordinate 31,095 downwards.
GAATAAGACCTTCAGATCTGGCGATCTCGATAAGACGGGGAACAGATACTTTAGGTTTCTTTTTTCTCAGACAGACAAGAGCATCAATTGTCTCGTCATCAATACTTCGAATTCGTCCCTTGTCTCCCCGGTCTCCAGGGTATAGTGCTTCGATTTTTCTACCTCCCTGTTCATAACGGCGTAACCAACTTAAGATAGTCGCTTTGCTGATGTAATTTCTGTTCGAATTGGGAATCTCCCAATCCCGACTGACTAGCTCTCTTAAGATCCGGGCTTTTTCTCCCCAATAATCACGCACATTACATTCGACAAGGGGGAAAATCACCCCGAACCTGAAAACGGCTACTTTCTCTTTTTGTTCCTGATTCATGATAAAACCTCCTGGCTTATTTCTCATTTGAAACTAAACCGGCTTGGTTTCACTGTCACCGCAAAAGGCAGGTAGGGAGGATCCTCTGTACATGGGATTTCATGATAATTTATCCTGAATGTCACATCTTTCTGACTCGATGGTATATCATAAGAGACCGTGAAGTTCCTCTGTCGCTTCTGTTGAAATCGATAGGCTTTGAACCAATACTGCTGACATTGACGGGATACTGTTTTCAGGAAATTAGATCCATTTTTCTTCTCTTGAATTGAATTCTGGATAGTTGTCCATGAATACTGAAAACCGGGAGAGTAATCAAATGGACGGAGTGTATGAACGGCATGACAATCGGGACAGCGATATCGTTTTATCCATAATCCGGTCACAATTTCATGGAAATATCGAAGGACATATCCGTGTCCCCATAGACCAATACTTCCACATTCTGGACATCTTTCCGGTTTTTCCCAAGGAAAATCTTTACCGAGGACTTGAAGTTTTTCCATACATAGCCGAATTATAAGTATCAGAGTTCCTCCTTCGGGAGGTTTTGGATTAAGGAGCTTGTACATTGGCGTGGACGAGGCTCCTTTTTTTATGTTCGGATGTGAGAGAAAATTGAATTAACTGAAATGGAAAAGTGTTTAACTCAGAGAGATGTTTTCAAGAGAGATTTGTTTAAAATAATGTGCGAGATTACACTCTGCTTAAAAAGGGAATCTCTTCATCTCTGACGGAATCTCCTTCCCACCAGATCTGCTGGTTATTGTGAGCTGCTTCGGTTTTGAATGGTATGTTAGGGGAGTAATGGGGAATTATATGGACACCGCCGAGATTGAATGGATTAGTTTTATCCGCTTTGTAGGTTACCGAATGTCTCCAGGGTAGAATAAGAAAGCTTCCCTTTGAAAATCTGTATCCCTTTCCATTCACTGTTACATCGCCTGTTCCCGATTCACACCAGAGAAACATCCTGCTGTAAACATTGCTGTTGTTAATGATCATAGAGGGTTCGCATTGGTAATAGTTCGAATATACTACAACAGAGTTTGATAATGAAGTCATGAATGAATTATCCTGTTTTTTGGACTGATTGTCCAATGTTTTGAATATATTATCGTGTTAGTTTATTGTCAGAGGTACATAATGAATTCAAGAGAACGCGTAAAAAACACCCTGTATCGAGAAAAATCAGACCGGGTGCCGGTAAATTATTTTGCCAATCCTTCTATAGATCAAAAACTGAAAACACATTTTAACTTGCAAAAGACTGATGATGAAGGTCTCAGGCAGGCTCTCGGCGTCGATATCAGATCCATCGGCGCACCTTACACAGGCCCCCGGCTTCATAGTGAAGTACCAGAAAGAGTTGTGGATCCTCAATGGGGCTGGCACACAAGATGGGTGGAGCGTTCCGACGGCGACGGATACTTTGATTTTTGTGATTTCCCTTTGAAAGAAGCTGATGAGGAGACCGTTGCCAAATGGCCCATGCCTTCTCCGGACGATTATGATTATGATGTTCTGCCGGGCATCTGTGAAAAATACAAAGATTACGGTATGCATGTGGGCAATGCGGGGCTCGCCTGTGTCATGAATACGGCGGGTTTTTTCAGAAGCATGGACCAGATGTTTATGGATCTTGCCCTCGATGATCCGGCGGGACTACTTCTGATCGACAGGTTTCTGAAAATCCAGTTGGAAGTGACAGAAAGGGAGCTTGATAAAATCGGTGATTATATAGAGTTCTTCTGGATAGGTGAAGACCTGGGCACCCAGCAGGCGCCGATGATCAGCATGGATATGTTTCAGAAACATATACTTCCCCGTCAAAAGCCTTTTATTGAATTGGCCAAATCCTATAACCTTCCGGTTATGATCCACACCTGCGGATCGAGCAGCTGGTCTTATGAAGAATATATTAAAGCGGGAGTCAATGTCTTTGATACGCTTCAGCCCGAGTGCCACAATATGAATCCAGAATATCTGATGGAGACCTTCGGAACACGGGCATCATTTCATGGCGGGATCAGTACGACCAATCAGTTGTCCTTCAGTTCGGTGAAAGATGTTGAAGATCATGTGAAACACACTCTGGAAGTGATGAAACCGGGGAATGGATATTTTCTCTCACCGGCCCACAGCATTCAGGATAATTCTCCCCTGGAGAATATACTGGCCATGTATGAAGCGGGGAAGGAATACGGGGGATATTAGATATAAGCAGTCAATAAATCTTATTCCTTAAAGTGGACGGTGCGACGCCCAGCACTTTTTTAAAAACCCTGGAAAAATATAAAGGATCATTAAAGCCGCTTTCGTAAGCGGCTTCTTTTATGGATAAGCCTTCGGTGTAGATCTTTGAGTATCCCAGTAGAATCCGTTCCCTGTTGACACATTCCGAAGGTGACATGCCCAGCTGCTCTTTAAACAGGGCGTTGACATATTCGGCTGTGAGGTTGAATTCCTCAGCCAGTTCGTTTCTTCCAATACCTCTCAGGCAGTTCTCTTTAATAAAATTTAACATCAGTTTCATTCTATCGCTCAATTCGCTGTTGTCAAATTGCCTGTCCCATTTTGCGGCGCATCTGAGCCAGATTTCCCTGCATGTGGTGCTGAGCAGTTCTTCTCTGTATCCATCATATCCTGTAAATATTTCATTGCATTTGTAGAATAGATTGTCCATCAGCTTAAAGTCATTGGAAAAACTTGTCTGATACTCCGGTGTCGGTTGCAGTTTTATCTTATTCTGATCCAGAGATAGATTCATTATGGGGACATTGTGAATGCAGGATATGGCACCTTTTTTCGATTCAGCTCTGAATAGATGTCTGACTCCGGGGGGGATTAAAAGCAGATCTCCCGGTTCAAGAGATATTTTTAATTTTCCATTGATTCTATATTTTGATTGAAAAGAGTTAAAATCCTCATTATCTTCCGTATATGCGAATCGGCCTTCTCTTATAAATATCATTTCAAAATCAGAAATTATTCTGGGACCCCATATTCCCATTGACTTATCGAGAGTGAAATAATTGACAATTTGAACAGAGGGCTGAATATTTTTTATTAAAAACATCTTATTATAGTCCATGTTATTCATATTTCCCTCCATTCTCAATTCTATAATCGGGGTTTATTATAGTGCTAATTCATATAAAAAATAAATCTATTTTTCCGGAGAATAACAATTATGACACTACGAGAAAACGTACAGGCGATTCTGCATTACAAAGATTATCAGAAAATGCCCATTGTCCATTTCGGATTCTGGGCTGAAACATTAATTAAATGGGCCGAAGAAGGTCACATCACTATGGAGGACGCCCTGGCGTGGTCGGACTGTAGCGAAGCCGATGTTTCCATCGGAAAGAAACTTGGTTTTGATTTTAACTGGAGCCAGACATTTAATCCCTATTACAACCTGAATCCGCCATTTCCCCGTAAAGTTCTGGAAGAAGAAGCTGACGGCACTATGAAAGTGATCAACGAAGACGGTGTAATCGTTATTGAGAAGAAAGGAGTCGTTTCCATCCCCATGGAAGTGGATCACTATTTTAAGGGGCGAAAAGAGTGGGATAATGAATTTAAGGAAAAACTGCAGTATTCAGCCGAAAGGTATTTACAATCGCCCGTTCCTGCTAAAGACCGCATGCTCTCCCTTGATAAAGGCGGTATGGACTATCTTCTCGATATGGATTCCCGGGAAACGCCGTTGGCTCTGCACGGCGGTAGTCTTTTAGGCTTTATAAGAAATTTTGTGGGAGTGGAAAACTTAAGTTATCTGACAGTTGATGATCCGGAATTATTACAGGAGATGGTCGATACTGTAGGTGATTTGAACTACCGGGTCATCGAATCGGTACTAAAAACAGGTGCTAGGTTTGATTACCTGCATTTCTGGGAAGATGTCTGCTTTAAAAACGGACCTCTTATCAATCCATCATTTTTTAAAGACTCCATAGGACCGCATTACAGGAAAATCACAGATCTGGTGGCCTCTTACGGTATAGATATTGTTTCTGTCGATTGTGATGGGCTGATTGATAAGTTATTGCCAATATGGCTGGAAAACGGTGTGAATACCATGTTTCCCATTGAAGTGGGAACCTGGCATGCCAGTATAGCCCCATGGCGTGAACAATACGGTAAGGATATCCGTGGGGTCGGTGGAATGAACAAGACGGTTTTTTCCAGAGACTTTGCCGCTATAAAAGAAGAAGTTGAGAGATTGAAACCCTTAGTGGACCTTGGAGGATATATTCCCTGTCCCGATCATAGGATCGCTCCCGATGCCAAGTGGGAAAACGTGCAGTATTACTGTGAGCTTATGAGGAAGACTTTTTAAGAGAGATAGCTGAGAATTGATATATATATGAGGTCTAAATGAATCAAATTGAAATAAAAGGCCAATTTATCTGGAATGGCCAGACTAAGACTCCCAATCAGCATGTTGTGTTCAGAAAAGATTTCACATTGGAATCTCTGCCGGAAGAGGCAATTGCTTTTATAGCAGTGGATACGAAATACTGGCTCTATGTCAATGAAACCCTTGTCGTATTCGAGGGTGGATTGTTCCGGGAAAGTCTACCTGGAAGCGGATATGCCGATAAAATTGACCTGACTCCTTTTCTGGTCCCTGGAAACAATAGAATGACCATATATGTTCATTATTATGGCAATGAAGGGCGCAACAATACAGATAGCGGCAGTCCCTGTTTTCTGTTTCAATGTGATGCTCTCGAGCTTTATAGTGATGAGTCTTTTGAAACTCTTACTCATCCTGCCTATTATTCTCCAGGTGAGCCTCTGCCTGCCTATCTTTACGGTGGACATAACATTGGCTTTGATAGTCGTAAAACTCTCAATGAGTACGACTTTAAAAAAGCTGAACTAATCAAAAAGAACTCTTTTGGCGAGTTGTTTGAGCGGCCGATTCCCCAAATTAAACTGATGGATTTGAATAAGGAGGAATATACCCTTTCCGTTGATCAAACTTATTCTCTGAAACTGCCTTACGCTATGGCTATGTCTCCCTGTTTAGTCGTTCAGGCGGAAGAGGGAACGGTTATCGATATACGAACCGACAGGTATACAGTCAACGGCGGCCCCGGTGATAACGGCAACCGTTACAACAGCCATAGGATAGAATATATCTGCCGGGAAGGGGATAATCAATTCGAGTCGCTTCACTATCTTTATGGCGAAGAAGTTTTCTTCAGTGCCGACAAACCAATAGAAATTAAGTGGTTCGGTTATCGAGAGAGCGGATATGATACGGAAATTGTCGGGAAATATGACTCAAGCTGTGAGATAATGAACAAACTGGTACAAAAATCCGCCAGAACTCTCTATGTCTGCATGCGCGATAATTTTATGGATTGTCCCGACAGGGAGAGAGGGCAGTGGATCGGTGATGTGTCCGTTCAGGCTCCCCAGGTCTTTTTTCTCTTATCACCTTCGGCCAGGGCGCTGCTGAAAAAATCGATTATGGATTTTATCAATCTCAGAAAGGGTGATGTGCTGGTGGGAAATGTTCCTGGTGCAAATTTTTCCGAGCTGCCGGCTCAAAGTCTCAATGCCATCAGTGAAGTGGGCATGATTGCCACCTATTATAAATATACTGGTGACAAAGAGGTTATTGAAAAGGGCTTTGAACCCTGTGTCAGGTATCTGAAGTTATGGAATATGGATAATAATGGTCTCATTGTTCACCGGACGGGCAATTGGGACTGGCTTGATCATCTAAACAATGTTGACAAACCTGTGCTATCCAATGCCTGGTACTATTCTGCTCTCAAGTTTGCTTTGAGAATGTCGGAGATCCTTGGGGAACATAAATATGATGATTTTCTGAGATCCAGGATAAAATCTATTAAACATGCGTTCCAAACTTCTTTCTGGAAAAACGATTATTACAGCTCAAAGGGCGTTGTCGATGACAGGGCTAATGCCATGGCCGTTTTAGCAGGACTCTGTCCTGAAAATCATTACGACAAAATCAAGTTTGTCCTGCTGACCACCTTTAATTCCAGTATTTACATGGAGGGGTATGTGTTATCAGCACTGTGTGAAATGGGGTACTACAAAGATGCCTATATGAGAATGAGATCCAGATTCTACAATCTGGCGGTCAATGAAAACAGCACTCTATGGGAGGATTTCTATATTCTGGGCACGAAAAACCATGCCTGGAGCGGAACTCCTGCATTTATCGCCTTTAAATATTTTATGGGAATCGATACAGAAGATGGATTTAAAACATATACAGCCAATCCTGTTCCCGATTTATTTGACTATCAGAAAGTCAGCCTCATGTTGTCCCATGGAGAAGTTGTAACTCTGGACTATAAGGATAATAAAATTGTCAGGTAATCCAATTTTACCGAGTATTGAATAAAGTTTTCTGGAACATTCCTCACCATATTTTAAAGTATCAATAACTTTTCTGTAGTTTATATCCTGTAAGAGGTATAAATATGGAGCAAGTGTTCAAAGTTACTGTAGATTGTCTTTTCAAATACATTTTTGGTGATCCCAATAGTGTTGATATATTAATTTCATTCATTAATGCTGTTCTTGAAGATTCAGGATTTATTCCGATTATTGAAGCGAAAATTCAGAATCCCTTTAATCTAAAGGAACATTTCCAAGATAAAGATACTATACTGGATCTTAAAGTTACTGATGAAAATGGTTCAAAATATCACATAGAAATGCAGACTCAGGAGGAACGATATTTCAAATACAGGAGTCTTTATTACTGGTCAAAAATGTACAGTACTCAAATAAAAAAGGCTGAAGAATATGGCAGTTTAAAACCTGTTATCTGTATCAATATCCTGGATTTTATTATGTTTACTAAAACGCAAAATCCTCATCAATGTTTTTAAAATTAAAGAAAAAGATACCAATGAATCTTATTGCGATCATTTATATATGCATTATCTAGAGCTGCCAAAAGTGACAAAAGATAAAAACCATAGTAACTTATACCTATGGATAAATTACCTCAAATATGAGGGAACAGAAAATGAGGAACTTATGGCGAGTTTTGAAAAGGATCCCGTAATTAAAAAAGCCCATGACAAATATGAAGAATTTCTCTCTGATGATCAATTAAAGGACTTATACCTTCGTCGAAAGATGTATCAACATGATCTTGCTACTTTAAAATATAGTGCCAGGGAAAAAGGATTAGAAGAGGGACGAGAAGAAGGACTTGAAGAAGGACGTGAAGAAGGACGTGAAGAAGGACGTGAAGAAGGAAAAATTACAGCAACCCAAAGTTCTCTAATCCTGATTTTGGAAAGCGAGCAGTCTTTAAGCATATCTGAAAAGAATATCATTCTGAATTCTAAAGATCTGATAAAGCTGGAAGAAGCTTTTAAAATGGCATTAAATCATGAAAAATCTGAACCAATTCTGGATTTCCTGGTTTCAGGTTAGAATACTCTGCTCAGCATCTTTAGTCATGTAAACTTGATTATTCAAGATTGTTCTAGTGTAGTGTTGTTAAAATGAATTCACAAATAGTAAATTTCATGTTAAAAATAGTTATGACCAAAAAATTAGGAAGACCATCAGTAGAAATTGATTTGAATGAAACCGACAGAAAAGAATTGGAGAGACGAGTAAAAAGCTATACGTCTCAAGTAAAAGACAGCATGCGAGCGAAGATAATTCTTCTTAAATTTCAGAATAAAACCCAAGAAGAGATCCGGAAAGAATTAAATGTCAGTCGGCGAACAGTAATGAAATGGGTGAACAGATTCGCAGAATTGGGAATAGAGGGGCTTAATGATGCTCTCGGCAGAGGTCGAAAGCCATGGATATCAGATGAGATAAATAACATGATAATTACCAAGGCAACACAACCTATAAAAAATAAAAGCCGCTGGTCCACAAGAACAATGGCAAAAGAAGTTGGTGTATCAAATACCCATGTTATGAAAATATGGAAGGCAAATGATATAAAACCTCACCTTACTAAAACGTTCAAGCTTTCAAAAGATCCCAGGTTTGAGGCAAAGTTTTGGGATATTATCGGATTATATTTAGAGCCGCCTGAGAAAGCACTTGTTTTCTGCTGTGATGAAAAGACACAAGTGCAGGCTCTGGAAAGATCTCAGCCTGGCTTACCACTGAATGTAGGGCATATTAAAACAAAAACGCATGACTATTATCGTCATGGGACGACAACACTTTTTGCAGCTTTAAATTATCTGGATGGTACCATAATCTCCACAATACAACAAAAACATAGAAATGAAGAATGGTTGAAATTTCTTAAACAGATAGATGCAGAAACACCTAAAGGGGTAGATTTACACATTATAGCTGATAATTATTCCGCACACAAACATGAAAATGTTAAGAAATGGCTGAAAAAGCATTCTCGTTTTCATGTGCATTACACACCGACAGGCAGTTCCTGGATGAATCTGGTCGAGAGATTCTTTGCCGATATTACATCAGATGTAATTCGAGATGGGAGCTTTTGCAATTTGAAAGAACTGGAACAAGTGATAGAGGATTATTTAGCTGAGCGAAATGAGAATCCCAAACGATACGTTTGGAAGGCTGAGGGAAAGAAAATTCTCGAAAAAATAAACAGAGCCAGGAAAAAAATTGGTTGGGAGCCTTATTGTGAAGGGAATTTGAATTCAGCACACTAGTAGTTGCTGATTCTTTCAATACAAAAAAATCCCGTTCAAGTAGGTTCTATATGAAACAAAACAACATCATCTGGTTTATTACCGATCAAATGCGGGGAGGAGCCATGGGTGTGAATGGCGATCCTAACGTTTTTACTCCCAACCTGGATAACATGGCCATTGGCGGTACAAATTTCTCCAATGCCCTTTCGGGATATCCCTTATGCTGTCCCTTCAGAGCTTCAATGCTGACGGGATTGTACGCCCATAACCACTCCGTGAAACTTCACGAAGACAAACTGGAACCCTTCTATAGTACTATTACCGATGTGTTTAATGAAAAGGGATATGAAACTATCTATTTGGGGAAATGGCACCTGGGAGGATTGAAAGAAGGGAAAGTCCGGACCGGAAAGGCGGTTATTCCTAAAGAGGATCGGGGTCGTTTCGATACCTGGATGGGATACGAAAACAATAACAGCCAATGGGACTGCTGGATCCATGGTCATGAAAAGAAAGTGGAGATCGCTCCCTACCGTTTACCTGCATATGAAACCGATGCCCTGACCGATATGGCCTTGAATATGATAAATGAAAGGAAAAAATTGGATAAACCCTTTTTCATGGTTATTTCTGTACAGCCTCCTCATTGGCCGAATATGGCTCCACCGGAAAACCGTAATTACCAGGGGCAGCAGTTGACTCTCAGGCCAAATATCCCCGCAAAAGACGAGGAACGGGCTCGCTTTGATCTGCCTGGTTATTATGGCCAGATAGAAAATATTGATAGCAATATGGGACGTTTGACCGAAGCGCTTCGAAAAGGCGATATGCTGGACGATACCCATATTCTTTTCTTTTCTGATCATGGGGATCAGCTGGGCAGTCAGGGACGGTTCGGGAAATGCGTTCCCTATGAAGAAAGCGTTAAAATACCCTTCATAATCGGCGGGGGGAAGCCTATGAATTACGAAGGATGGAAAGCGGGAAATGTCTCCTGTCTGATCAATCATGTAGATATTGCGCCGACGAGTCTGGGGCTCTGCGGGATCGATGTCCCTTCATGGATGGAAGGCTTCGATTACTCACATCACCGTACAGGTGTCGATTTTCAAAGGCGAATTCAGAAAGAACCGGACAGCGCCTACCTTCAGATTATCGGTGATCGCGAATCGGGATATGCCTGGCGTTGTGTTGTCACCCGGGACGGCTGGAAATATGCCTGTGTGAAAAACGGTGAATGGTTGCTTTTCAATTTGAATGAAGATCCTCACGAAATGAATAATCTGGCATTCCACACCGGTTACCGGCAGAAGAGAAGTGAAATGAATGAACTTATAAGGCAATGGGCGAAAAAAACGGGAGATGAATTTCCTTTTCCCGGGCTTAATGATAAAAGATAGTTCTAAAGAAATCCTATCTCTGTAAAAGTAGCATTGTGGAAACACAATTTAAAATGACAATCAGTAACGCGTGTTACTGGTTTCGGGTTATTTACCAATCACTTAATTAATAATTATTAAAATATCATCTTTCTCTAAGTGATCATATTATCCTCTAAGACAGTAAATTAAGAGGATTAATAAGTTGTAAGTCAATTACAAAGTAGCATTTCTGCTCTTTGCTATCCTGTTCAGTTTACTGGGAATGGAGAGGAATGAGAGAAATGAGGGGTGAAAGGGATGATTTCTGAAACAAAATTGACTAAAATTGCAATTCAGGATAATCTGTATGAAAGCGCAACCATATTTTGAGGTAATACATGAATAACAACGGACCGGAAACAATAGCCGATATAGCTGAAATGGCTGGAGTTTCCCCGACAACAGTATCGAGAGTAATCAATAATTCCGGGTATGTGGGAAAGAAAACCAGGGAAAAAGTGGAAAATATTATAAAGGCCACAGGTTTTATACCCAATATGGCAGCGAAAACACTGGTTACATCCAAAACGAATATGATCGGGCTGATTCTTCCGACTTTCAACAATCCCGTGTATCTGGAAATATTGAAAGGAGTTAATGAAGCTGCCATTGAAAATGGTTACAGTGTGGTTATCGGGCAGAGAGGTGAGGAAAAGAAAGCTCTGGAAGATTCGATCATGCATCTGGCATCACTTAATGTCGATGGGATTATCTCGACAATTCCCGAACATCTTTTCATCGAACCGGAAAAATATCTGCTCCCTTTTATCAGAAAAAACTTTCCATTGGTTCAACTGGGAAAAGGCAATAGTGAACTTGGTATAGACGGAGTTTCAACAAATCCTTATGAATCGGGATTTCAGGTCGGCCGTCATCTGGCTTCACAGGGGCATGAACGGGTGGCTATTATGGGATTTGAAGAAAATCCTTTTACCAGAGAAAGAGTTCACGGGCTGGAATCCGCTTATATCGAGAGCGGAATAGGAATAAAATATTTAAAGCATTTTGATGCCGATATGACAAAAAACGGCGGGTATCGGGCTGCCTGCTGGGTCTTTGAAGATCCCGACAAACCCACAGCTATTTTTACATTGAATGACATTATGGCTATCGGTGTTTATATGGCTGCTGAGGATAAAGGTGTTTCCATTCCCTCTGATATTTCTATTATCGGCATTGACGGTATCGATTTGGGGCTACTGGTCCGCCCCAGACTTTCTACATATACACTGCCATTGTATGAATTAGGGCGGGAATTATTTACTTTGTTGCATTCCAGGATGGACGGAACCTATGAGGGTGATGTCCGTTCCGTTGAGTTTCACGGGAGACTCACGGTCCGTGAATCCACTCTATCATATAATACCCGATAGATTTCAATTCGGCTGAAAACCTTATATCCTCCTTCGGTCCACTCATACAAATTATAGATGAAAATCAAAACATGACATTTCCTCTGCATCCAGTTCAACGGACAATGAACCGAGCGAATCATTGAGCTGCTTTATTGTGCTTTTTCAGAGATGCGATTTATGGCCCAGGAAATATACCTGTCCAGTTTTCCATCACATAAACCCATATACTTTTGCAGTACCAAAGCATCCTCTTTTTTGCCGATATTTCCCAGAGAGATGACGGCGGTCCGTCTGATTTCATAGGGAGATGATTCGCGCTTTACCAGATCATGTAGATCCGGTGTTTTTTGAAGTCCGGTCATAGTTCTGTGGCTGGCATGATGCTCCGCATCAAAACAGGCTCTGCTATCGGAAAACCGAGGTTTCAAAGTCCGGTTTACGGGGCAGACCTCCTGACATATATCACATCCGCACACCCAGCTCCCCATTTTACTTCGTAATTGTTCGGGAATATCTTCGCTTTTACGAGACAGAGGATTGATGCACAGACCGGGATCTACTTTGTAGGGAGCATATAAAGCTCCCGTGGGACAGGCTTTGATGCAGCGACCGCAATCACTGCAGGGCATGTCTGGCGGATCGAATAAGTCGGGCTTCAGTTCCACATTTGTGATTATAGCGCGCATGGCAAAAAAAGAACCCAGTTTTTCAGCATACAGGATGCCGTTATAACCATATGTGCCGAGGCCAATGCCTGCAGCAACATACTTCAGTGGAATCTGCTGTCCGTGGATTGCCTCATACCCTTTCTGTTTTAGAAAATCGACAAGAGGCTCTGCAATTTGTCTGACAACCGGGTAATAGGAGTAGGTTCTGGCGGTTTTCCCCTGGAGCTTGCTTCTTGTCGTTTTGTAATCGGAATTCTCATCATAGGCGTAGGCACCGATAATGATTATTGATTTTGCATGGGCAAGGGTGTGCCGTGCATCTGAGAGACCTTCAAAAAAGGAGATCGCATCGGTTCCCAGCATGTACTCTTTCCCTGTGGCCTTTGTCTCTTTCAGACGCCTGCGCACTTCGTCAAGATATTTTTCGTACACTTCAGGAGAAGCGATTCCTATGAAGTCGGCTCCCTCTGATTCCGCCATCTGAATCACTTTATCTTTTAAACTCATATTTAATCCTCGACTAAGATAGGTTCGAAAGTAATTTCCCGAGCCTTTTAATCTCATTGACTGTATCCCGGTTCTCTTCGAAGCGGGTAAAGCTATGAGATACAAGATCGTAATTCCGGAGAGCTTCTTCGTCATGATCCAGCAAACTCCAAAGCCCGCCATTATTCATGCATGTATTCCCTTTGCCGCACTTAATACAGGGTGGATTGAACGTTCTGTGATGCAATTCACCCAAAACATGAAACTGATGCTCTTTAATCAGAGAAGCACGAAAGGTTTCCCGGCCCGGTTCTTCATCGTAAAGACCGACCGAGACAAAGATGACAGGCTTGCGGTAGATCGTACTGTTATCATGTAAAAAGCACCAGAGCCGTGAAAAGAAGCTATAGGTCCAGGCAGTCATCATACCATGCTGTCTTGGATTGCCGATAATTAAAGCTTCGGCATCCCTGATATCTGCGAGATAGGGATGTAATTCATCTTTTACACCACACATAGCAGTTGTTGCGCAGAGATGGGCGCATCCACGACAGGGGCTGAAATTTAATGTACTGAGTTTAACAAATTCAGATTCTTTACCGCTCTCCCTCAGCAGGGATCTTATTATACGATCCGTATTGCTGTTCTTAATAGGACTGCCGCTGATTCCAATTATTGCCATTTAATCTCCTAATTCCCCATAGGATTCATTTTGGTGGAAAAACCTTTTTAATAGCATCTAGATAACCAGTTTTATTTACAGTATCCGGTTCCAGGTATCCCCCTTCGGTCCACTCATTCCAGGCATATAAAGTGACGATTTTCTGCTTCTGATCCTCTTTATCAAGAAATTCCTTTACCTTTTTCAGGGAGTTTTCAAATTCCTGAGGTGTATTTTCGCTGATAATCGAACAAAAATATCCATCCTCGGGTATGTATTCTTCAGCAGGGTCAAAGCGACCGCTCGAATCCCAGCCCTGAGATACATTGGGATGGTAGGGTACGGGAAATTCCTCTTTAAATTTTTGCCAGTATTGTATGCTTGTCTCACGCCAGTCCCTGTAGGGGATGTGGAGTTTGTCAAAGGGCAGGTAGTTATGTATCCAGCAATAGCTGGTAACACTGTCGACTTTGAAGTCCCTGATCAGCTCAGCCGGCGTATCATGCTCGTAATTGTCGGGATTAAGGCCCCATTCCACGCAGTTAAAATGGATGGAGTAACCGGCTTTTGCCGCTTTATCCCGAAAAGATTGAATGGCTTTTATGGCTGCGGCCTTTCCCCCGAAACCCTTGATAAAAGTATGCATCTCGTATATTGAAAAATAAAGAGCTCCATCGAGCTTCCAATAATTGGGCTCGGAAAAATAATGGTCGATGACATAGTCAGTGAGTTTCTCCCAGGATGCGTTGTTTACCTCTCTGTGATTGGCCCACATTAAAGCGAACTTCAGTTTGTTTCTATCAGGTGCAGCCAGAAATCCCTTTTCCAGGGCGCCCTGGAGAAAAGGACCCTTTCCTTCGCCATTGTAATCCCAGTACCAATCGTAAATAAACACATCTATGCCATGGTCAGCTGCGGCGTTGATTTGTTTTTGACTGGTCTCGGGATCTGATTCATCCAGATATCCCCAGAGCGGTACCTTCGGCTGATTATGTCCGGGGAACCGGGGAATTGCTTTTTTAAGTTTGACCCATTCGCTCCAGCCCTTGCCGTTTTTTTTCCTCGTTGGCCGGATCGGGATGCCATTGGGGGAAATAATATGCTGCGACGGTGTATTTTTTCTCTTTCATCTATAATGCTCCAATAGAAATACTAATGCCGTTTTTCACAGGACACTTTAGTTTTAGAAAAGACGGCTAAGTAATAACGAATATATCTTGACAAATATAATATAGCACAATAGCATAAATATGCAAGCGCAACCATATGTGTGCAGTTGGTTTGAACAGTTGTTCTACAGATGCAGCGGTAAATATTTTTTTCTAAGGTGGTAATTATGATTGAAAGCGGGAAAATTGCAGTGATGGATTCGGCGCGTGGTAAATTTCATATTGAGACGCACAAGATTCCCACTATAGAAGATGGAGCCTGTCTGATAAAAATTGAACTGTCAGGAATTTGTGCAACTGATGTACATCATTGGAATAAAGAACAAAAAAATCCCATTGTATACGGTCATGAGTTTTGCGGCACAATAGTGAAAATGGGAAAGGTCGCTCCAGGGATTATCTGGGTAGAGAACTTGCGGTAGGTGACAGAATTGCGATCAGGCCGGGAATGAATTGCGGTACCTGTTACTGGTGTACTACAGGAAATGTTCCAACGAATTGTGAAAGACCAATGTCTTTTGGAACCTATAAGGAGCCCTGGTTTACCGGGGGGCATGCTGAATATATGTATCTGCATTCTTATAATGAGGTTGTATTCAAAACTGAGTGCAGCGCCGAGCTTGCTTCTTTACTTGAACCCTTAAGTTGTGCGGTTAACGAAATTATGACAGCGAAACAGCAAGTAGGTGATACCGTTGTTGTGCAGGGCACAGGTCCTCTTGGATTACTCACCATCGCCTGTGCAAGATTTTACGGTGCAGGGAAGATTATTGCCGTTGGCGGACCTGAGTACAGGCTGAGTATCGCCCGGGAACTTGGTGCCGATGTAACTATTAATATAAATGATATAAAAAATCCTGAGGATCGAATAAAGCATGTTCTGGATGAAACAACAAGCCGCAGAGGTGCTGATGTTGTGTATGAATGCGCAGGAGTTCCTCAGGCAGTATCCGAGGGATTGGAATATCTTCGCTACGGAGGCACATATTGCGAGGCAGGTAACTGCTCTGATGGCGGCGATATTTTAATCAATCCCTTTCGTCAAATCTGCAGCAAGGTCATACGTCTTGTAACTGTATGGGCAAGCAGTACTGAGCATTTTGTCCGTGCCATGAGTATTATTGAATCTGGAAGATTCCCGTTGGATAAGCTTATAACACATAAGGTGCCTTTCAGCAGGCTCGATGAAGCCTTTGAATGCATAGCTACGGATTACATGCTAGACGGCAGAGAGGCTGTTAAAATTGCTCTGGACCCTAGGCTTTAACGCATAAAACAAAGGATATTCTAAATGGTTATAAATGAGAAAGAGATGTTGACGGAAATCGTAGAAAAAGCCCATGACGGCAGTGGCATCACTGAGATAAAGCACCTTATCCCACCGGATAAAATGCCGGCAAATGCCTCTATGTTTTCAATAGCCACACTGCAGGCCTGGAGTAGTATAGGTGTTCATACCCATCTGACCGAGTCTGAAGTGTATTACATACTGAGCGGCAAAGGAGTGATTGACGATGATGGCCGGAGGATTCCTATCAAGGCCGGAGACTGTCATATGTGCTGTAAAGGAAGCGAACATGGAATTGTAAATGACAATGATGAGCCATTGGTTTTTCTTGTTGTGATTATAGAGGAGACCAATGAATTATTTTAAGAAGGCAAAACCGGTCTGGCCGGAAGGTCTGGAGAGGGAAAAGAATCTCCACACCGAGTTTCGTGCAGAATTCAAGGCATCGAAAAATCAGCTCGTAGAGCTCTGCGTGACCGGAGCAACCATATACCGCGTAATGCTGAACGGCCGCTTTGTTCATCACGGACCGGCCCGTGGGCCCCACGGTTTTTTCCGCGTCGATAATCTGGATTTGAGCGGCCTCGTAGAAAAGGGTTCGAATTTATTGTCTATTGAGGTCGCGGGATATAACTGCAATAGTTTCGCTTATACGAATCAGCCGTCATTCTGTCAGGCGGAAATCCTTATAAGTGGCGAGGTGGTCGCTGCGACGGGAGCCAAGGGGTTTTCTGGAGCAATTTTACCGATGCGGATTCAAAAGGTAGTGCGCTACGGATTTCAGCGCCCCTTTATGGAAGCCTACCGTTATTCCGAAGGCCAGGAAGATGTCCGGCTGGTCGCGCAGGAGGAGAAAAAACTGCTGTCCCGCAATGTGGCTGTTCCCGATTATGAAATCATACCGGTCAACAGGCGCATTGATTCTGGTCTGGTTGAGATTTGTAATAAACCTGTCGACAGGTCTGGTTTCTGGTGGATGCGCGATGAACGCTACGATATGCTGGAAACCTTTCGTCCCGATCAGTTCGAACTGGACGTGCTTCAACTGCACCAATCCTGTGAATATATTTCTTCCGATGAAGATTCGGGAAATCGTTATGAGCTATGGGACCTTGGAGTCAATCTGACAGGTTTCATCCGCTGCAGTATTTCCTGTCCGCAGCCGATCTGTCTGATGATATTGTTCGACGAAGTGCTTACCGATGGCGATATCGACCTTTTGCGCAACGGCTGTCTGAGCTTCGTCTATTATGAGCTGCCGGCGGGAACCCATGAGTTGGAATCGATAGAACCCTATACCGGTCGATACCTCAAAGTCATTGTGCTTGATGGGGAAGCCGAAATCAGCGGTTTGGGCATGAGGGAGTATGCCAATCCCGAAGCGTCCGATGTGGCGCTCAATAGCCCGGATCCCGACTTTAACCGCCTATTTGAGGCGGGGAGACAGACTTTCCGACAGAACGCTGTGGATATTTATATGGATTGCCCCGGCCGGGAAAGGGCTGGATGGCTGTGCGATTCCTTTTTCACCGGGCGCGTTGAACCGCTTCTCTGCGGTAGTTCGAGGGTAGAACAAAACTTTATTGAAAACTATGCATTGCCGGACTCTTTTGATAAAATCCCTGCGGGGATGCTGCCGGCCTGTTATCCAGCTGACCATCCGGACGGAAACTACATACCTCAATGGCCTCTATGGCTTCTGCTTGAAACAGAAGAATACCTTCAGCGAACCGGCAACGAGACCCTAATTGATCAACTGCGTCCGCGCTTTGAGGCGCTGTTGACGTTTTTCAAACCCTTTGAAAATGAATCGGGGCTGCTGGAAAAGCTGCCTGCATGGAATTTTATCGAATGGTCAAAGGCCAATGAACTGGTAGATGATGTGAATTATCCAAGCAACATGCTCTACGCCAAAGCCCTCGATGTCGCCGGTCGGCTCTATTTGAATTCGACCTGGTGTGAACAGGCTGAAAGGATTCACGAAACCGTTCGGGAGCAGTCCTTTAACGGAACTTTCTTTGTGGACAACTCCCTGCGAGATGAAAAGGGAGTCCTGCAATCGTCAGGCGAGTGCACGGAAGTCTGCCAGTATTACGCATTCTTCTGCGGAACTGCCTCAAAGGAGAATTTCCCCGAACTTTGGAACTTTCTGCTGACCGAAGCCGGGCCGAACCGATCGGAAACCAATACGCTGCATAGGGCCAACGCCTTTATCGGCTACTTTCTTCGCATGGAGCTGCTTTCGCTCTATGGGGAGGGCGTTCAATTATTGCGTGAGATGAAGGAATACTTTCTGCCCATGGCCCGGGCCACAGGTACGCTCTGGGAACATCGCGATACCCGCGCCAGCTGCAATCACGGCTTCGCTTCCTATCTCTGTGTCCTTCTTGATCGCCATAAAAGTGAAATTGCTGAACCACTATAATGAACCTCGGGGCAAGCCCCGAGGTATAAATGTTAGACACTACGTGTCTTATGTTCAGTGCATTTTAAAGAATGCACTTCATGTTCGGAGAGGTTGCAGCATAGCTGCGAAGAGGACAAGGCCTTCATCCCCGCTAACGAACTCGTTTCTCGGAGCAAGCTCCTGCGATACGATTCTTTTGCAAGCAGCGGAGTATTCTGGCCCGCCGAATAAAAAATCTTTTCAATTTTACTTGACATTATTGGAATGTGATTTATCATAAATATGAAAGCGCAACCACACTTGTGGTTTTGTTATCATATTTTCAAAGGAGAAACTGAATGAAGAAATTGGTACTTACAATGATGATCTGCTTTCTGGCAGCATCAATGTTAATGGCTGCCGGCCAGCAGGGCGGCGAAGAAAAGCAAGTGGAACTTTCTTATACGACCTGGATGACAAAAGGGGAAGATAAGCCTTGGATGGATGCCTATATGGCAGCAAATCCAAATATCGTGATTAAAGACGAGATGTTGGAAGGATCAAAATATCCTGAACTGATGAAAACCAGAGTTCTTTCCGGTGATGTCCCTGATGTCATGATGATTATGCAGGATCAGGTTCTGGATTACGGTCGGGAAGGATATCTGGCTGATCTATCCGATACGGCAGCAGTAAAAAATCTTCAGAGCCAAGTGCCGTCGCTTATGAATTTTACCGAAAAAGACGGGAAAATTGTGGCTCTCAATATTACCGGGGGCCGAATGGGTCACCAATGGTACAATAAAAAACTATTTGATGATCTGGGATTGGAAATTCCAGAGACAATTGCCGAGTTTGAAGCCGTTTGTGAAGCGTTGCTGGCTGCAGGTAAAGATCCTATTCTTTATGGCGGAAGCGACACATGGCCCTATAAGCTTGCAGAAAGATGGGGAATTTCCGATCAGGTCAAAGTCGGTCATGATACTACCGGGAAATATGATATAAATGAAGCTCTGTATAATGGCGCTAAGCCATCTGATGTTTATAGATATACTTTCGAATTATTTGAAAAATGGGTGAAAGCCGGATATATCGTAAAAGCATCAAATACTACATCCTGGCCGGAATCATCTCAGCTTTTTGCTGATGGCAATGTGGGGATTTTCCCTCAGGGACCCTGGGTTGCCGGATTACCTGAAGTACAAGCAGCAGATCCGGAGAAGTTTGAGCTGGGTGTATTTCTAATCCCCGCACCTGAATATCAAGGTAAGGTCTGGCTTTTTCAGACTATGGACAGATTTTTAGCAGTTTCTGCTTCATCAGAAAATCCTGAAGCAGCTATGGATTTGTTCAATGCTATTACTGCAGACGATTCACTTATCGAATATTTTGAGGGTCAGAGTCTTTCAACTCTTCTTCCTCTACAGTATGAATTACCTCAGATATCGCTTGATTGGGTCGTTTTGTCAACGGCTTCCAATATGGATTCTCCTCCAAATGCATTTCCCGCAGCTCCCGGATTTAATGTACCTGCAGCTTTGAAAAATGTTGCAGCCGGTCAAAGCGCAGAAGATGCTCTTGCCGAACTGGATGCTTTGTATGCTGACAATAAAGAACAGATCAAATTCTAAGCAAACTTGATAATTTGAGAAGAGGAGGAATCCTCTTCTCATTTTCTTTTTAATTAATCAATTATTAAATTTTATAGGTTGTAAAATGTTTCTGAACCAGAATATTTCATTTAAAAAAAATCGCGAATTGTATTTCGCTCTGTTGGGATTGCTCCCGGCTCTGACTCTTTTTTCCATATTTATCCTCTATCCTCTGGCTATGAATCTAGTCTATGCTTTTACTAATTACGATGGATTCAGCAGAGAATATGATTTTGTCGGATTTAAGAACTTTGTAAAGTACTTCACTTCAGACCGTAAGTCTCTCAAGGCCTTTGGGAATACTCTGGTTTATTCATTTTTCAGCATATTGATCGGAACAATTCTACAGTTATCAGCTACTCTGGCTTTCTATCGCAAAGTCAAATTTAGCAGTTTTTTTAAAGCGGTTTTTTATGTTCCTGCTGTTATAAGCATTGTCATTCTATCGATTGCCTGGAGAAATATCCTCCAATTCAGGGGATTGCTCAATCGGGTTCTGGAATCCGTTGGATGGGATTTTCTGATGTTCGACTGGCTCGGTAGTGCCGATATGGCATTGGGCTCTCTTATTTTTATCACATCCTGGATGTCTGTGGGCTATGGCGCCATCATCCTTCTGGTCGGTTTAAATTCCATCCCCATGGAAATTATGGAAGCGGCGGAAATTGATGGTGCTTCCGGATTCAAAAAGTTCATCTATATAACTTTGCCTCTGATGATGTATTCCATTACGGTACTCATGTTTATCGGGTTGACGGGAACTCTGAAACAGTTCGCCCTCCCTTTTATCATGACAAACGGAGGCCCTATAGATTCGACACTGACCGTAACCATGAATATTTACAATAATGCCTTCCAATACAACAAGTTCGGTTATGCAGCCGCTTCGGCAATTATCTTTACCCTTTTTATCGGGATTGTCACACTGGCTCAGTTGAAGCTGACCCGTTCGAGAGAGGTTCAATACTAATGAAAAAAATATCACAAGTCAGAAGACATTCAATCGGCAACAGTGTATCGGTATATTCCTTTCTGATTATCCTGTCCCTTGTCATACTGATACCGATTATCCATATCGTTCTCAGTGCTTTTAAAACGAATCCGGAAATTGCCAGAATGCAGTTTTTTCCCGCAACATTGATTCTGGACAATTTTGTCACAGTTTTTGAGAATCCCTACACCATTTTCGGTTTTGTCAATACGATTCTGGTTGCGGGAGTATCTCTGTTTATAGGGATCATGATCTCTTCAGTAGGCGCTTATGGAATAGCACGGCGCAAGGAGAAGATATTCTCGGTACTGCTTATCCTGTTTTTGAGCTCCATGATTATTCCGCCCATTTCAACTCTGATTATTCTCTATAAAATGATGATCGGTTTAGGGCTTATGGATACAAGAATGAGTTTGATTATTCAGTATTCAGCAGGAGCCATTCCCTTCTGCATCCTCGTTTATTCAGGATTTATAAAAACGGTACCGGTCAGTCTGGACGAAGCGGCCATAATGGAAGGGTGCGGGTATTTCAGCCGCTTTTACAAAGTCGTTTTCCCTCTGGTAAAACCGGTAACGGCCTCTTTGGTTATTCTGCGCCTGCCCGCAATCTGGAATGATTTTATGCTGCCTTTATTATTCATCCGATCGGCTTTTAAAAAACCGATTACTCTGGTGGTATATTCCTTTACCTGGGAGCACAACCAGGACTTCGGTGCCATTTTCGCATTATTGGTTTTGGCAATGCTTCCCCCTATCATTCTATTTCTCATAGGGCAGAAGAGCATTTACAGATCCATAGCCGCCGGTGCGGTCAAAAGTTAGAGGAGACATAAATAATGAAAAACAAATACGATGTAGCCGCCTATGTGTGGCCTGCCTATACAGGGGATGAACCTCGTACCAGAATTTTCTGGTCCGAGGGAATGGGGGAATGGCAGAGCGTTAAAAACTCTGTGAAAAAATATCCCGAACACAACTGGCCCCGAAAGCCTTTATGGGGTTATGTCAACGAAGCCGATCCCTACGTTATGGAATCTCAGATCAGCGCTGCAGCCGATCATGGAGTGAATGTTTTTATTTACGACTGGTACTGGTATGACAAAAGACCCTTTCTTGAGAACTGCCTCAATGACGGTTATCTGAAAGCGAAAAACAATGACCGTGTCAAGTTCTATCTCATGTGGGCTAATCACGATGTTCTGAATCTTTGGGATATCCGCACTTCCGACGATGAGAAAAATGTTATCTGGGAGGGGGCTGTCGACCGGGTTGAGTTTGAAAAGATCTGCGACAGATTGATCGAGAAGTATTTCCATCACCCCTCTTATTACAAGATTGACGGCAAACCTGTTTTCAGTCTTTACGATGTTCAGAACCTGATGAAGGGGCTGGGAGGTGCCGACGAAACCGCCGAAGCTCTTTTGTGGTTTAAAAATCGTGTCGTAGAATCCGGTCTGCCGGGACTACATCTCCAGCTTGTACTCTGGGGAAAGGAGCATTTGAATCTCAGCGGTCTCGATGAGGGGAAAACAGCTGTTCCCAATGAACTCGTCAATAATATGGGATTTGACAGCACGACCCATTATCAGTTTGTCCATTTTGCCGACATAGACAGGGATTACAATGAAATTATTCCCGATGTGTTAAAAGAGTGGGCCAGAGTGAACGACGAGTATGACGTGCCCTTTTACTCACATGTTTCCGTAGGCTGGGATAACAATCCCAGATTCCAGGCTTTCAAACCGGGCGTTGTCAAAAACAATACGCCTGAAAATTTCCGCAAAGCTCTGGAGAAGGCTAAGGATTACGCTGATGCCCATCCTGAACAGTCACCTCTCATAACGATAAACAGCTGGAACGAATGGACTGAAACCAGCCACCTCCAGCCAGACGATCTTTATGGTTATGGTTATCTGGAAGCTGTGAAAGAGGTCTTCGGTTCCGATAATGATTAAACGGCCCAATATTGTTTATATCTGTGCCGATCAACTGGCTGCTAAATTCCTGAATTGTTATGGGGGGACTATTGATTCCACGCCAATATTAAAGGAACTTGCAGAAACCGGATGTTGTTTTGATAGATATTACGCAACTCATCCGGTCTGCGGTCCCAACAGGGCGACTATGCTGACAGGCAGATCGGCGGAGATACACGGAATAACCACTAACAATCTGGCCTTATCCACTGATATGCCTACCTATGCCCATGTCCTTAAAGCCAATGGCTACAAAACCGGCGGATTCGGAAAGTTTCATCAGACTCCCATGAACCGGCCTGTGCCTACAGATATATCCTGGCTGGGTTTTGATGAGTCTGTTGTCTCGGAGGATCCCAAATGGGGTCCCTATATCGATTGGGTGAAAGAGAAGCATCCCGATCATTATGAGACAACCCTTGCTATGACAAATGGTCACAGCGGGGATCAGCGTCCCGATGATGATATGGATCGGGCTCAGGGGGCTTCGGAAGAACAGATCCGGTTGAAAGCTATCGCCTATCCTGAAATTATGGGCGAAAGGATAAATAATAGTGATTGGGAACGAACTTATGTTTCGCCGCTTCCGGCGGAAGCCCATGACTCTACTTTTATTACGGAAAAAGGACTGGATTTTATCAAAAAAGCCCACGAAGGTGATAACAAACCCTTTTTCTGTCATATTTCCTATGTGGATCCCCACGATCCCTATGATCCTCCTGAATCCTATGCGAACCTTTTTGATCCTGAAACCATGGAGGAACCTTTACCGGCGGAGTGGCGTGACCGGAACATCGAGGCTCTGGAGAATGTTTTTGATAAAACATATCTGAATTACAGACGGATCTCCGGTAATCCTTTGAGCATTAAAAAATTCAGAGCTCTCTTTCATGGTTCTCTCAAATTTCTCGATGATCAGATCGGAAGAATTACAGAGTATCTGAAATCTTCCGGTTTATGGGAGAATACCGTACTGGTTTTCTCCTCCGACCATGGGGAGATGTTGGGCGATCATGATATGATCGGCAAGGGAACTCCCCATTATGACAGAGGTATCCGGAGCCCTCTGATAGTGGCGGGAGGTCCTGTGCAGTCGAAAGGAAAGGCAGATCAGTTATGCTCGACTCTGGATCTCTATCCTACATTCTGTGACTGGGCGGGAGTGCCTTCTGAAGATCTTCCCCCTCTGGAGGGAATGTCCCTTGCCGGAATCTGCAGTCCCGGACCGAACTCTAAGGGTTCCCTGAAACAGTTAAGTGCCCGCGGGGAAATATCTGTTTCCATCGACACGGCGGAGAGCGTAATCAGCGATGACGGCTGGCGGCTTACCCGGTATACTGACAGCGGCGAAGGGCAGATGTTTGACCTGAAAAATGACCCTGATGAACAGATCGATCTCTATGATGATCCATCTTTTCAGAGTCAAAAAATCGATTTGCTCGAAAGACTTATAAAAGTGCGGAATCATCCAAAATCGGTTCCCAATTATCGCAATATAGCTCCATGGAAGGGAGTGAAGGAAATGCGCCACGGTCTGGGAGAGATCAAGTCTCTGCAGATCTACAAAACTGATGAGTCACCGTGGTTACTGGGAAATACGGAAAACAGGAATGGAAAGGAAAATAGATTATTGAATACTCAACATACAGATAAACCAAATCTGCTGCTCATCCATGTGGATCAGCAGCGCTATGACTCTCTGGGATTTACTGGACATCCTCTGGTAAAGACACCCAACCTCGACAGGCTGAGACGTGAGGGCATATCATTTTCCAATGCCTTTACGCCTATTCCTCTGTGCTGTCCTGCAAGACAGACCCTGTTGGCGGAGTTATGCCCGAAGTGCACGGCGGCTTGTGGAATTATGATTGCCAGCAGATTACTGGTCTTACCAACGATTTTGTCACCTGGACCGAATTGCTCAAGGATGATGGATTTAACATGAGTTACTTCGGGAAATGGCATGTGAGTCCCGATCTGGATCCTACATCCTTCGGTTATGATATGTATGAAGATGAATCGGGAAACTGGCCTCCCGTAAATCTGGTGAAGCAGTATGAGATGCCTGAAAACAGTGTCTGGTCCTATACGGGATTCAAATCCGCGCTTCCCCTGGAGAAATCTCCCACCCATGTTATGACCGATAAGGCCATCAGCCAATTGAAAAAGTACAATGAAGAATCGATTCCCTGGCATATCAGGCTCGATTTCAACGAACCACATCTGCCCTGCATCCCCTCGGAGCCATTCGCTTCCATGTATAAACCGGAGGAGATAGAGCCCTGGGGAAATTTCAAAGAAAATTTTAAAAACAAACCCTATATCCAGTCTCAGCAGCTTAAAAACTGGGAGATCGAGAATTGGACCTGGGATGAGTGGTCCAAATACCTGGCGGCTTATTTCGGAATTATCTCACAGTACGATGATGCCGTCGGAAAGATCCTGGGCACACTGGACGAACTTGGAATAGCCGATAACACCATTGTCTTATACACCACAGATCACGGTGATGCCGCAGGCAGCCACCGCATGATAGACAAGCATTATGTGATGTATGAAGAAGAGGTCCATGTACCTATGCTGGTTCGCTGGCCCGGGAAAATCAAAGCCAACTCCACATGCGAAGATTTCGTTATGAATGAATTGGACCTTGGACCGACCATTCTGGATATGTTCGACATAGAGATTCCGGGCTCCTTTCAGGGAAAATCAGTCCTGCCTCAGCTTCTCGGTCATAATAATCCCAACAGCTGGCCGCTGGCTTTCAGCTCTTATCATGGCCAGCAGTTCGGGCTCTATGACATGCGAATGATCAGGGACGAACGTTTTAAATACATCCTTAATCCCACCGATGTCGATGAGTTTATGATCTGCAGGAAGATCCCTCCGAGCTGAATAATCTGATCGGATCGGAAAAAGATCTGAAGCTGGGTGATGCCTATCGTCAAAAGATTTTCGATACTTTCTCCGCTCTCGACGACAAATTGATGACGCGAAGCGTTTGGATGAAAAATTTACTTACATAGAGGTACTTTAGAGATGGAAAAACCAAATATACTGTGGATCCATACGGATCAGCAAAGAAGCGAATCAATAGGCTGTTACGGTCAGAAATGGGCCAAAACACCGAACTTTGATAACCTGGCGGCAGAGGGAACTCTCTTTGAAAACGCTTTTTGCCAATCGCCTGTCTGCGCCCCGAGCCGTACATCGCAGCTCACGGGGGCCTATCCCCTCGAAACGGGAGTTCTCAATAACGAACATGCCGGTTTTGAACTGCCTGAAAAGTTTATCCCCATCGGAGTGCTTCTTGAAAAAGCAGGATACCTCAGCGGAACATTCGGGAAGCAGCATGTATCCAAAGGACGTTTCTGGAGTGAAGAAGAATTCATAATTGCCGCCAACGAGTACGTCAGTCATTTCGAACTTATAGGTCCCTATACAGGAAAAGACGAAGAATACGATATTTTAAACACACCGGGAAATCCCGGTCATATTCTCGGCGGAATTTATCCAGAAAAGGAGGATTGCGCGACCCGTTGCATTGACTCCGGTTATAAGTTCATCGAAAAGGCTCAGGAAGAGGAGCAGCCCTTTTTCCTTCGCCTGAATATCGAATGGCCTCATGCCCCGATCCTGGCTCCCCGCCCATTCGACACCCTCTACGATCCGAAAGATCTTCCTATCCGCTATTTTGATGAGGAGAAAGATATAAAGGGACGAAGTGATTTTGATCTTGCCTGGACAAAAAAGTATTCCGACTTTACTTCTTCAAAGGAGAATGTAGATAAACACTGGCGTTATTATATGGGTTCGGTCGCTTATCTTGACAGCCAAATCGGAAAGGTTCTGGAATACCTCAAGGATAATGACCTGCGGGAGAATACAATTATTGTCTTTTCCAGTGATCATGGTCATATGATGGCGAACGTGGTGTTATGGAAAAAGGGGGCTTTGACAGGAACTCCCTGAGCGTTCCTTTTATCTGGTCCTGGCCGGGACATATTCCCAAAGGAAAACGGGTTAAAGATTTAACCGAATTGATTGATCTGCCGCGAACGCTCTTATCTTTATGCGGACTCTCTGATCTTACGCCATCAAATTATCGGGGAAGAGACCTCTTTTCAGAAGAACAGGCTCCCGATAAAATCTTTTCTCAGATCGATCTTAACATTCCCGAGCTGGATCAATTTCGCTATGCCGTACAGACAAGCGACTGGCGTCTTGATATCACATATTGTTATGACGGTCGCGAGCTCACACTTGAAGAACGGGACGGTAATCTTTTTGATCTTAAAAACGATAAGTATGAAGAAGCGAATCAGTTTTATAATCCGGCATTCAAAGAAATCAGAAGGGAACTTTTAAAATCGATAGATGATAATTTCAAATCCTTTGAGATGGATCCCCGTCTGCTCGATAACGCCTATAATGCCCATCAGGAAGTGTGGCATGCGATTACTGAATACCGGGAAAGACATAAGAATGATTAGAAGAGATTGAAATGAAAGCCTTATCTATTATTGGTGACTTCTACCACCCTCAATATCCTCTCTACAATACAATTCAGCCCTGGTTAACCGAAAAAGGTTATGAGGTATTGCACATTGCCGATTATGAGATTCCATTTGATCATTTAGATGAATATGAGCTCATTATACTGAGTCGATATGGACGACACGACGGATTGTTCTATAGATCAAAGGAAAGCAAAGTGAATGAACCGCCCTGGCTCTCTCCGGAACAAGGGGAGCTTCTGGAACAATACATTCTAGCAGGTGGTAAAATACTGATGCATCACAGCTCAATTGCTCTTTGCTCTCCGGAAAGCGTGCAATGCAAACTTGCAAAAGCGTTCTTTAAAGGTCATCCGCCAATCGGATCCTATTCTATGAGACCTTTAGGGACGGAATCTCCTCTTAATGCAGGTATAGAGGAGTTCGAATTGTGTGATGAGGAATATCAACTGGAATTGGACGAGTCCCAAACCACGGTCTTTGCAGAGTCGTGGTCCCAGGCCAATGGGCGCAGTGTTCAGGGATGGCACCATTCCTATGGTAAGGGGCGAGTCGTTGTATTTGTTCCCGGGCACAATCTGGATGTTTTGACTCATCCAGGCATAAAGACATATTTTGAAAATATACTCAGCTTCATGACTACTGGGCGTAGTTAATTGTACCCACGACTACATGGATATTTTTTATTATGAAAATGAAGATCCCGATCCCAAATGGACACCGGGATATGAACCTGTACATCAAACAGATCTGGCAATTGATTTTATAGACAGGAAAGCATTATTAAACAATTTACGCCTAATTTTCTTCAGCCAGAATCTTTTTCTTCTTATTAATAAATGCCATGCTTAACGGCCACCATATTAAAAGGAAAGTGGGAAAGACAAACCACAGGACTTGAGGTGATGTTATCAGATTGATTCCGCCTAAAAAAACTACCGTCGTTAGACATCCCATAACTGCGAACTGAAATGATTTTCCTGTCCTGGCATAATGCATTGCCAGGGGCCACCATATCAGTGCGAAAGCGGGATAGATAAACCACACATAACCAGGAGCTAAAAGCAGATTTAAAATGCCGTAATACAAAATCCCCGTTGCTGCAGAAAATAAAGCAAAACTGACAGTATGTACCTGTTTGGGAAATAGAATCATAACAAGAGGCCATATGGCTGGAAATACAACATATAAAAACCAGGGATAACCCGGATTATCAATAAAATTCTCAAATAGAACAAATGCGATTATGGTTAAACTGCCCAATACAGCTAGGGCTCTAAAATTTTTCTTTAAGCAAAAGTGGACACAGGCTTGTGTGGAGACGGCAAATAGGGCAAGTTCGAAAACCCAGATCTCTTTAATGCCCGCAATGAACAGAACAGCTGCTACAAATGCTGCAGAAATAACAACTGAGCTGAGAGTCGCCCATTTCCCTTGATTCCTATACCAGAATGAACTGGAAATCATAGAAATGAGAATCCCGTATGCGACAAATATGGACCATGGATAGGAAGGGGACACAATCAAATTCAAGAGTATGTAATACCCGGCAATAACAATGCCCGATACGAGAAGTATGGTCTCTATTTTTATATGTTTTTTCAGTATAAGAACCGCGGGCCATAAGAGAACGGGAAATACAACGTAAAAAGCCCATTCTATTGAAGGTGATGTTATAAAATCTGTAATCAGGAAGAACGCTATGATTAGCAGGCTACCAGTTAAGGATAGTAACTTCATATTATTCTTACTGGAGCAATAGACACCCATTGGCCACCAGATTAGAACAAACAGGGGATAAAAGGACCATGGAAATCCGGGAGATGTTATAATGTTCACAAGTACAAAAAATAAGCCAATGAACAAACTTCCTACGATTGAAATGAACGATGCATTCTTTTTTCCAGCCAAATAAACACCGATCGGCCACCATAAAACGACGAAAATAGGGAATAGGCACCAGGGAAAACCAGGTGATGTTATGATATTGACAGCAATAAAAAAAGCTGTTGTCATACCGCTTCCCAAAATCGCCATCACCATAGCGCTTTTCTTTTCATAAGAATAAACGGATACGGGCCACCATAAGGCTACGAATGCAGGGAAAAGGCTCCATGGGAAACCGGGAGATGTCAAAAGGTTAATACCAATGAATGTCACCAGTATTAAAGCACTGCCGGTTAAGGAAAATCCCAATTTTAGATTTTTCATAGATTTCTCCTTCAACGGCGCTTAAGCCAGACAAAAAGCATGGACAAGGGCCACCATAATAATGCGAATATGGGGAATGGGTACCATATGACCTGGGGAGAGAAATACAGATTGATAAATACGAATAAGGCAATGATTAAAATGGAACCCCAAACAGAATATCCCAGTCTGATAAGCGCCAGCTTCTGCTCCTGGCCGCTCTGTTTTTTATACAGTTCTTTTTTTATATCATCAATGTCCCCGAAATCGACGATTGCTTTGTTAATAGCGTCTTCTTCGCTTTTCCCGTCATTCATCAGGTCCGATACTTTTTCCCGAAGGTTAAATGTTATTTCCTCCAGGATCTCTTTCTTCTCCTGGCTATCTTCGATTTCTCTGAATAATCTTTCTACGTGTTTTCCAATTGCAGTCATTAAATTTCCTCCATAAAAATATCAATATTTACTTTTGCGATTTTCCACTCGGCAAGACGTTCTTTAAAAAATGCTGTCCCAAGGGAAGTTACTTTGTAATACTTCCTTCTGCCGCCCTGAGTCTCATCACCGTAATAGGATTGTATCAGTTTCTTTTTTTCCAGTCGTTGGAATACGGCATAGAGAGTAGCTTCCTTAATTTCAAAAACGTCTTTGGTTCTTAGAGCGATCTCTTTTGAAATTTCATATCCATAGCGATCCTTTTCCATTATCAATCGCAAGATAATAGAATCAAGGTGGCCGCGAATAATATCACTACTAACCAAAGAATACCTCCATCTGATATATTACTATGTTACATAGAGTACTATGAGAGATAGTACTCTATCTGTCAAGGTAATTTGAAAGCTTTTACTTATTACCTATTGTATTATCAAAATCCAACTAGTAATAATTAATATAAAGGAGATTTATAATGGACCCATAAATATGGACAAGAACTTTAGTTTGATTGTTTAATGTTTATGGAGGAAGAAGTTGAGTAAAAAGAGAAGATCATTCAGTTCAGAGTTAAAATTCAAAATTGTCCTAGAAGCAATTAAAGGTCAGCGTCAGATAAGTGAGATAGCGACTGAGTTCGATGTTCATCCGAATCAAATATCCAATTGGAAACAACAATTTCTGGAAAACGGTTCTACTGTATTTTCCAAGAAACCAGATACAAGAATTACAGATATGGAAGAAAAAGAATCTGTTCTCTTTAAGAAAATTGGAGAGCAGCAGGTAGAACTCGATTTTCTCAAGGACTGCCAAAAAAAGTTGGAGTCCTGGAAAAGCGGAAATTAGTAGATCCAGGACATAAAAAATTG